>OZ024823.1:55816938-56319438 GCA_964016985.1 Anodontia alba | reverse complement strand
GCCTGCGCATTCGCGCAGTCTGATCAGAATCTTCACTGGGCGCATTTTTGATAGCCCAGGATGCAAAGTTTCTTCACGCGGACAACGAAGACTCTAATCAGACTACGCGGATGCGCAGGCTGATTTGAGTCTTCGTTGGACGCACATGCCAGAAGGTACATTTTCCCACTTTGAGGGGCATTTAATAATGCTTGAAAATCTAAAGCATCTTATCAAGAACTGTTTGATGTACAAGTGCAGTTTGTTTACACTTTGATTTTCTTTCTTTATAGAATGCTGGCTTATTGGGCAATAACGGTATGGTTAAGTCATATGTCAATATTGTCAGCAATTGACCAATGTAATTGTAAGGTCCTAAGTTACTTTTGAAAAAAAAAAAAAAAAAAAAAAAACAAAAAAAACTGTGTTTGTGTGTGTGTGTGAGAGAGAGAGAGAGAGAGAGAGAGAGAACTAATATCGAGCAAACGCGAAACAAAACAAAACAAAAAAGACGATATGTAAAAATTCCTTGTAATCTGAAATCAGTAATTAAACTACGCCCCTGATGTAATATGTACCACCCCTTTTTTCCCCCATAATTGACAAAATGATGCCTAGCCAGATCTGCGTCTTCGGTCTTCGCACATTCCTCTCCCTCTTTGCGTGATACAACCCAAATTTGATAATCCTTTCGCAGCATGGAATATCCTAGTTTACCGATCATAAATGCTTTAATCTACACACCTTGCATTATCCCAAATCATAAAAGAAGAAATAAAGCCTGTCGCAAATTGCTAATCATGGTTTGATAAATTGCTTGCTAATATTACAAAAGCGTCACACTAATAACCATTTTAGATGCTGGGAGCCCGGGATGAATTTTGACACCTGGGGTAATTTGATAATTCTTTATATGCCTTATATAACCTTATACAAATTGCCGAAGCGAATTAAGAGACAAATATGTAGGAAGGCTGGGGCATACACCCCCTATTCATTCGCATTGTGTTTGATTTTAAGTGTGTGAAAATTTGATATTAAGTATTTTAGACGACTTAAATTGTCAGTAAACAGAAATAAATGATGATGGCGTTTCCAATCTGCGGGAAATTTAACCCTTCAGTGGCAAACAGTGTAGACCCAGATCAGACACCACAGAATCAGGGCCTACACTGTTTGAATTACTATACGATTTCTTGTATTAGAATAGTACTTATTAAACTAATGGAAAAATCATCACGAAAACATGCCTATGTAATTTTAACCCCCTTAAACCCCCCTTTTATATAGTAAAACTGGGGTTTAAAGGGGTATACATTATTTTTCTTATTTCTGCTCAAAAGCATAGATTGTGGGTACTCGTTAGAACCGCCTCATCGAGGCGGTTCTAACGAGTACCCACAATCTATGTTTTGAGCAGAAATATGAAAAATTTCAGGATTTTTTATCTGAAAATTTTCATTTTTTGGTGGTAAAATTTTCAGAATATTTGAATAGGCATGTTTTCGTAATGTGCATGCGAACAAATGTTCTTTCGCTCACCCCACATTTAGAGAGAGAGAGAGAGAGAGAGAGAGAGAGAGGGAGAGAGAGAGAGAGAGAGAGAGAGAGGCTTAATTCAATTTTCTTGACTTTAAATTTCTCAAATTACAATAACCTCTTTTTGAAAAGTTGCACTGCCTACCCAGACAGACTCCACTAAAAATAACGTTGAGTTTTTGCTACGCTGTGGTCATCGATAATAAAACTCTCAGCATGCCTGCAAGTTTTAATAAATCTTTTTACAAAGCCTAACATTTTCATTGAAAGACACATTTAGATTGATACTTAACCCCCACTACTGTGACAAAATTAAAACCGGTGAACGCACCTAATTACGAGCAATATTCATAATTTAACCATGTTCCCGCTGAACCCGGATATGCCCTGCCTTTACAAACAGTGCAAATCCAGATCTATTGGCTTCTTAAGAAGCCAACAGATCTGGATCTGCACTGTTTGTTATTAAGTATGTGAATTTGTATCAACAACCTGGATAAAGTAATCTAAACAAGGCCTGAGAATACTTAGACCTCTATCGGGAAGAAGAAGAATTGGTTGAAGATTAGAAGTTGGCGTGGCATCTTAATTTATTCAGCTTGGCAAGGGATAAAAAAAAGTGCTCGCTTCACAGAAACTTGTAAAAGGTCCGGATAGTAAAAGAGTAATTATGAAATTGGCGAAGAACGATGGAATTAAGGAGTGGTCAGTTAAGGGTATCCCTTGCGTAGACCCTGATAAAATGATAGAATAAAATGCAGCAGAATAAGGGTTAACCCATAAGGACCCTTTGCGTCCGTATGGTTTGTCCAACAAATGATGAAAGATGCCCAAAAGATGGGATGAATAAACGAACGTTAAAATTTATAAAAAATTAAAACAAACCATAAGCCCATTATATGCACAGCGTCCCATAAAAGGAACACTGGCAAACAGTATAGACCCAGATCAGAGACCGCATAACTGGGCGTCTGAGCAGGTCTACATTATTTGCAATAAATACATGAATTTCAATAAAACATGGTAACCGAATAAAAACTAACCAGACACTCCTAAATGAAATGAAAGTATCCAGAGTTAACGCAGAAGAGTCCAATCGGCAGATTTAATAGAAAACTGAACGTGACTGGTAACTATAGATCTGTCCCTAGAAGGGTTTAGAACGAAAATGTAGGCATTTAATATTTTCGCCTCCAACAGAATCAAATCTGTTATGCAGTTTTATTTGAAAGAAAGAGAAGGTTAATCTTTTTCAGCCAGTTTCTTCGACATTTTCGGCCATCGCACTCTTGGCCTATTCGGCTAAAGTTTATAAATATTTGTCTGTGTAGCTTCCCTGCTAGCATTCTTTATAAATCTACAGCGGGCTGTAATCGGCCCGTCAGCTACCCTGACGGGCCGATAACGGCTCGCTGTAGATTTATGTAGAGTGCTTACTGGATTGAGTTGCAGGCATATTTGCTTTTGTTACAGATTCTCCCTTGTTCAAGTTTTTAACTTCGGCAAACTCACTTTCTGAGAGAAGCGTCCGAGTGTCCGAGTGGTTAGCGCCCTCGACTTCGGATCACGAGGTCCCGTGTTCGAATCCCGCTGGAGGCACTGTTCGAAGTAGACTAAAAGCGGTTTCTTTGTTGCAGTTCTTTGTTCGTGTGCAGTTTATTCAATTTTGTTGTTTCGCTCGGTCAGTGTTTGTTCCTCGTCTCCTTTCGATGCCTCTGAAATGCTGTGCTTCGTGATTGTGGCCGTTACTGTGTAGCATATATCTTGTGGAAAATTAAGAAAGCGAAGGATCAAAGAAATGATACAAGTGGAAACACTGATGCATGAATGTGCTGAATTCATGGAGTAAAACAACTAAATCAAATGCAATTTCGCCGCAACGTGACAAAACGTACCTTCTTACATGTGCGCCCAGCGAAGACTCAAATTAGTCTGGGCGTCCGCGCAGTTTAATCAGTCTTCGTTGTCCGCATAAAGCATCCTTGGCGTTTAAAAGCACGCCCAGTGAAGACTGCGCGAATAGGCAGGCTGATCTCAATCTTCGCTAGGAGCACATGTTCGAACGTACGCTTCCTCACATATCGGCTCAATTATTGAATTTTAAAGGGTATCCGTGAGCAATGAGATGAATTGTTGCTTGAAAATATTTGGGTTGATAAACGATTGATGATAGAGACGTGTCATCAATGATAATGCAAGATACTACAAGTGATCTTCAGAGTGGCAAATAAAGTGCCTATTCGACAGTTATATGACACCTCTTGAAACATACACGTAAATATGTTCCTTGCATGAGGAAACTGTTTTCAAGGCACGTGCGGACAACGAAGACCCAGATCAGCCTGCGCATCCGCGCAGTCTGATCTTGGCCTTCGCAGTCCGCGAAGCTGTCTCCGAGGCACTTCTAATGAGTACACATACAATATGCTTTTGTGGAGAAATAAACTGTTATAGATTAGAGTTGAATAAAAGTGTCTTAAAGTGTGTGATGGCTTAGAAGTGTTTCACATAGGTGTGTCAACATAATGATACGACTAAACTAAGATGACAGTTTGCTTTTCTGGTCCTAAAGATCACCGTAGTTACTCTAATTGTTCGGAGAAGCAGGTCTGACTTTAGGCCCAGATCAGATCTCTCTCTTTTTTTCTTTTTTTTTTTTTTTTGTCGGTTTTGATACTTTTTTGTCATTGACGTCTTTATAAAATAGTGCTTGACATTGCATGCGAAAGAGACATTGTTCTTATGAAAGTTTATATCAAGTCATACTCTAGCAAAACAAAAACAAATAGCTCTTAGTTCGGGGGTGGTTGGGTGAGGCACAGGTTTCGTTGCATCACCGGGGCGTCTAGACTAGCTACTAGTCGGATATCAAAATTATCAGTAAATCATAAATATTAATAAATTAAAGATCATCTACAGCCTACTGCTTGACTTTTCCTCTTTGATAGCAGCAATTTATCTCAGAGACCAAAATCAAAGACTGGCTACAAGGTATAAAATATAAATTTGAATAAGCTTATAGTTAGGAGTGATAAAACATGACATCAAGGTCGAGGAGCTAGTCTACGGGGCGTCCAACTGATATTGGCTTACAGTTGGGCAAGGCCTGCTACCCTTGCAACAGGTGGGGGTAGAGGGGGAATATTTTTACTTCTTCTGTTTCTTCACTTTCATTCATTTTCCTCTTTCTCCCCGTCCCTCTCTTTCATCTCTTCTACTGTCTCTTCTATCTCTCTTCTTCCTTTCTCTGGAAGACAACACAAAATGACCCTCAAGGGTTGACGTGTCATTAAACGCTCTTACTTGCCGTCTTCTGATTTTGTCTAAAGAGTGAAGAGTTCTATATCTTCACCAAAATATGAACCACCGCGGTAGAGAAGTGTGCAGAGCGTCAGCTTCTTTTGCGAAAATTCGCTGGCCGGGCTCGAATCAAACACTTTAATCAAGAAGTATCTTTAAAAAAGGTAATTGTTGAAGGTCAAAAAAATGCTTGATGTGTATAAAAAATTGATAATTCTGAGCTCTGCTTTTCTGTTTCCTTTTAGTTGCAAGTAATAGACCCAGTGGAAACACAACGTTGTAATAACATCGATTCAACGTTGATTCAACAACGTTCAATCGACGTTGTTACAACGGTATGTGTTAGTCTTGTAGGTGAATCAATATAGGGATCACCCATGTTTTTTCATGCATTATTAGTTGCCGAGTCCCGAGGAAGCTGTTTGAACACGAGACTGCTTGGCCGAGTGTTCAAATATCTTCCGAGGGATCCGGCAAATGATATTGCAATGAAATAACCATGGATGATCGTTGTTCTTGCATAACTTACGATTCCAACGGCAAATTGCGACGAAAACCGCCCCAAAGCCCCATATAAACTCCATATAAACTCTTCAAATGCGACAGCAAACCAACATGGCGGCTTGTTCAGAATGTTGTTTACAATGACGCCAGTTGCGCAATGACCCTCTGACGTCATCATAAAATTCTAAAATGCTATGTTCAGGGCGATAACGTTATGTCGCTCAACGTAACGTAAACAAAGCAAGGCCCATCTTGTGATATCAAAAGTTCAGAATCCATATTCAAATAGCACGTGAATTTCATGATTTGAACATGCGTTTTGTTGTTTGAACACGGCTTCTGGTCCATTTGAGAATAATTTCAAACAGCTATGTTCATAGGATTTTATGCAAGAATGTTGAATCGACGTGGTTTGAACGTCATGTGCCCAATGGGAGATGCTTATATAACCTTCAGCATCAAGAAATTAGCATTGGTCAGTAATGACTGTCGGTAAGTATGAGGTGTTACATTTCAGTGAGACAACTAGTTTTGGGTGTAACAACTGACAAACTCTATAAAAAAGTGAGCACTGGGCTGACTAAAATATTATTGCAAACTACGATTTACCATACATACTGCACCGACGCACGTACGCTTTAAGAGCGAAGGACACGCGCGCGAGTGAAATAAGGCGAGAGATCTGCGCTCGCTCGCGCATGCACACACTCGTTAAGAAAAAATACAGATTTCCTGACGAAAATATGATCTGACAACCCTCGCTGAGACAATATGTCATCATGGTCCATCCGTCATTAGTAAGACGCACGGCTAATTGTGATAAAATACAAAATGATATGGTAAAGCATTTTTGAAAGTTTGTCTATTATAGGTGATTAGGGTTTCCGTTGAAGTGCATTATCCAGATCTGCACCCCTGGGTAATCTGCTTATTATTTAATGATGGCCTAATTACGTCATAGCGCAAACTCCGCAGCAGATCATTAGCATAACGAGGCCGCTTGGTGCGAGATCCCTTTGCATTGTCGTAACACAATCGCTGACTGCTTACATACTTTCGACAGCTTTCAGAAAGTCTTTTTGCATCAGAAGAGATAAAATTGCAAACTTTTGTCATGATTCAATGTAAAGTCCTTTCTCGGAATACCTATTCACTGAAAGTTACAATCTAATCGTTGCGGTTTTTTTTTGTTTTTTGTTTTGTTTTTGTTTTGTTTTTGTTTGTTTGTTTTTAATCCGTTATTTTGAACTTGTCATTTTTGGGTCGATTGTTTACAATGGAGCCACAGTATACAAACGCCAAAATTTCCTTGAGGTACTCGTCCACGTGATTATCATTGACCAATGAAATCAAACCGCGCATGAGACAAAATCCTTGTAACGGATATTTATAGCCGTCGCGCTATTTTTGTCGCTGTGACGTCAGAGTGCTTTTGATAGAGTGTTAGCTGTAAAACCTGGAATGGGACATCTGGGACATTGACAAACAGTGCAGACCCAGATCAGACGCCGCAGAACGCGGCGTCTGATCAGGGTCTGCACTGTTTGCTTAAATTACAAGAAGCTAAGGGTAAAATGAAACAGTCTTAAGTCCCCGTTCAGGACCATTTTCTCAGCCTACACTCAGAGACAATTTCTCAGCTTACACTCAGAGACAATTTCTCAGCTTACACTCAGAGACAATCGACCCATCAGTGCTATCAGTGCTTTGATTCAATTTCATTTCGACACTATTTGCCATTTATCCAAGCCATCAATAGGTAGTCAATTCGACTTGTTCTAATTTTAGGACAAGTATGTTTTGGATCATAAATGCCAAAATAATAAGGGTAAAAATACGATAGTCATTGAATAAAATATGTTTTACCGTTGGGTCGATTTATTGGAAATTGTACGACCTATTGTCAGACTAATATGGGTGTCAATAGTACTTCTTGTACATATGTCATTTATTAATGTTACTAAGTTGTTTGTTTCTATAATGGAATTTGAAAAATAGTGTATCATATGGTTTGCTAAATTACACAATCTTCTTTCGTGCTGTTTCCATTGTGTAATGAAGGGATCAATTAAGATTTTTCTCATTGCTATATCATAAGTGTTTGGAAAAAAACAAAGCTGCTTGAAGAGTCCTCGAAAATCATTGTTTTGCATAATTCCGGTAATCAGAACAAAGGAGATTGCTAATGCACTTCTTGTGGTAATCTCTTTATATGTAATAAAGAGACTAAGCACGGCTTTTGTTAAAAGAGGAGTATTTGGTGATACTTTTAGTATATTTTTCTTATATCTCCATAGGAAAATATGTTACGAGGCGCTACTAATGAGTACCTACAACATATGTTTTTGTGAAGAAACTTAGAAAATTATCCAAAAGATATGGTCTGAAACTCCTACTTAAGCCCTGTTAGAGGACATGTTTGTACGTCTAGATAATAGATAAAGAAAGTACAATTCCATGTTGCACTTACGTTTAGCGACGAATTATCGAACGTCTTATCAACAGAATGTGAGTCATTGCAGGACGATGATTAAGTCACTTCTCATCACGAAAACATACCTATATAATTTTGACCCCCTTAAACCCCACTTTTATATAGTAAAACTGGGGTTTACAGGGGTATACATTATTTTTCTTATTTCTGCTCAAAGCATAGATTGTGGGTACTCATTAGAACCGCCTCGGCGAGGCGGTTCTAACGAGTACCCACAATCTATGGTTTGAGCAGAAATATGAAAAATATCGGAGATTTATATCTGAAATTTTTCAGTTTTTGGAGATGAAATTTTCTATATATTTGAATAGGCGTGTTTTTCGTAATGTGTCCTTTAACGTTGTCGGTCGTTGGGGCGTCGCCGATAACTTCGAGATTGTTTCTCTCCATTTGTATCTGTCTTCAGTTGTCTTTAATGAGTTAGAGAAATGATGTCCGGACCAGTCCTTGGTGGTGTTGATGATGAGGTACTGAATTAGAATGGGGGTGGTCGGGTGTGGCGAAGGTGTCGTGTATCTTACGTCACCGGGGCGTCCAACTGATATTGGCTTACAGTTGGGCAAGGATTGCTATCCTTGTAGCAGGTAAGGGTAGAGGGGAATATTCTATTTCTCCTGTTTCTTCCATTTCATTCCTATTCCTCTTTCTTCCTTGTCCCTCTATTTCATCTCCTCCACTATCTCATTTCTCCCTTTCTCCGGGAGACGACACAAAATAACCCACAAGCGTTGGCGTGTCGTTAAACTCCAACAAAATAAAAAAGCTGAGTTAGAAAGGCACTGTACAAGCAGAAAAAAATACATACACGTAGTAATTCCCGCAATATGCAGTCGCTTGGTTTAGTAAATTCTAATCCCGCTCTACATAATTGTAAAATGTTCACATGTGCAGGACATTTCTTGTGAATATCACCTCATCTTCGCAAACACACAAAATCGCATTTAAGTCGTGTCGACGTCGCGGCGACGTCATGACGTCGCCGCGATGTCGAAACGACGTTCTTGCATAAATACCCATACATATCTGTTTGAAGCCGTGTTCGAATGGGTAGGTTCTCCCTTTTTTGTTACATCTTGCGCGTTTACTGCTATATATTTGTCTTGAAATGACTGAATTACTGCTAGTGGGACGTTATGGCACCAAAAACACTGCCCGGTTGGAAAAGGGGACTCCTGTCATACGTTAACAATGCAGGTGCAGCGTATCCAAGGAACGCAAGCCGTCCAATCAGAGATGGTTGGTCTTCGCTTTTCGCATGTAGCTTAATGGTCCATTTTCTTATGGCGCGGCCTTTTCATAAAAGGCTGCCAGATGTTTCGCCTTTTATAGTACTAGTACTTAGTACGAAATTGACTGTAAGAATCTTAAAGCAACAGCGTGGTGCACATAAAACGCATTAAAAACATATTACCAGCTGTTGAACACCGGCGCATGTCCAAACAAAGCCGGGAAAAAATCCATCAAAGCATTTGTAATTCCATCGCAAAATGTCCACTCAAAACTGAACATTATGAGTAAGACCATTTACACTCCGTCATATGCGAACAGCGAATACCCAGACCAGCCTGCGCATGCGCAGGCTGGTCTGGGCTTTCGCTGCACGCAATTTTGAAACCATGGCAAGAAGTGTTTATGCGAAAAGAGATGATCAAATAATCTGACTGTTGAAATGTGCAGTCCGATCTTGGCTTGTTTGCATACGGTATCTGATAGATTTTCACGTGACCCTGCAAAATGAATCATTCCTTTATCATGGTATTAATGTCGCGGTCAAGCTTTTCATCCTATGACAAACGTTTTCAAAAGATAACGATAATTAATTTTCTTGATGTAGTTTTCTTCCTCGACAGCTGGTCGTGTGCTATCGAATTGCTGTTATTTTTGGCTCCAAAAAATTGTGGCCCTTTGTTCGCTTTGATAAGTGTCTGTATGTTAGGTATACGGTACTACGATAAATAAATAAATAAATAAAAAAATGATAAATAAACATTATTCTATGTCATCTTCAGAAGTTCTAAAAACGTAAACGGTGGACACACACACACACACACACACACACACACACACACACACACACACACACACACACACACACACATACATACATACATACATACATAATTCCGAAACATGTTTCAGTTTCGGGTAAAAAAAAATACACCCGTGAATTTCTGCTTCCTTAGAGTTGATCTTGGGAAGTCTCACAAGAGGTAAACGAGAGGTAATCGAGATTTCCTTTTTCTGGTGCAGAACAGCGCCGACCTGTGGCGACAGTTGGTCTCACACAGGTGTAGCGCTCATTACGCACACAACGCATGTGTGTAACGTGCGTAAGACAGGTATTTGACATAAAGTGACATTAACGTAACATATTTTGATTCTTTACGGTAGGGTCTCCTCTTAAAGGAAGGAAGCAAATTCTTTCCTTTAAGAGTAGCCCCTATTTGGGAGGCAATTTCAGGCATAATTTTCCTGTTTATGCGTAAAATAATTCTGTTCTGGCTGCGTTAGGGCTTGCGAAGCATTCGCGAGAAATTGAAGACACAGTGTAACAAACAAACAACGGGAGCTTATCATGGTTAACTGACATTGCTTGTATGCCATTAGTCTTATTTTGTAACATTCCATAGCTACCAGAGGAACCATTAATTTGTTTTATTAACAACAACGTGTCTATAAATAAACAAGTTTGTCAACCTGAAAATATGTAGATTTCTTGACTTATGCAACAGCGAATGCCTAAATCTACAGGCGCATCGGCACAATTCTCGGCACAATTAGACTGGCATTAGCCTGTTGAATTAAAAATGACGACTGCATAAAAATGCATTATCTATACCCATATAGAATCAAATTAAACTAATATTTTCTCTCTGATAGTAAAATAAGTAGTGACCAGCCTTTATAATCATGATATTATTGCTTTAATTGATAAAATAACCATTTTTTTGTCACTGGAGACTGGAGCCAGTCTACGGCATAATCTAAAAAGGGTATTCGCTGTCCGTTAGTTTGAATGTTGCAGAGTCCAAGAGCTGCGCACGAATCATATTGCGCGCTCGAGCAGACGCAAGCTGATCTTAGGCTTTGCATGTTTGTGTACTTCTGAATTTATCGTGTAGCACAGCGCTCATGGCCTACACTGCAAGACAAGAAATGGTGTGTTGAACCTTATTTCTCACGGAACGGATTCCTCACACGTGTGAAAAATTCGGTCGGAATTGTCACGCGGCGTGAAGAATTCGACCGAATTTTTCACAGCTGCCGAACGTATTCCTCACCTATCTGTGACAAACTTGTTCGGTATCAGTTTTATATATAGCACGCAAACGTATTTGTCACCTTTCCAAAAAACCCTCAAAAAAGTGCCTTTTTTCACGCACGGATTTCTCACAAACGTATTTGTCACAGCTTATGATATAAAACTTACGATTAACCATTTAATACAGTTTCGAGGTAATATATTTTTCTTATCATGCATATCTTTTAATCGAGTGATAGATTTATTATTTATTGTATTATTATTTTTAACTTCGAATATTATTGGATATCATAAAATGAAATAAATGAACTGTCATATCTGTTTCTTGATACCTATAGATTTGTTCAATAATATCAACCATCCCTTATTCTATACAGATTTCGACAAATCTTATTATAGATATAAGATTGTTGTTACTGATATCAAATATTCTAATTGTAAAGATATCTATAAATTATGGATATCTGTAAAGAGTTTTATTGATATCTATAATTAATTATGGATATTAATAATTACATATATTGATACCCAATTTGTGAATATTTTATTTCGAAAAATTGATATCTAAAAATCAATCTTTATATTGTTATCTTAAACTTGAAATGTAAATTATTGATATAAATCAGCCCGACTTTAATACTTAAAGATATCAATGCGAATTGTTTGTAACAATGGATTAATTTTGGTAATTGATAATCGTGATTGTGAAAAGCCACAAATGATCTGAATTATACATTAAGAAAACAAGCCTATGCAATGAATACCCCAGCAAACCCCACTTTATACAGGAAAAAGTGAGGGTTGCAGGGCTATTCATTATTTCCTTATTTCTGCTATAAAAGTGTGGGTATTCGTTCAAACCGCCTCAGTGAGGCGGTTACTGAGGCGTTTCGAACGTGTACCCACAATTAATGATTTGAGGAGAAATAAGAAAGGTATAAATTTTTTTCCTCTGAAAATCCTCTTCGGCAAAATGCAATGTATTTGAATAGATATGTTTTCCTTATGAGGAAAAAGTGGGGTTTGCTGGGGTGTTCATTATTTCCTTATTTCTGCTCTAAAACATAGATTATGGGTACTCGTTCGAACCCTCACTGAGGCGGTTCGAACGTGTACCAACAATCAATGGTTTGACTAGAAATAAGAAAAAATAAAACAAAATCACCATCACATGTGAAAATTCCGACCGAATTTCTCACACCTATATTCGCCGAAAATATCATATGTAAAATATCCCACGGAATATATCAAACGTGAGGAATTCGATCGAATACGTCACAGATGTGAACAATTAGACCTAATTCGTCACAGTTATGACATATTCGACAGAATTCATCACATGTGAAAAATCCGACCGAATTTCTCACACATATATTCGCCGATAATGCCACGTGTAATCTACTCGACCAATTATATCAAACGTGAGTAATTCAATTATATTCTGCACATATGTGGCAAAACTCTATCGAATTCATACAAGATGTGACATATTGGACAGAATACATCAATGTGAAAAATCCGACCGAATTTCTCACACCTATATTTGCCGAAAATATCAAATGTAAAATATCCGACTTAATAGGTCAAACATTAGGAATTCTATCGAATACTTCACAAATGTGAAGAGTTTGACCAAATTCGACAAAGTTATCTCATATTCAGCAGGATACATCACATGTGAAAAATCCGATCGAATTTCTCACACCTATATTCACCGATAATGTCACGTGTAAAATATTTGACCAATTATGTCAAACGTGAGAAATTCAATGATATACTACACGGCTGTGGAAAAATCGACCTTATTCGTACAATTTGTGACATATTGGACAGAAAACGTCACATGAGAAAAATGCGACCGAATTTCTCACATCTTTATTTACCGAAAATGTGTCACCTGTTTGACATCTGACCAAATATGGCACAGGTGAGTAATTCTATCGAATTTTTCACAGCTGTGAAAAATTTCCACCGAATTCGTCACAGTCATGATATATTCGACAGAATACACCACATGTGAAAAATCCGACCGAATTTCTCACACCTATATTCGCCGAAAATATCACATGTAAAATATCCCACTAAATATATCAAACGTGAGGAATTCGATCGAATACTTCACAGACGTGAACAATTAGACCTTATTCGTCTTAGTTATGACATATTCGACAGAATTCATCACATGTGAAAAATCCGACAGAATTTCTCACACCTATATTCGCCGATAAGGCCACGTGTAAGATGTTTGACCGATTAAAACGTGAGAAATTCAATGATATACTGCACAGATGTGGAAAAATCGATCGAATCGTACAAGTTGTGACATACTGGACAGAAAACATCACATGTGAAAAATCCGACCGAATTTCTCACACCTACATTTGCCGAAAATATCAAATGTAAAGTTCCGACTGAATATGTCAAACATGAGGAATATGATCGAATACTTCACAGATGTGAACAATTTGACCAAATTCGTCAAAGTCATCACATATTCAGCAGAATACATCACATGTGAAAAATCGGACCAAATTTCTCACACCTATATTTTACCAACATGTGTCACATGTAAGAAATTCGACCGTAAATGTCACTTGTGAGGAATTCGATCCAATACTTTACAGCTGTGAAACTATGGAAAAATAGACTTAATTCACCACACAGTTGTGACACATTCGATCGAAAACATCACATATGAAAATTACGTTCCAGTTTCTCACACCTATAATTCACCAAAGTGTGTCACATGTAACATATCCGACCAAATATAACTGGCACGTGATAAATTCGATCGAAAACTTCCCTGCTGTAAAAATAATACGACCGAATTATTCAGTTGTGACATATTTGACCAAATACATGACATGTGAAAAATCCGACCGAATTTCTCACACCTATATTTCACCGAAAATGTTTCCATTCATTAAAAATTTGTTTACTGGTGTGCAAGCAATAGAAATTCTAATGTGTGACAAACTCGTTTGGGTTAAAAACTCTAAATCCGCAAAACGTATTCTTCACCTTTGTCCGAATGTGAAAAATTCGGTCGAATTTATCACACCGGCGTGAGGAATCCGTTCCGTGAGAAATACGGTTCAACAATGGTGTCTTATAGAAAACGTGTATTAAAATTTCCAGAAACTTTGTTGTAACTATAAAACGGCTAATTGACGTTTCCAGTCAAAAAGTCTGATTTGACTGCACAAATGCACTTGTAGCAAAACACAAATTATGATTTCAAAACACATTTTCGAAACGTTATATAGACCATGCCAAGTCTTCGGGTATATGGATAGCGAGGGCCCAGATCAGACTGCGCGGAAGCGCAGTCTGATCAGGACCTTCGCTGTCCGCAACCAGAAACATTGTATGCTATAAAATGTTTCAGTAGAGAGCAAATGCCCGGATGAGACTGTGCAAGATGATGTGAATCCGCACTTGTTGCACATACTCAAAGGACGTTTTTTCGTTTGGGGTGACCCAATTATGTTTTTATAGAGCTGAAACCTGTAACTTTCTGATTCCTGAAATCATGTTTCTGAATCATAATCCGTTTTCGGGTTAGAAAAGAAAATACACTACATGACATATTTCAATGGCGTGTTTCTTTTTACCTGAAACTGGATTCTGCATCATAAACGTGATTAAAAGAATCAGAAATATATTTCAGCTTTTTTAAAGCATTGTTTCAGAAGTGTTTTAGAGTATGTGTTAATGTTAATAGTCTTACGTTTAGTTTGGAAAGGTAGATACTGCAATATGCAATTATGTATTGAAAACAAGAGATTGAAAATGCAACATTTTGGCGTCGAAAAAACTAATACATCCAATTTACTGGAGATATAGTCAATCTGAGCGAACTCACTGCCCAGCTACATATACACTGCATTCTCTCTCTCTCTCTCTCTCTCTCTCTCTCTCTCTCTCTCTCTCTCTCTCTCTCTCTCTCTCTGTGTACCAATCACTGTAGATGCCAAGCCGATTCACTTATTTTGGCTTCCTATCAAATTCATTTTTGAAGTGACAAATTATGTCTAAGCGTTACATATATATACAATGTGTTCGCTAAAGTTCTGACAATTAATTAGCTCCGTTTGTTGCTACCAAATTGCTGCCAACCGCTTTTTTTTTTTTTTTTTTTCTCGCGTTTCTGTCTTCACATATAGTTAATTAACCCATTTACGTCGAGTGGACACTTCTACCACAATTCTTTTGACCATTCTATTTTCAGTAGCAGGGTGGAAGGTTAGTTGTTATTATTACTATTAGAAAAAGACCCGCGCTTAAAGGACCCGCGCAAGCGCGGGTATTATATTATATTTTTATTCATCAAACAGATTGAAATCTGAAAAAAAAGTTCGAGGGTTATTTTTGTTTATTATTTAATTATATCTGTGTTAAACTCACGATCTTTTAGTCATATCGCGACGATGTCTTTATATGACAGGGAGATCAATATTCACCTTTACAGTGCTGCCTCACTAAAATATCCCGCGCCAGACACATGACGTAACATTCCACCTAGTCACGTTATACCAGGCCGACCATTTCCGTTTGCTCAATGCTGATCGCCAAGCGAAATAGCAGCTGCAGTAATATCATGTTTAAATTATTTAGTATGACTTGGCAGCGGATCGAGCACACAACCTCCGGAACGCAAGGCGGACGTTCTAGCAACTTAGCCACTACGCCGGTAAATTCGTAGGTAATCGGCCTGCTGATTTTGGACGGTTTAACCATATGAGCCAGCGCATGACAAACCCAACAAAATGACTTGGCTATCCAGGGGAGAGTCAGATTAACATGGATATTCACCGTTTGACTTCATCAGTCTGGCTGCGCACTCGATGGGTTGCTAAGGGTCCAAGGTTTCTACGTGCAGACAGTGAAGACGGATCAGACTGGGCAGATGCACAGGTCACTGCGCGTGGCAAAACAGGTCATTTTGTTGATTTTGTCATGCGACGGCTCATATATGCAAAGTTGCCGCTAGGTCCAATTACAGTCGCACCTCAATAGATCGAACCCGACGGTGATCAATTTGGGTTCGGACTGACCCAGCGGTTGTTGAGATGGTTCGAAGAGTGAGTACGACGTAGCCTGCTTATACAACAATTCACCTATATTGACCACAGAGGACAGTAATAACTGACCAAAATTAAAATATTTATTGGGTAGATTTTTCTATGCAGTTTGAAATAAATGCATTTTCCAGAAAAAAAAGATTCTTAATTACGTATGCCATTACGTTCTCGAACTTTGTTCTTTCATTCGGTTCGCATCTTTGTCGTTTACAGAAGCATCGCTGCAATGTATAAATTGACTATTACGCCACACGGGGAATGTTCAGTCATATAAATACGCGCCCTTCTATGCTTAGATGACGTCCGATTTATTTACAATGTGCACGTAATCTAGTTATAGGTAAGCTACTTCGGGAGAATTTGAATGAAGTATTGTCTGTTTCCCCACAAAAAACTTGAAAACTCATTAAAATTCCATATTTAGATAGCAGATTGCGGCGTCTGATCAGGGTCTGCACTGTCTGCTTAAATTACGGGAAGTTAAGGGTTAAATGAAACGGTCTTACATGTAAGTCCCCGTTCAGGACCATTTTTCTAGTCTACATTCAGAGACAATCTACCCACTAGTGCTGTCAGTACTTTGATTGATAAAATAACTGCCAAGGATTCTCCCTCTTAGGTACGAATACATTTAAAGCAAAACGTGAACCATAACTTTATCATATCATTAACTTTTAACCTGCCGAATATATATAAGTTAATCATTAGCAGACGACATTAAAAAAAAAAAAAAAAAAAAAAGAAGATTGAGGTTTCATCAATTTAAATAACATATCAAGTCTTGTTCGTAAAGAAGAAGAAGAAGAAGAAGAGAGAGAGAGAGAGAGAGAGAGAGAGAGGGGGGGAGAGACAGAGACAGAGAGAGAGAGAGAGAGAGAAAGAGAGAACTGTATCACATTTGTTCTCGGCTGATGTTGCCAATAATATGATACCGGTTGAATTTGTTATACATACAAACAAAAAACTGTAATACAGCAACTGAATGCCTTGATGTTCGTTTGTTTGTGTTGAGGATTTACGGCCTAGTCATCACAATGGGGTCATGTCGAGCGCGGTCAATTTACCTAACCACACTTTTACTGGGCAGGCTTAGTCCTCTAAGCGGTTAACCAGTATTGTGCAGATTTTTTTTGCCAGAAACTGACAACTGCCCTTCTTGAATCAACGGAAGGGAGAGAATGACCGTAGAAAATATTTCATGATCAATCTCCACGAAAGAATGTTGCCGACCCGGCGGGGGTCGAACCCGCAACCTCCTGATCACCAGTCGGACGAGCATCCAACTGAGCCACCGAGGCCGGCTGCATTTATAGACGAACAAATGCATAATCTCTTCCATGATGTTACTGTAAACATGGATTGTCTCGTCACAATATTTATTCTTTCGTTTCGCTTGCTCCTACATAGGCGCCTTCTGAGTAACACTTCTCTGTGTGGGGCCGCATCTTCTAGTAATATTACAATAAACACATGTAACATTAAGGTAATCCAGAATGTAACATATGCATACATTCACTAAAATATCAGAAAATGCCAAAAAGAATGCACACATTTTTCAGAGATCAAGACCCAGGAGTTGCGTACATATTTTTCATATTCCAAGTACCATGAATTAAGCACATATGTTTCAGAGTTCAGAAACCAGGACCCAGTTGTTCAAAACTTAACGATGTTGTTAGCTAACATGACGTTAAAATTTCTATCTTGAAGTATGATAAATGCATTGATATTTTTTGCTGAAAAAAAATTGTGAGTAGCTGCTTACATTTTTGCAGCAAAACTATCAATGTATTTGAAAGTACCTTAGCTACAACATTTAACGAGTTTGTCATTAATGAGCTTGTTAAGCTAACGATGCTTTGAACAACTGGGCACAGGAGTAAAAGTGAATAGATACACCTCAAAGAGTCACCACCCTAAACTTAATGTTTGCCTCCTTTTCAATGGGAGACTACTCCAGCAGAATATAATTTGCTTCTCTGGTTGGGTCGATTATTAATCGAGCCAAAGTATACATACGCCATAATTTGCTTATGGCCGTTGTCCACGTGATTATCATTGAGCAATACAACTAAACTGCGCGTTTGCACGAAATCCAGGTAACGGTTATTTATAGCCGCGCTATTTATGTCACTGTGCCGCGTAAAGAGGGTTATCTGTAAAACCTGGACTGGGACATTAGCAAAAAATGTAGACTCAGATAAGGGTCTGCACTGTTTGCTTAAATAACAGGAAGTTAAGGGTCAAATGAAACAATCTGAAGTCCCCGTTCAGGACCATTTTCCCAGACTACACTCGGAGACAATCGACCTACCAGTACTGCCATTGCTTTGATTTTTTAATACTTCGCAGAATAGTCTTCTCTTGAGGGAAATAATTTGCCTCGAGAGGGAATAGACCCCTTTGCAAAAGGGAAGCAACTACTTTCTGTTCAGAGTCATTTCCCTTTAAATGGCATCCATTTACGTTAATCATTACATACGCATGAACACAGTCAAAACCTCTCCATGCCAAAAAGACAAACGGTAAAATTCCAGAACAGCCTGCGCATCTGCGCAGACTGGATTTTGCTGTTCGCGTTTCCATTTTGCTGTGTGAAAATACAAAAGTCGAAGGTTCTCAACAGACTGCGAAGAGCACAGACTGAGCTGACTATTGTCATTTGCGTATTTGGTTCATCAAAAAGAAAAATGTAACCGCACGGGGATTTGGTTTGAACGAACGAATGAAATCAAATCAAACAAAATATAGGTTTCTTTTCAACAACTGCAAATGTAACATTACTTAAAGTAATTGCGCTCAAGATGAGTCAGAGAGACTCCTACACGTCAGTAGTTTTGCTGTTCAAACAAAATAAAACTTAACCCTTAGAGCGCCAGTCTCAACAGCAGACGACATTCTTTGAAGTTTTGTTTTATTTTTCATAGAAAATAAGGCTTGATATTCATGTGAATCGTCTGCCCAGCAGACGATTCACATGAAATATCAAGCATTATTTTCTATGAAAAAATAAATAATAATAATAATAATAATAATAAACAAAATTCAGTCTGCTACTATTTTGTATGGCGTTTTAAGGGTTAATTGTCATCCAGACGCGGCAACATGTGAACAAACAACAGACAGCCGTCCAGAATGAGATTACCAAACAATTGCACAAGTGTATCTAACATGACATTAGTCAAAAGCCTTAAATTTGTTGGAACAAAGCATTCATAATATCAATATATATGTATATGAAGCCATTATTATGGATATCAAAACATCAATATATGTAAATGAAGTCATTTTAATGTGAAAAAAGTCAATATATGTATATGAAGCCATTAGTTTAAGTTTTAATATGAAGACATATTTTTAACGTTTGATATGGATTATTCTGTCCATGAACAATTTTTCCTACCAGTAATGCATTTCACACGCAAGTTGAAATCCTTTCAAGTTAGTAAGTTGAAATTTCATGATACATATGTTGAATTTTCAACTTTGCAAGTTAAAAAAATTCAAGATACGTCAGTTGAAATTTCAGCTTAGTAAGTTTAAATTTCAAGATACGTAAGTTGAAATTTCAAGTATTTAAGATCTATTTCAAGATACTAACCCTTGTCCTGCTGAATAAATTAAGAAGCCCCACCCATTTCTAACTATCAACCAATCAGATTGCTTGATCAATGTTGTTGATATGAAATCACATACTTAATGGCAAACAGCGTAGATCCAGATCAGTTGGCTTCTTCAGAAGCCAGCTGATCTGGATCTACACTGTTTGCAAAGGCAGGGTATATCCGGGTTCAGCAGGACAAGGGCTAAGATGAAAAATCAATAAATATATAACATATATATTTGAAATAGCTTGAAAACAAAGTGCATGGTATCACGACGATAACCTCTTTGGTTTCTTTCGTCTTTTTTTTTCTTTTCGCTTCAGGCTAGCCCAACAACATTAAGACAACGTCAACTTCCATTTTATTTCGGTTCCAGATTCACTTATTTGTTTTGTCGTTTGGTCCCAAGTTTCTTATATTGTCGTGCGATAATAAGAAAACTGGTCCCACAATATTTGCGCAGAGTGACACATGCCATCGCCTTAATGAAGTATTTTGTCATTTGCGCATTCTGATAAGGAGTTCATTTCATCGAGATCCCAGAATTCATTTACTTGTTTAGAATAATCTGTCAAAAGTGAAGTATGTCAAACTTCAATTTGACAGTTTCTTGATTACTTCTTCGCTGCTGTCAGTGGCTGCTGTATATACATGTATGTCTGCCATCTGAGAAATGGGAGGCGTATCGATGGTGTTTGTCATGTCGCTGTGCCGAGCACAGATAGTGTTTACACTATATAGGCCTCGCCAAGTGAAAAAAAGCGTCTTTGAACATGCGCAAATGCGCAGAGTCAGATCATCCAGATCATGCGCATGCGCATGGTCGCATCCCAGTCTTAACTCTCCATTGAGTACATTCTATATAATCAATGAAATGGTTCTGACAGCGGAAAGCGAAGGTCCTGATCAGACTGCGCGGATGCGCAGTCTGATCTGGGCTTTCGCTGTCCGCGCATGCTCCGAAGGCACATTTTCGCCTGGTATGGCTCATATATATTTCTTAGCAATGTAAATCAACCGCCAAAATAGTGAAAGAGATGTCCGGGGAAAGCCACAATCATACGACATAACTTACCAGCCATACTAAGAGGAAGATTAACCCTTAAAGCGCCAATCACAACTGCAACAGACGACATTTTGAATTTTTTTTTTTTTTTTTTTTTTTTTTTTTTAATTTTTCAAATAAAACGAGTCTTGATATTTCATGTGAATCGTCTGCCAAGCAGACGATTCACATGAAATATCAACATTGTTTTCTTTGAAAAAATTAAAAAAAATAAAAATAAATGTCGTCTGCTACAAAGTTTGCTTGACACATATTACAAACTAAGGAAAAGCAAAGCAAATGACGTGATATTTTTGGCATTGTTTATTTTTAGGATCATTCATACCAGATTCTACATAATTACTGCTTTTAAGTCAATGATTTTTTTTCTGTTTTACCCCTTGAGAAGTTGTTTTAAATACTAGCATATTACATTTATAATTAAATATAAATGTTGCTCTTGGAAACACCGAATACATTAAAGAATGAAAATCGGAGTCTCGATTATCATCATGAAAACATGCTTATATAATTTTGACCCCTTAAACCCCACTTCTATATAGTAAAACTGGGGTTTACAGGGGTATACATTATTTTTCTTATTTCTGTTCAAAAACATAGATTGTAGGTACTCGTTAGAACCGCCTCCCGAGGCGGTTCTAACGGGTACCCACAATCTACGTTTTGAGCAGAAATATAAAAAATATCAGAGTTTTTTATCTGAAAATTCTGGGAGCAAATTCTTTCCTTTAAGACTAGCCCCTATTTTGGAAGCGATAAATTATTTCCTTTCCAAGCAGCCCCTGTAGTAAAGAAACAAAAATATTTTATATTACTTACTACGGTGCCTTTTTATTGCATATAATATTTTCTTACGCACTGCATGTTACGCACATGCGTAATTTGCGTAATGAGTGCTACGCCTATGGACTAAATATACTGTACATTTTCTGCCATTTTTTGACAAGGGATGCAACTTTTGTGACTAACTGTGTGCTTATTTGCACGCGAAGCCTCTTCCGAAAAGGGGGTCCACTCCAAAAGGAAGGGATTTGCTCCAAAATGCTTTCATTTTAGAGTTGACCCCTTTTTAGAAGGGATCCAAAACAATGATTGTTAGAGTTGCCTCCCATGCAAGTGTATCAGTTCCCATTCAACACGCAAAAATCGCGCAGCGTAGTCTGAGCCTTTTCATCTGACTCAAATAATACAGTACTGTGTTTTATGGAATTCTACACTGTGTATTGATGACATCGTGCGGATGCCCTGTACAATCGACATAAACTACGCACTTGTAGTAAAACCTCAATGGCCCGAACATCTTTGGGGCCATGGAAATTTATTCCAGACATAGTAGATAGAGCCACTGAGGGTTAATCATGGCGCCAGGTCATGCAGGAAGCAAATAGCGATAATTTAGGGAAATCTTTTCGATTTTCTACACAATAATTGTATGTTGAGTGTACTTATTAGAACCGCCTCGATTCTAATGAGTACACACAACATACAATTTCATGATAAAATAAGAAAATTTCCCGAAATATGTTTCCTTGAGCTATCGGAAGGATTTCATTGGGACTCAAAAACGCATCACGAAAAGATGCCTGTATAGTGTTGACCCTCTTAAACCCCACTTTTATACAGTAAAACTGGGGTTTATTGGGGTATGCATTATTCTTCTTATTTTAGCTAGAAAACATAGATTATGGGTACTCATCAGAACCGCCTCGGCGAGGCGATTCTAACGAGTACCCACAATCTATGTTTTTGAGAAGAAATATGAAAAATATCCGAATGTTTGTCTGAAATTTTTATTTTGGTGGTAAAATTTTCGGTATATTTGAATAGGCTTGTTTTCGTAATGGATTTCGAATCATCGAAGGTAAACGAGCCATCGGTATTCGAGTTCTCGAGGTTTTACTGTACTTTGCGCAGCAAATGGACGGTTCCGCTGCGCATATCAATAGACAAGCAGCGTCAATTTTATCAACAATGCGAAAGTGTCTACACTGGTAAATAACGCAGATAATGATTTACACATTACAGAATGGGCTCAGAAAATTTATTCTAACTAGAGCAAAATTTATTACAGTTTAAACAAGATCTTAATTTTGAAAATTATTAGTGAATACTTGACATTAAATAATACCTACTTCTCGTAACAGTTAATCACAGGCTCCCAGTTGAGAAAGGTCGATGGGAAAATGTAACAATCTCGGAAAGGAGGTCTCAGTTTTGTTCTGAAAATAAAGTAGGTGATGAATTTTATTATCGTTTATATTGTAATTATTTTGACCAGAATGAAAACGTACTTTAATTCTTACTTTTATAGAAGACCCAGCATGATAAATCTGAAAGATTTACTCTCATCTAATAATTTTAATCATTTTGTTACATAAAAAAAGCTCTGAGTTTATTTCGAGTCGAATTATAATGAACAAATTTTCGAGATAATGAGTTCCCTCTCCGTTTATATATGTCTTAGGTATTCGTTCTTTTGCCGGGGGTGGTCGGGTGGTGCGAAGGTGTCATGTATCTTACATCACCGGGGCGTCCAACTGATATTGGCTTACAGTCGGGCAAGGTCTGCTATCCTTGTAGCAGGTAAGGGCAGACGGGGAATGTTTTTATTTCTTCTGTTTCTTCACTTTAATTCCTGTTCCTCTGTCTTCCCTGTTTCTCTCTTTCATATCTTCTACTATCTCTTCTATCTCTTTTCTCCCTTTCTCTGGGAGACGACACAAAATGACCCGCAAGGGTTGACGTGTCGTTAAACCCCAACACAATCAAAAATCGTTCCTCTTCCGGTCCCGTGTTTACCGTGTTTTTTTTTTTGTTTTTTTTGTATTATGTTCTTTGACGCCACTTGCGCGTGGCTTGAGAATTTACCATCAATAAAGTTCAAGGATCTGTTCTGGCCGTTCTCAAAAAAGGTGTGAGACGCTGAATATCAGTGTCAAATGACGTTTTGGTAGCAACATACAGTTGAACCTCAATAGCTCGAACATCGATGACTCTTTTACTATGGTTAATTCGGACTCGTTTTTGAATCCCTACGAAATTCTTCCGATAGCTCTAGAAAACATTCTAATGAGTACACTCAACATACAATTATTGTGTAGAAAATCGAAATGATTTCCCCAAATTATTGCTATCTGCTTCCTGACCTGGCGCTATGATCAACCCTCAGTGGCTCAAACTACCCATTTCTCGAACAAATTTCTATGGTCCCGAAGATGTTCGAGCCATTGAAGTTCATCTGTATACATATATAATTCTTACTTAGAATTCATTCTAAACGAGGTCGAATTATATATACCCGCGTGATGATTACGGGTTGAAGATTCTGTCTTTTTTTTTTTTTTTTTTTTTTTTTTTTTTTTAAGAAACTGAAATGACGGAGACCAAATATTTATCCAAGGAAATCAAAATGTCGGAACCTTTGGTTTCAGTTTCATCATTTGATCTCATTTGTGGGAAAACTCAGTTATAGCATATTTTTACTCTGTCGTTGGAAGAAGATATTCACTTGCCTTCCAAAAACACTAGTTTACTATTACATGTCAATTTCTCCAACGTATGCGGTGTCGATCAAATGTGCAAGCAAGCGAAACATCAGTTACCGCAATGCGGGCTTACCAAAATGTTTTCGGATGACGTAAAACATGTTTTTGGTTAGCCGGCAGCGAAATTATTCTAGCTATGGCCTACTTTGAGCAATTGAAGAAAATACTAATCTCTGAATATTGACGAACCCACATAAAAGAGCAATCGATCAAGCAACGTCTTAACCCTTAAAGTGTCAAACAAAATTGTAGCAGACAACAATCTTATTTTCTTATTTTTCAAAATTATTTTTCAGAGAAAGTAAGGCTTGAGATTTCATTGCAGACGATTCACATGACATGTCAAGCCTTATTTTCTCTGTAAAATAATAAAAACATATTTCAAAATGCCGTCTGTTGCAGTTGTGATTGGCGCTTTAAGGGTTAAAGTTTAAATTAGATCTAACGAGACTCAGAAATGTGTAGAAACTTGTAGATGTCTAGCTAAAATTAATGACTATTTCTAGACCTTGGCAACGACTCCGTGAATCTGTTACGAATGAAATGTGAGTTTAGCAAGGGTCGGTGACATAATAGAGCATCGTGTCTTGTAATCCTGGCATTGATGGAATCTAGTCTATTATGAAGCTGATAGATACAGATTTACGTTGTAATGAGTGGTAAATGTTTTGCTGAATTACAATACCCGGATGATTTGATTTACGGCCTAGTCAACACTGTCGAGGTTATGTCGAACCGGTCAGTTAACCTTTCACACTTTTCCTGGGCAGGTTTAGTTCTCTTAGCGGTTATCCAGTACTTTCTGTACACACTTTTTGCCAGTAATGTACCAGTCATTTGCAGTCCGGGTCCCAAAGGGGCAGGGAATAGCGGGGCTTTTAACTTTTCAATTTTCAAAGCCCTGCTAAAGGCCCTGCACTGCAGTACCAAATTTATGTTCAAATCCCAAAGCCACTTCCCATTACCCCTGAGGCCCGGCCCGGGGGTTGACAATAATGAAGAACAACAAATGAACTGGACCAGTTAGATAAACTTCCTTATCCTATCCCATGGATGCTGCTCGTGAAAATCGGCGTTTACTGGCCCAGTGGTTTAAGAGAATTGACACACACACACACACACACGCGCGCGCGCGCGCGCGCGCGCCTACACATTGCGAAGAAACGATATCTCGGCGACTACACTATACTATATCCCGGTAGACTGGCTTCAGTCTCCTGTCTCCAGTGACTAACTATTTTTTCTTATAATCCACTAAAATAAAACCAAAATAATGTCATGTCAATAAAGGCTGGTCACTAGTGACCAGCCTTTAAAGTCATGATATTTTTTTTTCTTTTTGTTTCATTTTAGTGGATTATCAAACATGATTATATGAAAAATATTTAGTTACTGGAGACTGGAGCCAGTCTATATATCCCGGTTAATACTGGCTGAAAGCCCGGAAATTTCTTCGTGCTATTTTGCGGGAAATTAAATCCTCAGCAAATCTACGGCACTCATCAAAGACTCATCGGAGGTTAAATCACGATACTTAAGCCATGCTATGTCCACGCTATCCCCGGCCCCGTTTGGGGCCCGATTTTAAAATGACTGGTGCAAAACTGGTAACTGCCCTTCCTTGATTTGATTTGGAGATTTACGACCCAGTCCACACTGTTAATCTTATATTAAGCCGCGTTAGTTTACCCACTCACACTTTTCCTGGGTTGGCTCAGTCCTCTAAGCGGTTGTTGCAGCACCAAAGGCAACAATGCTCTCGATGTCGTTGTTGTCTTTGGTGCAAGAATTTTTTTACATGCGAAAAAAAAAGTAAAACAATTATTGCAGTTATTGGTATTGCTTTTTTTTTTTTTTTTTTTTACCTTTGGTGCATTTTTTTTTTTTTTTTTTTTTGCACCAAATGCAACATTGTTGCCATTGTAGACTGGATCCAGTCTCCAGTGACTAAATATTAATTCTTATAATAATGTCACCCACTGCGGACCCCCGTAGCCTAGTGGATAGGAGAGTTGACTCTTAATCCATTAGGTTCTCACCGCTGTAGTTTGAGCTAGCTCGGGTCACATGATGGAAAGCCAAGTTCTACTTACGGGTGGTCAGGTGGTTTTTCCCCGGGTCCTCCGGTTTTCGCCCACCTTTGATGAACGATCGGCTCGATATAAGTGAAATACCCTTGAAAGGGCCGTAAACCCAAATAATAATAATAATTATGATAACCCACTAAAATAAAACCAAAATAATATCATGACTATAAAGGCTGGTCACCAGTGACCAGCCTTTATAGTCATGATATTATTTTGGTTTTATTTTAGTGGATTATCAAACCATGCAAACCGGATTATAAGAATAAATATTTAGTCACTGGAGACGGGAGCCATTCTGTTGCCATATACATTGT
This sequence comes from Anodontia alba, assembly GCA_964016985.1. Taxonomy (NCBI): domain Eukaryota; kingdom Metazoa; phylum Mollusca; class Bivalvia; order Lucinida; family Lucinidae; genus Anodontia; species Anodontia alba. The sequence continues at coordinate 56,292,659 of OZ024823.1, read as the reverse complement.
TGCCTTTGGTGCTGCAACAGCGGTGAACCAGTATTTTGTCAACATGCTTTTGCCAGTAACTGACAACTGCCCTGCTTGAATCAACGGAAGAGGGAGAATGGCCTCTGGAATTATTTCATGGTCAATGTCAAGAAAGTTATATGGTCGAGATGGGATTCGAACTTGAGTCCCTGGATCTGTAGTCAGACGTGCTATCGACTGCGCTATGGAGTCCGGCTAAAGAGGAACCACCTCGCCCTCTCTCTCTCTCTCTCTCTCTCTCTCTCTCTCTCTCATTATTATTATTATTATTATTATTATTATTACCGTAGTTTGTGGTTCTTCACTCTCTCCCACCTTTTCCGGTCGATTTTTCAGCACTGACTGATTTATATGTTGCTAGCTCTTATGCAGATTTTATCAGTCTTTAGACGAACAGCTGCTATTATTAGCCCATTTGTACCGAGTGGACTCGTGCCTTAAATATTTGTACCAGTCCATTTCCAATAATAGGGATGCCTGGTTAATTTTCATTATTATAACGTTTTATAGCAATCCCTGTATTGAATGCAAACAGTGTAGACCCTGATCAGACGCCGCGTTCTCCGGCGTCTGAACTGGGACTGCACTGTTTGCCAATGCCCCTTTTAGAGGACGCAAGGCATAAATGGGCATGACAACTTTAGCTGAAGACAAATTTACGGACAGACTTCAGTTCGTTGTAAATTTCTGGTGGAGATAGGTTATATCGGTTATAATTCCGTAAGTCTTGATTATGACAAGGCGTCAGCACTCACAGAGGGTTTGATTGATGGCCCGATGAAACTTGCACAAACATCAAACCATGTTAATGTACTCTTAAGAAACTAGAATAATGTGTAGCGAACCCAGCGAAATTTTAACGCATACTTTTTAAAACGTCACACTTTTATGAGCTGACTTTCAGGACTAGTAAAATATCTTTTTGGCCGTAATTAAGGACAACGCTTCCAATTGGATAATAATAGCAAGGAGCCTCTTAAAAAAGAACATTTGCCGATAGTACCAGACCCTTTTTTTTTTTGTCTGGAAAAGATCTGATTTGGCTAGGCTTACTCGATAAACTACCTATATGGAAACCTAACCTTATCTGCCTTCGGCAAAAAAACAAAAAAAAACAAAACAAAAAAAAAAAAAAAAACCCCCAAAAAACCCTTAACCTGTAGTACCCCGACGAAAACAAACAAACAAACAAAAAAAAAACAACAAGGGATGGGGTTTTGGTTCGAGCATGTAAGAAGCGTTTTCTACCACAATAGTTCACTTTATCTTATTATGTACGTACATGTGTTTTTGTCTATCAACTCTTGTAAACACTTGAAACTGTCAAATAGCAAGACATACTCGAAACTGTCAAAATAGCAAGAAGGAAATTGTGATGCTGGGAAAAAGTTCTAAATTTTGTACATTAGATGTTTATCCCTTTCATTCCTGTACACCAATACATATTCCTTTGCAAACGGTGCAGCTCCAGATGAGACGGTTCGTACTGCAATGTTTGCCATTCTGTTACTATTTTTTGACTGAAACCCCTGCTTGCAACAATGGATGTGACAAAATTCGGAAATGGAACAATTCATTTAAAAAATTCAGGGGTGAAGGGATTAATGCAGGTGCTCTCTATTAGCAAAATGTAGCAAACGCCATACGGTCGAACCTCAAAAGTTCGAACACCCATGGCTCGTTTCGAACTCGTTTTTGTGTCCCTATCAATTTCTTCCGATAGATCAAGAAAACAAATATCTAGAAAACCGAAAAGATTTCCCTAAATGATCGCCATATGCTTCCTGACTGGCGTCATGATTAACCCTTTTAAATATTTTATTTGAATAATAATCATAGATATCCGTAAAAAAAAAAAAAAAAAAAAAAAAAACCTCAGTGGCTCGAACTACCCATACCTCGAACAAATTTCCATGGACCCAAAGAGGTTCGAGTTATTGAGGCTCAACTGTAATTTTTTTGCTTAATTTATAAACTTCATGTTTATTCACCGTAGTACTGTACATTACATATTCTTGTTGTGTGGCAGGCCCTTGGTTTACCGTCAAACATTGAAAATGTAATTTCAGTCTAAAATGTTTTCACTTTCAACGGAAAGTGTCTTCAGAGTGTTTGGGTTTGTACAACGGTGTGATGAGTGCTTCTGGGGGAATGTGTATTCATATCATACAATTTTCTATACCTGAAACTGAGGCAAACAAAACGAATGCCTCAGGAATGATTGTGAAACTGGACCCAGGTCCTCAAGACTGTAAACCTCTTCTGTTAAGTAAAGTTATTCCCGACGAAACTGGCTTATTTTAGCTGAAAAATGAAAGAGAATACATTCATATGCTTATGCGAGTAGAACGAGGAGACAAATAATGGAAATATCATTAACGTTTAATAAGAAATTAGCCCATTTATGCCTAGTGCCCTCGAAAAGGAACATTAGCAAACAGTGTAGACCCAGATCAGAACGCTACTTCTAATCAGGGTCTACACTACATTAAATACATGAATTGCTATAGAACATAGTAATAATTAAAAATTAACCGGACAACTCTTCTACTGGAAATGGACCCATCGAAAGAGTTCCTCTAAAGGGTCATTCCGTTTAGAATCAATTACGATAGAAGAGTCCACTTGGCATAGGAGCCCGGTCAAAAATGCCAACCGTTACGAAAGCAAGCCTATTCAAATATGCTGAAAATTTTACCACCAAAAAAATGAAAATTTTCAGATAAAAATTCTGATATTTTTCATATTTCTGCTCAAAACATAGCCTGTGGGTACTCGTTAGAACCGCCTCGGTGAGGCGGTTCTAACGAGTTCCCGCAATCTATGTTTTTGAGCAGAAATAAGAAAAATAATGTATACCTATGTAAATCCCAGTTTTACTTTATAAAAGTGGGGTTTAAGGGGGTCAACGTGATGTATATGATTTGAAACAGAAGAAAATATTCCTTATGCCAAATGTTAACATTAAACCCAGATCAACCTGTGCATCTGCACAGTGAGTCTGATCAGGGCCTTATCTGTTTGCCCATTTATTCTACAGTATGCAGGGGTTCTGGTAGTAGCAAAGAAGGCCCTTATCAGACCGCACATGCGCAGGCTGATCTTGGTCTTCACTGTCCTCGTATAGCAACTTGTAAAGAGCAGCACATAGAATGTCAAGCGCATGGAAAAATTGTTGAAACATTTTCGGCTGTTAAAACATTGTAATTTGAGTTTTCTATTATGATTACTTAAACAGTGTAATGCTTTAATGGATACCAGGTTATTTTCAACATTGTAATTGGAGTTGTTTTTTTTTTTGTTTTGATTACTTAAACTGTAAGAAAGTACTTAGGAAATGTTTCGTGACTCATCTGTGGCAAACCATTTTAACATCCCTTGTTAATTAGCGATATACAGTGAATCCATTTTTTGTACTGATTATTTATCTGTTGATTGATTGATTGATTGATTGATTGATTGATTTCAATACATTATGCCTTAAGAACACTTTCGAAAATTCGATTTAGGAGATTCGGACAGTCGAAGCTTAGCTGATGTCCAATATTTCATCTCCAATTTCCTAAATCGGTAATAAATAGATATTGTCATTTTAATTTTAAATTCGCTAAATACTATTCAACTAGGTTAATTACACAAGCACACACTCCATAATTAGCACTTAATATCTATTAAAAGTAACGTTCCAAACACAACAGCTCCTTATATTAAAATTTGAACAAGTATAAGACCGGGTTTCAGTCTTTCGACTGCCATAGTGTAGTTTTCGCTTACTTGCCGGTCAAGACTTTTGAACGAAAAGCCGGAAACCAATATTTTGCGTTTATTCAGTAACCGCACGGTGTTCATGACACCGTCCTACAGTATTCGCTGATTGTGTATGTGGAAAACGGAAACCGTAAACTTCACCGGAGGCAGCAATGCCGGAGGTGGACGGATAAACAAACCTAAGCCTGTCCAGTTAAAAAAAGAAAGAAAAAAAGAAGGCCCTGATCAAACTGTGCAAAAACACAGTCTGGCCAGGGCCGTCATGTCTGCATCTGTAACACGTGCCTTTTTCCCCCACGTTAAACATCATAAATTTATTACACAGATTCTCTTTCGTCTTCTTCAAAAAACCTGCTAAGTAGATTAAATTAATTTATGTTGTCTTGATGCGGATGTTCCATTAGCCTTTACCACTCTCTTGCTAATTCAGCAGACGACAAAGTGATGATATTTTTCTTATTGTTCCCAGAAAACAGGTTTTGACATCTCATGCAAATTGGAGACAATTTGCATGAAATGACAAAACCAGTTTACTGGAAAAAAAAAAAAAAAAAAAAAAAGAAAGAAAGAAAGAAAGAAAAAGAACTAGCTTAAAATGCCGTCTGCTGAATTTTTTATCCAGAGTGCTAAGCGTTAAGTAGGAATTTGGGAGAACATTTGCATGCACAATTAAACTAGCCCTCGATCGACTTGTACTCATGTAAGAGGATCAAAGTCGTTAAACAGCTATCAAATTAGATATCGGTTTTATCAGCCTCATCTACAGGTAATACTTATCTCAAGTGTTCCAATCTGGCAAGGAAAGCTGTCAAGTTTCATCGAAACATAAAAAAAATCTGAAAATTGAAGGCTTACCTTTACATGTGTCAAGCACGTAAAGGTGATATGAAGGAGTGGCGTGGAGTAAAACTCATTTTTTCTGGCTTTGCTATACGGTATATAGCTTAAGCTATAACCATTATTTCCCAATAAATGCCAAGATTGTCCCAGAAAAGGAATTTGCAAATAGCGTTGACACATATCTGACGGACTTGCAATCAAAATAATAGATGAGATTGTTTGAATTTATGTCAGTTTTACACAAAACTATATTTTATTTAATTGCAGACCAAACTGAAGTTTTTCAATCGTAATTTTAGAGTGCTAGTGTTGAAAAATCAGGCCTGATAAACTTCTTAAATGAGGATATTGTGAACGCCTCCGTCTGTCCTGCTGTCCTTCCATCTATCTGTCCGTCACGCAATCTCCTCCTAAAACTGACTTCCCCTCATGGTAAGGGTGTGCAAAAGCGAGTCCGTCCGTCCGTCCGTCCGTCCATCCGTCCGTCCGCCACACAGTTAGCAACATTAGCACTGAACATGGGGATTTTACGATGACATGCCATCAGTTGCGCATTCTAGTTTTATTTTGTTTATTTTCCACAAGATTGAGGGTATATGTGTTCAAGGGCAGAAAAGTGCCAAAACATGCTTATAGCCGCTTTCTTTTTCTGGTGTATTTTGTCAGTCTAAGACTAACCTTTAATTTGAGACCAAGTTTGGAAGTCGAGGAATATTGTAAAGGTCGATTTAGCCAGTTGCTATAATGGAGGTCCATGGAAAAATGATTAGGCTCCTGGTCCCTTAAAGTCAATTTGCAGAATATCAGATAAACTGGGTGGATGTTGAAATATAATTAATCTCTCATCATCCTGGCTGTGATCATGCTATTCTAAAATGATTATCACGTACAACAAGCAATTAACAAGACAGTTCCAAGTTTTGGGGACATATCTTGTTGCTACCTCTGTTTGCCAACGCACAGTTTACAGATCTAACGCATAACAGTGTCCATACTAATTAACAATTTATATTTGCGCTTACAAATGCATTAGCGGTTACTGTAAAAACCCCAAGTATTGGGACAGACAGGAGTGAGCAAACAGTGTAGACTCAGATCAGACGCCGCAGTCCGCGGCGTCTGATCAGGTTCTGCACTGTTTGCCAATCGTCCATCAGTACTCATACACATCAGGTAGTGGTAAACTGGACTTGAATTTCGATTTTAGGACAAGTATGGTAAAGAGTTAGATGTCCCAGTATAATGGATAAATATGATTTTGAAGAAATACCTTGTAAGGAAATATATAATTGTGACAACATGCCATATTTTACATTGAAAATTCGGACGGGTGTGCACTGTGCAGTGTTGACCTAAACCAAACTGCGCCCAGATAGTCTTCACTTTTGACCTTTTTTATACAGGTCACCAGAAGCGTTCGGGTAGCCGAGTGGTTGGCTCGCGCACCCGACTTCGGATCCCGGGTTCGAATCCCGTGGAATTCAGCTCATGGCACTTCATTGCACAGAGGCTTTCATTAACATCCATCCATCGTCTCGATATGATTTAAATAATGTTGAAAGGGACGTAGAACTTCAAATCATCATCACCATACACATCACCAACTACAGTTGTATCTCGCGGACATTCCTTACCGCCTTCTACATAAAGGCTCCGGATTTGGTATTCTAAAGCGGTAGCTTCACTTATGAATTAAAAAGATATTGGTTCTTTAACCCATTTACGTCGAATGGACTATTCTACCACAACATTTTGGACCGGTCTATATTCAATATCAGGGTGTCTGGTTAGTTTTTACTATTACTGGGTTTTATAGAAATTCCTGTATTAAATGCAAATAGTGCAGACCGTGATCAAACGCCGCGTTCTGTGGCGTCTGATCTGGGTCAGCGCTGTTTGCAATTACCCATTTAGTCTCCAGACTAAAATGTTTAAAATACAGTTTTGGACCAATTCGTAATCTGAAATAAGTACATGTATATTTATCTATTTCATTCATAATAGTGTAGACCTTCACTAGCTGACAGCTACGGTGTAGTCAGTGGCTGCTACTGTAACCAGATTGGTTTGGTCTAGAAATGACGAGTACTGCTTGGAAAACTTTCTGTAGTATTTTTCTGACTTACCGTATTCCTTCACGTTGGTCTCTTCTATTTGTCTGCAGCATCATAGTGGTCATTTTTGTCATTTAGATGCATCCCCACAAAATTATTTTAAAGAAAGAAACTACTCTAGCGGAATGCGCAGTGGATCAGTGTGGGGAATCCACGTGACCAAATGACGAGGTACACAGTTTGTTACTATTTTAGCTAACCCGAACTCGTTCTTGCTTTTCGTTTTCGGTAAGAGCAACTTAAAGGACTGGATTTCGTTTTTTTTTTTTTTTTTAATCGTAGTATTGATTGGGGCTACGACCTTTTTCATTAATAATGAAGAAAAGATGGTGGCAATCAGGCATATACATTACGAAAACATGCCTATGTAATTTTGACCCACTTAAACCCCACTTTTATACAGTAAAACTGGGGTTTACAGGGGTATACATTATTTTTCTTATTTCTGCTCAAAAACATAGATTGTGGGTACTCGTTAGAACCGCCTCGCCGAGGCGGTTCTAACGAGTACCCATAATCTATGTTTTAAGCAGATGTATGGAAAATATCAGAGTTTTTTACCTGAAAATTTTCAGTTTTTGGAGGTGAAATTTTCTATATATTTGAATAGGCGTGTTTTCGTAATGGGCAAATGTATGGCAGATGATCTACTGTCTTATTTGAACTAACTGTATGTGTGTGCGTGTTTTATTTTGTTTGCATAGTTTCATTGTTTGTATATAGTTTATTAGGTGGGGCCATTCTTTGTTTGCTGTGCTCCTCCTACCCATCAATTTCAGAATGGGTAGGTAGGTAGGTCATTTTTTTTTTTTTTTTTTTTTTTTTTTTGTTTAATCGGATATACTTTTTCTTTTACTATAGGGAGTATATGCTCCAAAATGCTGTCCATAAAGATATAATATTTCAAAACAACTGAATATAAAATTAATGATAAAAAGATTGTAGTGAATGTAAAATGCTTTTTACAAAAAAAAATCTCCAGAATAGCCAAAAACAAAAATTGGGTAGGGCCAGTTTTGGTGGGTAGGTAGGAGCACAGCAAACCAACAATTTTTTTAAGGTCGGCCTGGCCTCAAGAAAAAGTAACTTGTAGCTTATTGTGTTACCCACAGAAAATAAAGTATTATTATTATTATTATTATTATTATTATTATTATTATTATTTAATCAGCTGTGGTAAACGAGCCATCGGTGTTCGAGATGTATTTTGAAACTGTCCATTATCTTCAGTCATATATTATTATTATTATTATTATTATTATTATTATTATTATTTAATCAGCTGTGGTAAACGAGCCATCGGTGTTCGAGATGTATTTTGAAACTGTCCATTATCTTCAGTCATATATTATTATTATTATTATTATTATTATTATTATTATTATTTAATCAGCTGTGGTAAACGAGCCATCGGTGTTCGAGATGTATTTTGAAACTGTCCATTATCTTCAGTCATATATTATTATTATTATTATTATTATTATTATTATTATTATTATTATTATTATTATTATTATTATTATTTAATCAGCTGTGGTAAACGAGCCATCGGTGTTCGAGATGTATTTTGAAACTGTCCATTATCTTCAGTCATATATTATTATTATTATTATTATTATTATTATTATTATTATTATTATTATTATTATTATTTAATCAGCTGTGGTAAACGAGCCATCGGTGTTCGAGATGTATTTTGAAACTGTCCATTATCTTCAGTCATATATTATTATTATTATTATTATTATTATTATTATTATTATTATTATTATTATTATTTAATCAGCTGTGGTAAACGAGCCATCGGTGTTCGAGATGTATTTTGAAACTGTCCATTATCTTCAGTCATATATTATTATTATTATTATTATTATTATTATTATTATTATTATTATTATTTAATCAGCTGTGGTAAACGAGCCATCGGTGTTCGAGATGTATTTTGAAACTGTCCATTATCTTCAGTCATATATTATTATTATTATTATTATTATTATTATTATTATTATTATTATTATTATTATTATTATTATTATTATTATTTAATCAGCTGTGGTAAACGAGCCATCGGTGTTCGAGATGTATTTTGAAACTGTCCATTATCTTCAGCCACATAATTATCAATTTGTTCACCCGCTAAACCATAGATCCAGTTAGAAGAGCAAATGTCTGTTCTCATTAGAAGCACTTTGATCCTATCTGATTAGAACCCACAATGGAAGTTTTCGTGCAGAACTAAGCAAAATATCGATACCCCATTACGAAAACACGCCTATTCAAATAGATAGAAAAATTTCCAAAAACTGAAAATTTTCAGATAAAAACTCAGATGTTTTTCATATTTCTGCACAAAACATAGATTGTGGGTACTCGTTAGAACCGCCTCGCCTCGCCGAGGCGGTTCTAACGAGTACCCACAATCTATGTTTTGAGCAGAAATAAGAAAAAATAATGTATACCCCTGAAAACCCCAGTTTTTCTATATAAAAGTGTGGTAGTCATAAACTATCATGGACTGCTACTGTGAGACGTTCTAGTGATCTGAAACTGACAAGACCTGCTGTACATTATCTTGTCCGTCAACACGTTCCCTATCAACTGTATCAATTGCCTCTGCCTCAGGTACAGAAAATTACAAAATCAGATTGCCCTGGGTGATCCTTTGCCCCAGTTATTCTTAATGATCATCTTGGTATGTTTCAGATTATATCTTCCTTCTTATCTCTTTCATTCCAATTACGGTTATCCAACATACGTGCGCGATTCTCCGAATTTTCCGAGGCATTTGCTCATTCATAGTGCATATACTACCTAAATGTATCTAGACGCGGAATTTCTGAAATTTTAGAAATTCTATTTTTTTTTCTTTATCTTTTTTTTTTTTAAGTATTTATGTAATATTGCTTCATTTTCGTAAGCACTTTATTGTTTACATTTTTCTACTTAAGTTTAACCCCAAATATGTAAATATATTTTGTTAAAACTCTGAAGAAGACCGATAGCGGTCGAAAGCGCTCAGTTTGTGTTGATTTCCAGCATTGTTTATTTAAGCATATTTTATTCAGACTCCGACATGTTAAGAGACACTATTACACATGCACACGATCAGAACGAAAACATATTCTTATAAAGATCTTCTCCCTAAGATATTGTGTACTTAAATGGCGAAACTCATGTCACTTTAGATATAATGTTCAACAAATCAAATCGAGTGGTTGTCAGTTGCATAATTAACCCTGGTCCTGCTGAGCCCGGATATATCCTGTCTTCACAAACAGTGCAGACCCAGATCAGTTGGCTTCTGAACGGATCTGGATCTGCATTGGTTGTCATTAAGTATGTGAATTTGTATCAACAAACTGGATCAAGTAATCTGATTGGCTGAAAATTGGAAGGAGACGTGGCATCTTAATTTAATCAGCAGGACAAGGGTTAAGACTAAGCCTGTCCAGTGAACGTGTGGTTAGGTAAATTCACCGCGCTCGACATGACCCCACTGAGTTGATTGGGCCGTAAAACCTCCACACAACAATACATATACGTACGAGGTTCAAAGATGAAGACTAACCTACGCATTTACATATTCTTTTGTTTATAAAAAGAAAGTGTCCAGTGGCCGTGTAACGTTGACACAACGTCATGTGCCCACTGGGTGTTTTCCCCTAGACCTGAAAAGAAGCGCTGTACATAAGAGATGAAAAGGCAAGATCATAAAGTTCTGAAGTTATCCCCAGCTGCGTGCCTGTTAAAGTGTTTGTCTAACCCCAAGGGATGTGCTGACAGCAGGTCTTAACGGAGGGCAAACTCTAGAGTTTTCTGAGACATCCTACTGCGGTACATCTTTCGAAGTTTCCTGCCACACTGGAGTGATAACTCTAGCAGACATGCAACTTTCCTGAAAACAAATGTTTTGTTGTGGGAAAAGCTACATTTTCACATGTTTGTGCAGTAAAGGCCAAGTTTAGCCTGTATGCTTTGAGCTGATGTATTTCCTTAGTTCCAGCTATTCAGGAGATATTTTTGCGTTACACATTTAAATATGTCTTACGGATGCTCAGAAGAGGCGATTCCAGTGAGTACATATAACAAGAGATTCCAATAAGTACTCCCAGGCTACGAGGTTATAAAAAACTTTTAATACCCCGCCACAAAAAGTGGCGAGGGTATTATGTTATACCCTCCGGAATTTTGAGTGTCCGTCCGTCCGTCAGCGCTTCCATCATTCGTGTCCGCTCCATAAATCTGATGCTGTCCGAGATACTTTCACGAAACTTCACGCAAAGTAAAGCACTACGAGACGACGTGCAGAACTCGTGAAGCGTAACTCTGATTTGCCTAGTTTTGGAGTTATTGCCCTTTGAACATTGAACCTAGCCAGTTCTATCATGTACTCATGTCCGCTCTGTAAGTTGAAAATTGTTCAAGATATTATTATTAAATTTCTCACAAATGTAAAACACCATAAAACAACATGCAGAACACAAAATCCATAACTCTGGTTAACCTACTTTTGGAGTTGCCGCCCTTTGAACATAGTAGATATTGAAATAGCCATTTCTACTATGTACTAGTGTCCGCTCTATATTTTCATGAAACTTCACACACATGCAAAGCACTATGAGACGACATGCAGAACACATGAACCGTAACTCTAGTTTGCCAAGTTTTGAAGTTTTTGCCTTTTGAACATTGAACATAGCCAAAATTAACACATGTACATGCATCAATGTTGATAATATTTAGGAAAAGACTAATGCACCTTCCCTTTGATTTTATTTTTGACAAGAGTTATGGCACTTGATTGATGTAAGTGCAGTTGCGGGGAATGTTGCAATGCTTTCAGCGCTTTTATTTCATGTTCAACTCGGTTGAGCATGACATTTCTCATGCTAATTTTTCATGCTAATAAATCTCAAATTACTGACAATTGCCAAATTGTTCCTGCTGAACATAACTGAGCATGAAAATTTCTCTGCTAATAAATATGAAAATGCCAACTATTGTTAGCATTTACATATTTATTAGCACAAAACATTTTATGCTCAGCTGAGTTGGACATGAAAAAAGTTTTATAGCCTCCAGGATATATATATCCATACCCGCTGGTTACTCACGGGAATCGCTTTATTTGTGTGACAGAACAATAAAGAGGTAGACTTTGTCCTGGAACGGATTCTTTTGTTAACAGGGCATCAGCTAGACTGGCTCCAGTCTCCAGTGAGTGAATATTTATTCTTATAATCTATTTGATAATCCACTAAAATGAAACCAAAACAATATCATGACTATAATGGCTGGTCACTGGTATAGTCATGATATTATTTTGGTTTTATTTCGGTGGATCATCATTTAGTGACCAGCCAATATAGTCATGATATTATTTTGGTTTTATTTTAGTGGCTTATTTAACAGGATTATAAGAATAAATATTTAGTCACTGGAGACTGGGGCCAGTCTAGGCATCAGCGTATAGTATATACCCAGATCAGATGCGTACATGCCAACCCTTTACAGAGATAATGGACTCTTCTGGTTTGCACAATGGACGAGTTCATTAAAGGTATATCTAGGCGTCAATGGGTAAGCATGTGTTGATGACGTCCTTTACTAGAAGAACCGCGAAAACAAACATGTGACATGTCAGATATCGTGGTGGCGAATCGGACATCTGAGTGCTAGCTACCCGGTGTCTGACAGCTCAGTTCATTAATATTTAATAATTCTTTATTAAAGCGTATAGGCTTTGTCATTGCCATACTGTACGCACGATACGGGATAAATGTATCTTTGTGAAAATTAAATATTTTGTCTCTGATACACCTCATTTGCAGCAATCAGACACGGAGTTCCGTATTAACCCTAAATTTTCGGACACCTTAACTTATAACCGGACTTGATCTAAAATTTGAACAATTCCATTGAACTACTTGGTTGTTGATTTGTGCTGGATAAGCGGCAAACAGTAAAGATTAAGGCTGGCACAATTAATCGGATAATCGATAAATTGATCGATAAATTCCACAAAAATCTTATCGTTACAGATTTGCTAATAATCGATCATTTAATTTCTGTGTCTCTTACTTTACCGTATTTACCCTTAGTATTCAGACACCTCAACTCATTACCATACTTAATCTAAAATTTTAACAAGTACGACTTACTACCCAATATTGTGTCTAAAATAGCCGGATGAGTGGCAAACAGTGTAGACCCTGATGAGACGCCGCATTTGCGGCGTCTCATCTGGGTATACACTGTTTGCTCAGGCCTGTCAAATCAAATACATACAGTAAAGTACAACATAAGGTAAGAGTCATGCTCAGACACGCAGGTAAAATTATGACCAAATCTTCAGTGATTACTAATCGATTATCGATCGCACTGGCAGGACCGATAATCGATTAACTTTTCAGCTCTGATTAGCCAGCCTTAGTAAAGACCCTGATCAGATGCCGCGTTTTGTGGCTCTACCCTGTTTTCTGAGGTTTGTTGGTCCAAATACTTGGAACAAGTATGGTTCTCAAGGTGAGGTGTGGGCATTTCTAATTAAAAGTCTGTTGTTCTGGACTCTGATCTCATCTAAGTAGTATGCCCCCTGTCAGAAAAGTGTACAGTGATATTTGGAATAAAGCAAAATGAAAGCGGCTACGTAACCAGATAGATGTTAGACGTAGACACTTAAAAGAAAAAAGAAATAAGATCTAAGAGCAAATTAATTAGCTCAAAATACGGACAATGCATGCAGAATTTGATTATCAGCTTCGATTCGTATGTTCGTCCCACATTTATCACCAAAAAGTCTGCGCCAGTTTTGCAGCGTTATCACCGTATCGGAGGACAGGGCAGATGAAACGGCCAGTTTCGAAATGAGGAAGTGTGACTGGTTTACGAGTACAGTACGTGCAGATGCGGATCCAGGATGATTTCTGAGGGGGTGGGGGGGGGGGGGGGGTGTCTGTTGCCAGATTTAAAGTGTCTGTTGCCATATTAACCAAAACACTTGTCCGACCAAATAAGTAAACTCATGTCCATTACAGACTCATTGTCCTCTGTATACATGTCAGTTTAAGTTATCTCACCAACCAGATTCTTCAGATAGAACTACGGAAGGCCGCGAGGTTGTTGGGGGGAGGGGCGGGTGGATTAGGGAGGGGTAGAGTATGCAAAGGGCACGTATGCAAATACAAATTTATTTACAGTCGAGAGGTTTCAGCATTACAGAAATTACATCATAAAATAAACATACCTATCAGCTGTGGCTAAAAGAGGTGGCTTTTACCTACTTTCTACTTCACTCTTTACAAAGTCCTATTTTCAATATAAGGGTAATCTGATTTATTTTACCGAAATTCTTTTGTTTAATGCAGATAGCGCAGACCCTAATCGTCACTGCGTTGTGGTAATCTGATCTGGATCTACACTGTTTGTTTTGGGCCCCTTAAATGTCATTAAGCATTATACAGGCTATTAATGGGTTACCACTGTAACGTTCATAAAATGGACCTTTACAAACACTGTAGGCGCAGATCGGACGCCGCAAAACGCCTGGTTACAATTTCCAGTAAATAATAATTCCTGGCGATCAAATGATCCACTGCAGAAATGACTTCCCATACTTGCCTACCGCATCAAACCGAAAGTAGAATCAACGCTGATTGGACCACAAGTGGGCGGAGCTAAGTGTACAAGACAGGTGCGCGCGGATTGATCGATCGTACTCAACATTTTCATTTTCAACATCAAATGAAATATACTATTATTACTTTGGTATAATGATGTACTATAACATTGATCAGTGTTAAAAATAAATAATTTTATTTCTCCTGCAAAATATTGCATGAATTATTGGAACTACTTTACGCATACCTAAAAGAGTACGACGGTTTGTGTATTAGGCGGGCACTCATCATTGAAGTGAAAACATTCAGTGTGTCTGTTGGGATGTTTATAACGGATTAATGTGTTTATCAAGCGATGTTTTTATTCCCATAAAACGGTTTATTAGTTTAGTGTGAAAATGGATATAAAGGTGGATTTTATTGTTATTGCCATTTTCCTTATATCTATAAGTAAGTATACTATCAGTAAAATGTAGTAAACTTGTAAATTTCTGCTCGTGGAAGAAAATACCAAATTTTACGTTTGTCAGTCTGTCTGAGGAATCCCATTGAGGAATCGAAATACAGTATCTATGACTTCTTGTTAATCCTGGCTTCATCTTTTTGTTGTTTTTTTTTCTGCCTAGCTAGATATGTTCTAGAGATAGAACAATTGCTCAAAGTAGCAATTAGGCCTAACATATAACGAATTAACGTAATTGTTTGCCCTAACTGCATGTCACCTTGTGCATACAGTCTGATCTGGGCTTTCACTGCCTGCTTTCAAAAAAATGTTTGGACAACAGTGTAGACATAATTCCCCATAAAAAATTAGCAGTTTAATCCGAGTCTGTGATGTTTGGCACTCCATCACTACATTTTAGACACATCAACTTTCTCAGATGGGTAGGATAGTTACAGTAAAGGGGTAAAAATATACATATGGCCTAAATAAATGGGTTAGAGGTTTTTTAATAACAGTGAAATACTTGGGTTTTCATTTATGGCTTTTATCATTTTTGAATGGGATATTTTCTCATATTTTAACAATCCATGGGATTTTGAGCCAAAAATCGAGAGAATATCTCCAAATCCCATCAAAATGATACGCAGAAATGAATCCTAGAGACTAAGATAAGAGGGTTTTTAATTAAATAGGGGCAGTTCAGTCCAAACCCACTTCAAGTCAAAATTTTCTTTTCATGGGAAATTTTGCATGTGCTTAAACTTGGGCAAACAATGTAGTCCCTGATCAGATACCACATTCTGATCTGGGTCTACACTGTTTGCACAGGCCTGTTTGTTTAATACTTAGGGTCAGTATGGTAATTAATTTGATTTTATTGAAACCCCTCAGAAATTTTGAAGTTAACCCTTATCCTGCTGTTCATGACAACCCCTACCTTTGCAAACAGTGTAGATCCAAATCAGATGGCTTCTTCACATCTGATCAAGATCTACACTGTCATTCAGTTTGTGAATTTGAACGAAAACATTATATGATTTAATCTGATTGGTTGATAGTCAGAAATGGGTGTGGCTAACTAAATTATTCAGCAGGATAAGGGTTAATCCCCCTATTAAATCCTGGATCTGACACTGAATTAATAATTAACTTTTCTTACATGTATTTCTCCATTAAAACTGAAAATTTATGTTATGGGTATTTATTTTGGTGTGAGGCAATTCATGTGAGTAGCCACAACATAAGCCTTTGGTGGGGTATTGAAAGAAGACAACTGTCGTATAGCTTCCAAAATTTTAGTTTATCCAGAGCCTTTTTGCAGTGGATCCCAAAATTCACTCTGACACTTATATTAAATGCTTGCATGAACCTGAACAATTTCAAAAGACATTTCTAACCCTGACCTATTGTACAGAAAGTTGGGAGACCAAATTAACCTCTATAATCCCACTGTGAAGACAGCCAGATGACACTTAACAAATCCTCTTTACTGATCTATTTGTATGTTTATTGACTGGCTGCTAAACTCTTTTCATTGCTGATAAAAATAGGAAGCCTCTTTACACCTATGAGAGTACTTTTGCTTTCTTATATAGTAGATTGTTAGTTTTCCTTTTCACAATACTTTTGTTACTAATGCAAAGAAACCTTTTATTCATCTATATTCCCACAAAAATATAGTTGCCTGTGCAAACAGTGTAGATCCAGATGAGATGGCTCGTAACGAGCCATCTCATCAGGATATACACTGTTTGGCTTTCTGTTTTTGATGATAGACTGAAACTCCTATTTGTATCAGTGGACTTGTCCAACTTCAAGGTGGAAGAGTCCACTTCTGAAACTCAGGGATCAAAGGGATGAAAGCCAGATATTACAAAGACCAGTATTATTTATTTTAATGTATATATTAAGTCAAAAAATATACTTGAAAAACTCTGATTTGCAGACTAAGGAGTTTAATGAAATTCCTAATACAACAAATGACCAAGTGGCAAAGTTAAAAAATTTTAATACAATTGTGTGTGCTTTTTCAAAACATTTCGTAAAACAATAAAAATCCAAATAATTATTTAACCCTTAAAACGCCAAGAAAACCTGTCGTCTGTTTATGTCGTCTGCTGAATATTCTTGCAGACTTTTCAAACCTATTTTTGCATACAGGCAAACAGTGTGGACCCAGATCAGACTGGGTCCACACTGTTTGCAAAATGACTTTTAAAATCACAAGCAGATGACAAAGCAGACAATTGTTGCGATTGGTAGTTTAAGGGTTAACCAGTTCTACATTACTTGCATGCCACTACTAAACAAAGACTTGTAGTGATTCTCTTAACTTACACTCCTGATAAAATACAAAAAAAAAAAAAAAAAAAATATACAAAGAAATAATACAGGTCACTCTCAACAGCCAGCCACCTTTGGGAGGTCTCAAAACTAGCCATTGTAGGGAGGTGGCTGTTTTAGAGAGGTTAAATTTACATTAAAACACCTGACTTCTGAACTCTAAAATTAGCTGCTAAAGGGAGTTGGCTGTTCATGGAGGTTTGACTCCATTTCTGGATAGGCTAAAACGAATGAGTCACAAGGTCGTATGATGGTAGATGACTCCAGCTGTAGCGGCTTTAGCCAGTTATGAAGTAGATACAAATTTCAAGTTTTTGATAATTAATACTAATTAAAAACTTTGTATCTGAACCCTTAAAGCGCCAAGAAAACCTGCATCTGAAAATGTTGTCTGTTTATGTCATCTGCTGAATATTCTTACAAACTTTTCAAACCTATTTTTGCATACAGGCAAACAGTGTGGACCCAGATCAGACTGCTCCTTAAGGAGCAGTCTGATCTGGGTCCACACTGTTTGCAGAAATGACTTTCAAAATCACAAGCAGATGACAAAGCTAACGCCAATTGTTGTGACTGGCAGTTTAAGGGTTAAATAATCATTTGGCTTATATTGCCAACAGCTTTTACAGAATAAGCACTACCTATCAGTATACCTGCCTGACTTCACCAGTGACCAGTCTGCCAAAGGAACAATTTTTATGAAACTCGAAGATTACCTATTAAAGCCCTAACCAATGAAAATAAGTTGCTGTTGCCTTTTTGATCATATTAGCCTGTGTTATATTTACCCTAAGTATTGTGACATCATAACCCCTCACTATACTTGTTCTCTATTACCTATTGGTGTCTCCGAAGATTGCTGTATGAGTAGCAAACAGCTTAGACCCTGATCAGACATTGTGCTCCAAGTTGTCTGTTCTGGACTATGGGTATGAATCTTCTACTTAAACAGATTCCTGGACAAAACTATTAGACAGAACTAATTACCATATTTACCCGAAGTATTGGGACAGACATGCATATTATTTGTATTTGTATTTGTATTTGTATTTGTATATCAAAGGTACATGTAGCTCAAACATGAACCTTTAAATTGAGTGGGCTTCAAATTTTGTTCTTATCCTATTGAACAGATATATCATTTGTTACATGAATATGTCAGTGTGTTGAAATAAAATAATTGTTTAAACCAAATTAATCAGGGCCCAGTTGTTCAAAGTATTGTTAGCTTAACGAGCTTGTTAAGGGTCATTTCATTAACTGTTTTAGCGGATTCAGTATACAATATTCTGATATTTTTGCTGAAAAAATGTGAGTAGCTTACTCACATTTTTTCAACAAAACATTTCAGCATATTTGCGTATCACTTGATGTAAATTTTAACAATTCGTTAACAAACAACATCGTTAGTTTTGAACAACTGGGCCCAGGAAAATAAAAATTATTATAACATAAAGTACCACATCATGATGCTTTTATTTTAATCCCTCAAAGGACCAATCACAACTGAAGCAGACAACATTTTGAAATACATGTAATTTTATTATCATTTTTCAGGGAAAATAAGACAATGATTGTCTTCTATAAATTTTGGCACTTTAAAGTGTGTCATAATAATGACTGAAAAAAGTCATTTTTGGTACAGAAAACATGTATAAAATTTAGGTACAGGTACATATATGAATATGATTTATGATACATGTTGAATATTGCACAGTTTGGATGGTATGATTGAAAATAAATCAGGAATACCAGTGGATATTGACACCTAAAATGACCCATTTCACAGTCTCTGTCAATAATGGTGATATTTATGATATCTCCCTGTCACTTTAGGGCAATTGGTTATTTATTGCTGAAGGTGTCCGTTTCAATTAGTGCAGCTGAGTATGAAATTAAATGATATTCAAATGTTACATAATATCAAAATATGTGGGTGCAGATAGCATCTTTTTTTCATTTTGCAGTTAATCATGATATATTTTCTCTCGTTGCAATCTGTTTATACTGTCTGCTGACAAATTATTTGATAGATTTTAATCCTGGAGCTATGCCAGGTGTGATTGTGGCATTTCCTGGACATTTGGTTTACATTAAATGTCCCAAAATTTCACACTTTATTCTATACCCTTTTTTGGCCTAACTTTTGCTTTTTATGCAGTTGTTTCTTTAAATACTTAGTGGAATGGCAAACAGTGTAGACCCTGATCAGACTGCTCCTGAAGGAGCAGTCTGATCTGGGTCTGCACTGTTTGCATAGGCATTTTGTAAGAAACTTGGGTGTACAAAATTTTAGGACATTTCACCACGGGGGTGGTTGGGAGAGACAAAGGTGTCCTGTAGCTTTTGTCACCAGAGTGCCAAACAGTTGGCTTACAGTTGGGCAGGGCCTGCTGTCCTTGCAGCAGGTTAGTGTAGAGGGGAATGTTGTTATTTCTTCTGTTCCTTCACTTTCTTTCATTTTCCTCTTTCTTCCCTATCCCTCTCTTTCATCTCCTGTACTATCTCTTTTCTCCCTTTCTCTGGGAGACGACACACAATGACCCACAAGGGTTGACATGTCGTTAAACCCCAACACAATCAAATTAGGACATTTAACATAAAACATATACACAGGAACCTCTTAAACATGATTCCTTATAGCAGAGTTTGAGATATAATATGGATTAAAGATTGACCCAAAAAATGTTGTATCCAAACAGAAAAATATAGATTATATAGAAAAATTACCAGAATGTTTAAATTATATAGAAAATCATTTTTCTATATAATCTATATATTTCTGTTTATATAGAAAAATGACCAGAAATGTATAGATTTTATAGAAAAATGACCATTTATGGTCTATATAATCTACAATGTATACATTTGTTTTGGTACAACATGGTTGTTTAGATACCTGCTTTCTGCTTTGGATCCCAACAGAAGTGTGATAAAGTTGTGGATTTTTCAAAATGGGGCTTAGGTTAAATTTTATTATGTGCGGAGGGTTGGGGTGTATCATTCTTTAATATTGTTACCAAATCAGATAACTTAAGATTTTTTATATGAATTTGCATACTGAATGACAAACAGTGCAGATCCAGATTAGTTGTCTTCAGAAGCCAATTGATCTGTATCTACACTAATTTCCAGAGGAGAACATACATGTATCTGGTTTCAGCAGGACCAGGATTAAATTTAGCATGTTAAAGGTCAACAACGTAACTGTTTCAGGCAAGAAGCAAGTTCATTCATTTTCTTGTTTTGGTTTTCTTTTATTGATACACAGCGTTTGTGCTTGAGGTCTGGTTCTAAAGTTTGTTTATCGATACCCTCAAAGCCTTTAATCTCAATTTTGCTCATTGCAGAAAGCTTGGCTCCATGTTATTTACATAGTTACCCAGTGTTTACATCTTATTACATGAACATAGATAAATTTTATCAAGCATCTAACACTTTAAATTTTGACATAGACATTTTGGGGGTTTCCAGACTTAAGCAGGTTAAATTATACAGAGATAGATCCCGAGGGGGTTCAGTCAACTGCTCCCCCGCACCCCACTACCAGTTTGATGAGTCCAAATTATTTCAGTTGCATAGGAAATTTTTGCTAAATGATGAAATTTTGGATCCTGTATATTTGGCTAGCACAGTGGTTCAGTTATGTAGTATAGAATGTCCGCTTTGTGACAGAGAGGTTGTGGACTTGATCCAAGGGTAGCCCAGTCATACCCAAAGACATTAAAAATGGTATTAGCTGCTTTTTTGCTTGGCACTCATCATTATGAAAGTAGAGCTAGGAATTAGAATTAGTCAGCCCATTGCCCATTGCCACACAAATGCCACAGAGGAGTATCATGTCATGTGTGATATTTCAGTTAAGCAGCACTCTAAAAAGTGAGCATTATAAAAAAGCGCTGCCTAAGTAAGATTCTTTATAAATCTGGTATGGCTCATCTTGCCTTAACCCTGGTCCTGCTGAACCCGGATATGTCCTGCCTTTGCAAACAGTGTAGATCCAGATCAGTTGGCTTCTGAAGAAGCCAACTGATCTGGATCTGCACTGTTTGCCGTTAAGTTTGTGAATTTATATTAACAATCCGGATCAAGTAATCTGATTGGCTGAAAGTTAGAAATGGGAGTGGCATCTTAATTTATTCAGCAGGACAAGGGTTAATGGTGCCTGAGTGCTGAAGTTGAAATGCGTTAGCCTTTACTCCCTGGGCAAATTCAGCAGATGACAAATGACAATATTTTTTTTTCCCAGAAAAATAGACTGACATTTCATGCAAATTGTCTTTTTAGAAATGTCAGAGCCTTTTTTTGGGGGAAAAATATTTGAAAATGTTGTCTGCTGAAAATTTTACTCTGCATGCTTAGCATGAAGCTGCATTCATAATTGCACAATAGTCCTTAATATCAATTCGTTCTTCAAAGCAGGGAAAAGACAATAATTTCCTTTAAGATGCAAGAATTTTTTTTCACAAAGACAAGAATGCAAATGGATTTCACATCTTGCAGTATAATTTGCTCATCATATTTCTTCGTGTTCTTTTTTGTTATTCAGTTCATTAGTTTCTTCGGCATAACATAGCCTATAAATGCCGATTTGCCATAAAATACAAATAATCCTCTCATCTCCTTCAATAATTTCAATGGCTCATTTTGACAAATAGCTTTGAAGGACAGCATCAACCAGTTGAATGGAATTTTCTAAGCTAACCCCAGTATTGTTGTGCTTGGAAGCCTGAAATTAAGTTCCAGGGTCTGGAATTGAAAAAAATATGTTTGGGATGTGGTCACCCTGACAGCCGGCAGACAAATATACTGTTTTGGTAAAAAAGGCTTGCACTATTCTAGAGTTGTTCTTGAATGTTTCTTGAAGATTTGTTCAAGAACTGTTTTGAAACTGTGCTTCAATGTTTTATGCACAATATTAATACTACTAGTTTGGTACAGTTATTGAATATTAAATGGCCCAAAATTGAACATTTGTTCAAGAACATTTCCAGAATACAGTGCCAGAATTATTCTGGAACAGCTCTTAAGTATCAGTTCTAGAACAGTTTTTAGAAGTGGAGTACTTTAGAATATGAGCACCGCAGAAATTAACCCTTGTCCTGCTGAACATGGATATACCCTGTCTTTGAAAACAGAGTAGATCCAGGTAAGTTGACTTCTGAAGAAGCTAACTAATCTGGATCTGCACTGTTTGTCATTCAGCATGTGACTTTACCGGTATATCAGCAGTCTGGATTAAGTAATCTGATTGGCTAACAAGTAGAAATGGGCATGGCATCTTAATTTAACCAGCATGAAAAGGGTTAATTTTGTTTATGTCCTTTTTTTTAGAGATTTAAAAAAGTCTTAATGTGTGATTGGATCATATGTAAAAAAAAAAAAAAAGTGGAAAAGGAGTGGGAATTTGAATCAACATCTGTTTCCATCCTCAATGCCTCTGCCCCCACTCCACCCCACCCCATCCCAGAGATTATGCTCTTCTGCTGCTACAATGTCATCCTTTTCATACATTATCCTCTACCAGTGGCAGATCTGTTATATACAGCTCTCAGTGATTTCCTGTTTGACACAATTTAAATCTTTGCAGCAGCTGGCTAAATATTAATTAGGTCAGATTTGGTAGTATGCTACTGACAAGACATTATGTAACCTCCATGTATATATATACAGTATAACTCATGTCTAACTTGTACTGCCAAAGTGGCTGCTATTTATTCTGTGTTCGAAACTATTATATAAATGTATTTTAGAACTGTATAATTAAGAACACTTTAAGAACCCTTGTGGTACACCATGGGAAAGATCTAACCCTTTATAATTCACTTATCACAGCCATAGTAGACGAGACTTTGAAATATTGTTTTTTGTTGTTTTTTTTTTTAGAAAATATCAAAGCTCAACATGAATCATGTACATCATGAGCAGGCAATTCAAATGTCAAATCTTGTTTTGTACAAAAAAATGAGTTTTAAAATGTCCTCTGAGCACTAGAAATCTGTTGGGCATGAATAAGAAAAAAAATCACAAACATCCTAGTTTACTGTTTAGTGCTTTTCAAAATAAAGATCCTGTATTGAAGTTCTGTTTTCAGTGAGGGCATAGGGGTAAGGGTGGTTGGGTGAGGCAAAGGTGATGTGTCTTGTCACCAGGGCTTCCAAATGAGATTGGCTTAAAGTTGGGCAAGGCCTGCTATCCTTGCAGCAAGTAAGGGTAGAGGGGGAATATTTTTATTTCTTCTGTTTCTTCACTTTCATTCATTTTCCTCTTTCTCCCCTGTCCCTCTCTTTCATCTCCTCTACTATCTCTTCTGTCTCTCTTCTCCCTTTCTCTGGGAGACAACAAAATGACCCACAATGGTTGACGTGTTGTTAAACTCCAACAAAACAATGAGGGGCTGGTGGCAATTCATTGACTGTGTGAGTGACATGTTATATTTGTGTGTTTTGTTTGTTATAGACTCTTCCAGTAGCTGTCCTTTTTGCCTTTTTGGGTCGATTGTTTACATCAAGTCATAGTATACAAACACCAAAACTTTCTTTAGGTAGTTGTCCATGTGATTAACCCTTGTCCTGCTGAATAAATTAAGATGCCACTCCCATTTCTAATTTTCAGCCAATCAGATTACTTGATCCAGACTGTTGATATAAATTCACATACTTGATGGCAAACAGTGCAGATCCAGATCAGTTGGCTTCTTCAGAAGCCAACTGATCTGGATCTACACTGCTTGCAAAACAGGGTATATCCGGGTTCAGCAGGACAAGGGTTAATATGATCATTGTAATCAAACAATGCGTTAGAAGAAAGCCAGGTAATGGCTTTTTATAACCGCACTATTCTTGTCACTGTGACATCTGAGTTTTCTGTTTATAGAGGGTTATCTGTACCTGGCCTGGGACATTTAGGACATTGGCAAACAGTGCAGACCCAGATCTGATGCCACGTTCTCTGATGAGGGTCTTCACTGTTTGCTTAAATTACAGGATGATAATTACGGTTGAATGAAACAAGTCTTAAGTCCCAGTTGAAAGCACTGACAACACTGAAGGGTCAATTGTCTCTGAGTTCAGGGACATTTTCCCAGCCTACACTCAGAGACAGTCGACCCTTCAGTGCTGTCAGTGCTTTGATTGACTTTGCCAATGGAAAATAAATCTACTGAATTTCAAACAAATACCTAATTCATAGCAACAGATTCTCTAATGAGTACCCACAACATATGTTTTCATGGAGAAATAAGAAAAATATTATGTGGATACCCCCTCTTATCTGTAGCTACCTGTATGCTATTTACCAGAAATACTAATAATTCTGAAAGTACACAAAGCAAATTGGTATGAGTGCAATTGCTACAAGTCCTTTACTTTTGCAGTGAGCTGTCTGGTCTATGGTCAATTCTGAAATATGGTTATCACCTGGTAGTCAAATGAACTATTCAGATTTTCGGATACCGTAATACTGGGTTCACAGTTAGGATTTTGATAAGAAGTCCTGAAAACCTTTTTTTTTTTCTTTTTTTTTTTTTTCAAAAGTAGGAGTCCTACTATGTAATTTTGCTAAATTTCTTATTTTCTGTGAAGGTAGGAAATGCAACAGCCAAGAACTCCATATTTGGAGTTACTGAGTGAGAACCCTGCCATAAGAATTTAAAGGAATTGTTTAGAGTAGTTTTGTAATTTCCTTGTCTTCTCTCTTTCATAGGTGTGTCACTGTGTGAAGCCCAGGATACGTTTTACTTCAGTTTAAAACCTCATGATCAATCAGTTGTCGAGGGAACAGAACTGACGCTTCTGTGTGATGTTTCAAACCGTAGACATATTTCATTCCAGTGGATACAGGATGGTAAACCTGTAACCAACACCAGTCGTAGGTTTCAGGAAGGTAGGAATATGAGGATATTACGTGTCACACGAGAGGATGATGTGGGTGCATTCCAGTGTATAGCAACAAATGTAACAACAGGATTCTCGCTACTGAGTGGTGAAGCATTCTTGGACATACAGTGTAAGTTTACTGATCTGTTTTTGTATTGTTAACCATTAAAGAACTAAACATGACTACAGCAGATGACATTTTGATTTTTTTTTTGTATTTTTTCAGAGAAAATAAGGCTTGACATTTCATGTGAATCAGCTGCCAAGCAGATGATTCACATGAAATGCCAAAACTTATTTACAATAGGGCTTGACATTTCATTGAATTGTCTACCAAGCAGATGATTTACTTGAAATGCCAGGTCTTATTTTCTCTGAAAAAATAATAAAAAATAAATGTTTAATGTCAACTACTACAAAGTTGCTTAGCGCTTTAAGAGGTTGATAAAAGGACTGTACGGTATTTACCCTAAATATTGGAATGCCGTAATTACTTACCATACTTGTCCTAACATTTCAACAACAATTTTACAACCTGTTGATGTGTGTAAAGACTGTAGCTGGATGAGTGGCAAACAGTGTAGACCCTGATCAGATGCTGCATTCTGCAGCAGATGTCTTCAGGATCTACACTGTTTGCTAAAGGTCAGTCTGTGCCATACTTTAAAAGTTATTTGTGGGTATTTCATGCTCCTCTCCCCTCCCCTTTCCTTCATAAAATCCTTGATGCAGCCCTAGTGATCTTGAGTGTAGTCATGTAGTAGTCATGTCACAAGCTGATATTTGGTTAGATGTGTTTTAAGAAGCAAACTAAACAGACATCTCATCTGGGTCCATACACAATTTGCCAGCCGATCAGTTTGCAAGTATGGTTGTGTCCAGATTTAAAGATGGAACAGTCTACTTCCAGAGAACAGGTGAAAGGGTTCTTATTTAAAGTTAAAAAAAGAGTCCTTAACCCTTGTCCTGCTGAATAAATTTAGATGCCACGCCCATTTCTAATTTTCAGCCAATCAGAGTACTTGATCCAGATTTTTTATATAAATTTAAATAATGGCAAACAGTGCAGATCCAGATCAGTTGGCTTCTTCAGAAGCCAACTGATCTGGATCTACACTGTTTGCAAAGGCAGGACATATCTGGGTTCAGCAGGACTAGGGTTAAGAAGCTGAGGTGTGACAGGATCAGAAATACAGTCACTGTTGAAGTGCTACAGTGGCAGAGTGGTTACTGGTTAGTTATCCCAAGTTTGGATCACGAGGTCCTGGGTTCGAATCCTTCTGGTAGCAGAATTCAGCTCATGACTGTATAGCACTTTGTTGCACTGTATTTCTTTAAAACCGAGGATTCCCTCATCTCGATATGACTTAAATACATGTATTGTTGACGTAAAACACCAAATGATCTTCATCATAACAGCCTCTGCTCAAACAGAACAGTGACAAGTACCTCACAATGTTTATTCCTTTTTGTCTCTTCTTTTGTGTGATGCAGAGCAAACCAATATGGCACTAAAGACTTGCACTTAAGGCAGCGTAAGCCATTCTTATTAAAGACGTTTGCAGTATAAAAGATAAATATTGGGACAAGAATTACTCTTGTTTGCTTAATTATAACTCAAGTGGTTTACATTCAATGAATTAATGGTGCTATAAATTAAAATTCTACAATACTCTATTCCTGAATTATTTGATAAATTGTTACACTGCGGACTTGAATAAGCAATTTGAAATGTCATGATTATGACATGTTGGCCTGGACAGTTTCAGAGGAGTTGTTAAGGACAAGTTTTTGGTGATAATTCTAGGATAATTTTCTTATTTGTCCATAAAAACATTGGTGGTGGGTACTTATTAGAAGCGACTCATTGATTCGCTTCTATTGAGCTCCCTCAACATATGTTTTCATTGAGAACTAGAGGAACTTATCCCTGAAATGTCATCAAATTCTTTCCTCTTTAACAACTCTGTCTGATGTAAAAAATGCAGTATTTCAATTCTGAATGAAAATACAATGTTTGTGCCAAGCCATTAGTAATTTAAAAGCCTTTTGAATATATTTTTAAATGAACAGTTAATTTGATTTCATGCCATCCTGTCAAAGTAAAAAAGTAATGAAGAAATTCACATTCTGACTGGTGATCAAGAGGTTGCGGGTTCGACCATTTGGTAATGGCAACATTCTTTCGTGGAGACTGATCATGAAATATCTGTACGGCCATTCTCTCCTTTCTGCTGATTCAAGAAGGGCAGTTGTCAGTTTCTGGCGAAAGAATGTGCACAGTATTGGTTAACCGCATAGAGGACTATGCCTGCCCAGTAAACATGAGGTAAAGTAAATTGATCACACTCAACCTGACCCAGTTGGGTGGACTGGACCATAAAACCTCAACACAAACAAACAAGAACTTCAGGAAATGCCACAAACTCAGATTGCAGTCAACCCCCTTATACCGAGAGGACGAACGAATGAACAAGAATATCCACAATCAGAATACACAACCAAATAACTAGCTAGCCAAACAACCATTAGCAACCAACTTCTTCTTCCCCAAGTTGAGGTAATCACAAATCCAAACAAGATGGAGCAAACACAAGAAAAAGGCAACAAAATGAGAAAGAACAAAAAGTAACCACACAGCTGAAGTAATACATATACATGCAAAAAATAAAATGCTATAGAATAGTCACAGGTAAGGAAGATTTGGTGAACAATTACTGACTGTGGCAGATATTGTATATAATATATTCTAAGAGGTCAGCTGATTGGGATCGTCACTGTTTGTCATTAAGTATGTACCTGGATCCTGTACTCTGATAGGCTGAAAATTATAAGTGGGTGTGGCTTCTTAATTTATTCAGCATGGCTAGGGTAAATATTGGCATTGCTGACAAGTAACATAAAGGGTGGTTTGTCAAATGGTCTGGTTAATTGTACATGATATGATACTGTATAATCCTAAGTATTGGGACAGACAGGCCTGAGCAAACAGTGTAGACCTGAATCAGATGCCACATATTGAGGCATCTGATCTAAGTCTATACTGTTTGCCATTCATCTGATATTTTATAGATCCATTAACCCTTCTCATTTTTGGCCAATCAGATTACTTGATCCAGGTTTTGATGCATTTTCACATACTGAATGACAAACAATGCAGATCCCGATCAGTTGGCTTCTTCAGAGGCCAATTGATCTGGAGCTACACTGTTTGCTAAGACGTGGCATGTCGTGTTCAGCAAGAGAAGGGTTAACAGATAGTAAGATAGAATTGTTCAAAATTTAGGACATGTATGTTAAGGAGTTTAAAGGTATCCCAATATTTAGGATAAATCTGGTTATCTTATCTAAATCTATCTGAAGTGTCATTTGGCTATTAATCCTTGTCATGCTGAATAAATTAAGATGCAACGCCCACTTCTTATTTTTAGCCAATCAGATTACTTGATCCAGAGTGTTGATACAAATTCACATACTTAATGATAGTGCTGATCCAGATCAGTTGGCTTCTTCAAAAGCCAACTGATCTGGATCTACACTGTTTGCAAAGGCAGGGTATATCTGGATTCAGCATGACAAGGGTTAAAAACAATCTACCCTGGTAGCTTAAATGACAAGAGCGCCAGGCAGCTTGATAAATTTAGTCGCTCCCCAGGCCAAATGAGCAGAAAACTGATTGACAATTTTTTTCGATGTTGCCTGACCAAAAATGGTTAAATACTTAAACTTCTCATCACAATTGCAGCAGATGACATATTTTAATAAAATAATTTATTTTTCAAAGAAAATAAGGCTTGGCATTTAGGTAAATAAGGCTTGCTAGACGACAGGGCCAAGATCATTCCATCCTCACTGGCACTGCCCCTTGGGGGTTTACTCAAAATTTTCATCATCACGAAAACATGCCTATATAATGTTGACCCCCTAAAACCCCACTTTTATATAGTAAAAGTTGGGTTTACAGGGGTGTACATTATATTTCTTATTTCGGCTCAAAAACATAGATTGTGGGTACTCATTAGAACCGCCTCACAGAGGCGGTTCTAACGAGTACCCACAATCTATGTTTCGAGCAGAAATATGAAAAAATCAGAATTTTTAACTGAAAATTTTCATTTTTTTGGAGGTAAAATTTTCAGTATATTTGAATAGGCGTGTTTTCGTAATGTAAACCCATGCACTGTGAGCTATACAATGTTACATAGGTGTGTGACTGTACTCAGTCTCAATTTGTAACCCAAAAAGCAAAACAGCCTAAGAGGAATGCACAGGCACACAGACGGATGGATGGTATGACAAGATTCCTGAATTTTTTCCAAATACAAATGTATCTATAGGGATTAATAAAATTATCCAGTTGTAATTAATCAGCCTTTAGAAATGTCAATACAAAGTACCACCATTTTTCCAGGCCAGATATTCCGCAGTCATTTATTGTTTGTCCTAATAGGATCAAAACACGTATTTTAGCAGAAGTGTCAACAACATTAACCCTGTAACACTATATGTTCAGGAGATCAACAAATAGTGAACAAATCCCTTTCCTAAACATTTACCAGTTTTTGTCGGCCTTGTGCAAGTTTTTGCAATGTTTTTGCTATTTTATTGACAGTCCAAACAAACAGTTCTACTTGACTTCTTCATTTCTTTGAGTGACTATTGTGTAGCATTATGGGTTTAAAAGCTGTTGTTAAATGTACATAAATTGCAGTAAATTTCATTGCTCCATATAAACCACATTTTTCAAACAAAAAGTGTTTAATTTTTCTTATTTCTCAACGAAAACATATGTTGTAGGTACTCTTTAAAAGTGCCTCAGCAAGGCTGTTCTAATGAGTACCACAACATATCATCACAAAAACATGCCTATATAATTTTGACCCCCTTAAACCCCACTTCTATATAGTAAAACTAGGGTTTACAGAGGTATACATTATTTTTCTTATTTCTACTCAATAACATAGATTGTGGGTACTCATTAGAACTGCCTCACTATGTTTTGAGCAGAAATGTGAAAATATCAGAGGTTTTATCTGAAAATTGTCAGCTTTTGAAGGTGAAATTTTCTATAAATTTGAATAGGCATGTTTTCGTAATGTGTTTTAGTGGGGAAATAAGAAAAAATTTTATGTGAATACTACTCTTATCAGGAGCTATGAAAAATACAGTGTGTATCACAAAAATGTTCTTGAATTGTTAGAAATGTACTGTTACCGAAAAGGTGCATTTTTTCAAACAAAAAGGGTTAATATTTTTCTTTTTTCTCAAGATTCCGTTCATAAAATGAAACAGCATGATGTACACAAATTGACCCTATTACCTTTTTCAGTGACTTTTCTTGATTCCTTTGCTGTAGAAAAGGATATTAGTCCATATCAACCTGCCTGTAATCTGACTGGATTTGTTGCTATTTACAAACCCCTAGAACAGTTTCCTTATTTCACCAACATCAAAGCAGTTTATATTAATAGGATTGCTGTTGCTTGTCAAGGTAGCAATATTTATGCTCTAATATTCTGGGACACTGCGGTCTAGATAAGAGGGGGTATGAATTAAATATTTTTCTTATATCTCCATACAGTATATGTTGTGGGTACTCATTAGAAGTGCCTCACTGAGGCACTTCTAATGAGTACCAACAACTTACGTTTTTGTGGAGAAATAAGACAAATATCAGTACTTTTGGTTGAAAAAAACAGCACATCTGGGGCAAAGCTTGGACCTACTGTTATCTTTTCAAAACCATATACAGTGGCAGGGTTTTACCCTCAAAGTGCTAAGCAAAATTGTAGCAGACAACATTCTAATCTTCTTTTTTCCTTTATTTTATTTTTTTTTTTTGGAAAATAAGACTTGGCATTTTATGTGAATCATCTGCATATCACATGAAATGTCAAGCCTTATTTTATTTTCTCAGAGAAGTAAAAAACAAAAATCAAAATGTTGTCTGCTGCAGTTGTTAATTATTAGCACTGTAAGGGTTAATTTTAGAGGATTTTACATTGATAAAAAACATTCAAAGCTTAATAGATGTAGAAAAGCATTAAAAGAGAACAGCAAGGTTCTCTTTAAGTCCCAGCTTAATTCAAATATGGAATAATTTTTATACCACTACTTTACAGGATATCCAGATAAAACACTTTATTTTTATGAAAACTCACTGATCTTTTGAATTAAAAGTAGATTAATTTGTTTTCCTTGTTTTGTCTTGAGTCTTGAAATTATTAGACATTTGGCCTAAAATGAAAAAAAGTGTGTGTTTCAGGTTACCCAACCGTGCCTAAATTTTCCCTATCATTCCTAAAGTTTTTTGGGGTGGATTTCCCTCTTTGTCAGGCCATATTGTTTTTCTATTAACTTCATATAAAAACTTTTAACAAAATAACATTACGAAAACACGCCTATTCAAGTATATCGAAAATTTCACCATCAAAAACTGAAAATTTTCAGATGAAAAATTCTGATATTTTTCATATTTCAGCTCAAAACATAGATTGTGGTGTTCGTTAGAACCGCCTCGACAAGGTGGTTCTAACGAGTACCCACAATCTATGTTTTTGAGCAGATATAAGAAAAATAATGTCTACCCCTGGAAACCCCAGTTTTACTATATAAAAGTGGGGTTTAAGAGGGTCAAAATTATATAGGCATGTTTTCGTGATGAAAATATTCTCCAACCTACCGTCCCTATTTTAAAATTCCATGTAACCTGAAACACACATATTTTTTTATTTGGCCTTATTAATACAGATAAATTTTATCTAAAGAAATAAAACAAGATAATTTGAGTGACCAAAGAAAGCACATAAGTATGTTGATTGAATAAATTGCCTTAGCTGTAAAAGCCTGGACAAGAAAGGATTAATTTTTTTTATTGTTTCAATATTCCTGTAAAGGTGAGCGTATCTGTCTCATGTAAAATGAAGGATTTTCTGACTGCCAGACCTAACATCACGAGAACATACCTATATTATTTTGACCCCCTTAAACCCCACTTTTATATAGTAAAACTGGGGTTTACAGGGGTATACATTATTTTTCTTATTTCTGCTCAAAACATAGATTGTGGGTACTCGTTAGAACCGCCTTGCTGAGGCGGTTCTAACGAGTACCCACAATCTATGTTTTGAGCAGAAATAAGAAAAATATCAGAATTTTTTATCTGAATATATTCACTTTTGGATGATAAAATTTTCAGTATGTTTGAATAGGCATGTTTTCGTAATGACCTGAACAGTGGACCTTTCCTCTTGAATATTGAATATAAAGGTCAACATGACAGGATCAGTTTGGCCGGTCTATACCTTGTGTAATGGCAGTATGACAAAAAAAAACCCCAAAAAACCAAAAAAAAGAAAAACAAACAATACAAACCATCACGAAAACATGCCTATAAAATATTGACCCCCTTAAACCCCACTCTTATATAGTAAAACTGGGGTTTACAGGGGTATACATTATTTTTCTTATTTCTGCCCAGAAACATAGATTGTGGGTACTCGTTAGAACTGCCTCGCTGAGGCGGTTCTAACAAGTACCCACAATCTATGTTCTGATCAGAAGTATGAGAAATATTCGAAATTTTATCTGAAAATTTTCATTTTTTTGGTGGTTTAAATGTTCAGTATATTTGAATAGGTGTGTTTTCGTAATGAAACAAAACAACAACAACCAAAAAGACTGTATGTTTCTTTTTTGTTTAAAGTATATTTGTATTCTTGGCACTTCCTACAGATTATGTCATAGTTGAAATTATTCATGGATGCTTTATTACAAATCTGTGCACTGCATGGTGTGAATTTGAATTTTAAATCCTCTCAGAAGTTCCCACCTCAGATAATCCAGACATCCAGCTGATCATGATGTAACTGAGAAACTCATGTTATTGGACACCTGTTGAAAATTTTGACACTTTCAGTAATTTGATAATTTTTGTGGCTAAGCCTCTGTAATACATGATTAAATGCATAATGAGTAATCTCTATCTCTCTAAGGAGCCAATTAGAAATAATTTGTGTGAAAGTTAGGGTGTCTATCTCCTGTGCTGTCTAGTTATTGATGTTGAATTATGCGGTTTTTAAAATGTGTGAAAATTTTACATCTAAGTGATTTTGCAGCTTTAATTGCTGTGCAAGGGGTTTTCAGTATTAGCTTGGTATAAATCTAACATGTATAGTAACCTTTAAACTGTGAAACCCAATGGTAAATTTAAGCAGAATACATTCTAAATTTTTATGGTCCCAACTTTTGAAAAAATTGAGAAGGCATATTTATTTGCCTATTTTCTTCTTCGGTTATTCCCTTTGTCACACTTTATACCTTGTAGAAAGATATCTCAGAAAATGTTTGAGCTAAGGTTTTGATATTATTAGGGCACCTGATTATTAACTTTAAAAAAAACATAGATCGGTTTTGCAAGAGTTATTCCTGCTTTCAAGTTTAGTATTTTGGAGGGACAAAAGCATAGTTGGAAGCATAGTGTTTTACAAACACACATTTCATGTGAATGGTCTGCTTGTCAAGTCTGTATTGTCTCTGAAAAATATATCAAAATGTTGTCTGCTGCATTTGTGATAACTTAAAGCATTTCATCCCTGTAGACCAATACATCTACCATTGTAAGCAGTGCAGATCCAGATGAGATGGCTCATTATGAGCCATCTCATCTGGATCTGCACTGCTTGCCAACCTGTGTGATTTTTGACTGAAACCCTTATTTGCAACAATGGCTGTGACCAAATTGGGAGATGGAAGAGTCCATTTCATAAATTCAGGGGTGAAAGGGTTAAAGGGTTAATAGGTCAGACAGTAATGTTGTAATTTCTTATACTACATGCACCCTATATTTACCAAATACATAGTAAATGTATCATTTGGCAATATTTATGTTTCCTATCTGTTTATTTATAAACACTAACATTGATCAATTATGGCTAAGATATAGCCTATTATCTTGTTACTGCCAATGATTGCACATCAGCATCATAATAGCTATAAAAATTGCTTGTCATAGCTTAGCATGCTGGGTAAAAATTACAACAGACAACAATTTAAAATATTTCACTTATTTTTCTCAGAAAATAGGTTTTGGCATTTCATGCAAATTGTCTCCATAGGAGGAAACAACTTGCATGAAATGTCTAAGCCTATTTTTTGGGAAAAATAAAAAAAAAATGTCATCACTTTGTCATCTGCTGAATTTGCTCTGAGAGTCATCATCATCAACATCATCGTCAGATTTTTTATTAAAATGCAGATACAGGGGCAACATCCACATCAGTGGGCCCCTTCAAGGTGGCTGGCTTGGTGCACTCATGGGAGATCTCACGCCAAGTATGTCTTATCATGAGGGTTGATAGCCAAGAGCTTCCACTCTCTGCAATCCCTCTCTGTCAGCTGCTTCTGTGTCATGTTGAGCCTCCCAGGCGCACACTTTCCATCAACCTGTGTGTCAAAGGCTGTCTTGACTGCACCATCATGATTGGAGCATTCCACATGTCCATACCAGAGTGGTAAAAAATAACCCTTAAACTGCCAATCACAACAATTGTCATCCGTGCTTTGTCATCTGCTTATGATTTTAAAAGTCATTTTTGCAAACAGTGTGAACCCAGATCAGACTGCTCCTTAGTCTGATCAGGGTCCACACTGTTTGCCTGTATGCAAAAAATAGGTTTGAAAAGTTCGCAGATTTTTCTTGGCATTTTAAGGGTTAAATGCTAAGATGCTTCTAAGGAATGACCCACAAGTTTACATGGAGAACTGGAGAAAATCATCCCAGAATAATCATCAAATATTCCTTCATAACAAATCTGACTAAAATTTAAACAACAAAAAAACAAAACAAAACAAACATGGTTCTGCAATAAATCTGAACACATTTTGGTCTACTGTATATATATATATATATATATATATATATATATATATATATATATATATATATATATATATATATATACAATGTATGTGTATATATATATACAGTGTAATATCCAAGAATGCTCTTGCTCCTTTCAATTTCCACAAAAAACATTCCTGCTGCAAATTAACTTGAACCTGTTTTCATGTAAAAGTCAAGGCATTTTACTTATGTTACTGGTAATGAATGTTTGTGGCTTGTTTTTACAAGAAGACAAATTGGTTTTTGTCAATGTAGCATGGCTGGCCCTAGAAAGAAACTGGCATAGCTGAAGAAAAGGTGCTTTTTTCAGCCGAAAAGTTTTGATGCTTTTCTTAATTCTCCATGTAAACATATGTTTTGGGTCTTCATTAGAAGTGCCTCACCGAGGTGCTTCTAATGACTACCCTGAACATATGTTTTTGTGGAGAAATAAGAAAAGTGTTTTCCTGATACTTCCTCATATATATAAAGCTGTGAACAGGTGAATAACAAGGCTGTAGACATGAAGAGTATTCTGATGGACATTGTTTTTCTTATTTCATTGCAAAATGAAATGTCCAGTAGTAATATCACATAAAAAATCAGCTTAGTGAAGTTATTCTGATGAGGTGTCACAAGATAGTTTCATTGAGAAGAAAGGAAAAAATCTTCTTTTGTCAAGACCCCTCCCCGTCCCCCTCCAAAAAAAAAAAAAAATCCAACAACAAACAAACAAAAAAAAAAAAAAAAAAAAAACAACAACAAAAAACAGCGTCTTATCAGGAGAATTGGTGAAATAGTGTTTGCTCTATTGGCATAACCATTTCAAGTCTTAGAATGCTGTCTGCCTGCTACTGATGTGACTGGCACTTCATGCAGTAAGCAGATACATGTATATTAAAGTACACAAATTGCCTGCCATCAACCTGTGGTAGTAGGTGCAGATTCCTGAGGGGGTTCAAGGAGGTGGGGGGAAGGTTCAGTCAGACCCCTCTGACTCATATTTCATTTTCATTGATGATAAATTTTGGATACTGTTATTACCCAGAATATTCGCAACCAAACTATACCTACCTGAGGACTTGTTAACCCTTGTCCTGCTGAGCCCGGATATACCCTGCCTTTGCAAACAGTGTAGATCCAGATCAGTTGGCTTCTGAAGAAGCCAACTGATGTGGATCTGCACTGTTTGCCATCAAGTATGTGAATTTATAGCAACAATTCGGATCAAGCAATCTGATTGGGTGAAAATTAGAAGTGGGTGTGGCATCTTAATTTATTCAGCAGGACAAGGGTTAAGGAGGTGTATTTGATGAGAATTCTGGGATAATTTTCTCTAGTTCTCCAGAAAAACATACATTGTGGGTACTCATAAGAAGTGCCTCGACGAGGTGCTTCTAATGAGTACCCACAACACGTTTTTATGTAGAAATAAGAAAATTATCCCAGAATTATCACCAAATACACCTCTTTAACAAGTCCTCTGTAATGATAAATATGCTTCAAATAAAATTCACAAGTCCATATTACTGTACTGTAAATGTGTCTGGATGAATGGCAAATTGTGTTGACCCTGATCAGAAGCCGCATTTTGCAGCATCTGATCTGTAACTGCACAGTTTACTTAGACCTATCCCCTCCAAACACTTAGGGGTAAGTACGGTAGTTTGATCATATTAAACCCCCTCATAAATTTTGAACCCCCTATTAACCCTTGTCCAGTGCTGAATAAATTTAGATGCCATGCCCACTTTTAATTTTCAGCCAATCAGATTACTTGATCCAGGTTGTTGCTATAAATCCACATACTTAATGGCAAAAAGTGCAGCTCCAGATCAGTTGGCTTCTTTAGAAGCCAACTGATCTGGATCTACACTGTTAGCAAAGGCAGGGTATATCTGGGTTCAGCAGGACAAGGGTTTATAATTGAGTCCTGGATCTGCCTCTGTTTAGGGTAGGAACATTTATTACCTTTCATAAGCAGAGTTGACTTCTGTGGTTTCAGTGTATTAAAAATGCCAAATTGGAATACACATTTTTCTTCATTATTATTGCCAGACTTTGGTTTCCCAGTTAATTAATTGGCGTTTACATTACAAGCAACAAGTATTAGCTTTCAAAAAGAGAGAAAAGCTCATTATGCTTTTGGCTATTTAGAAAGTGCTGATTTCATTTTATTGCTGCATTTCTGTGAAAGAAATATGATAGTGACTGTATCTGGTGCCATATTATATCATGTCATCTCTCATTTATCAGTCATTTTAACAATAAACTGTGTATTTACTACTAGCAATTAATTTCAGTGGCTTCATAATGGAATTATTTGTATGTACAAGCTGGAAAATCTAGAAAAAATTATTCCTAATATTGCTTTCTAAAATAGGGGCTACTCTTAACGAAAAGAATTTGCTCCCAAAGGACAGCCCTTATGTAGGATAAAGGAAGAAAATATTTTATGTTAGATGATCTCTATTGCAAATATTTTCATTATGTGCATGGTGACTACTATGCCATGCATTTGGTTTCAAAACAAAAATATGACAAAGAAATTTCAAGTTCTTTTAATTTATACACTTAGTTTGCTGTACTGGGATTTTTCTGTTCAGTTGTGACTTCCAAACTTTAGCACTGTATACCTAGTTTGAATACTTTCATTCATAATTGTTGTTTAGAAATTACATTCAGCATAATTTATATCTTTGCAGTAGTATTGCAGTATCACTGAAATATCATTAAATGTAAGGTTTCATTTTAACATGCTCATATTGCTTTGAAATTAATCAAAATTACCAGTGCAGAAGATAAATAAATTTTGTAGGTACCATAGCTGCAGAACAGGATTTTGTTTTTTTTCAGTGGAAAAATATTGATATCTTTTCTAATTTCTCCATGAAAACATCTGTTGTGGGTACTCATTAGAAGCACCTCAGAGAGGTGCTTCTAATGAGGACCCACAACATGTGTTTACACAGAGAAATAAAGAAAATTATCTCGATAACCCTCTTATCTAGAGCTATGGGTAAAAAATTTGAATTTTTTTTATTGCTCTGTCAAACATATTAGGAATGCTTTGGTTGGGCATTTCCAATAAGTACCAATAAGTATATGTTTTGGTGCTGAAATAAACCAAAAATAGTAATTGAAATATACAGTTAATTTGGAGGAATGTATTATACATGTTGCATGAGTTATTAATGTCATTCAGAGTTGGAAATTTTAATTCCATTTTGAATATTTAATGAGGTAAAAAAACATTTTTCATCTCATGAACTGATACAAATAAGGGTGTGTATTCCAAAACAGATATTTTCTGCACTCTAGATGAGTTGTTTAATATTTGGGAAAAAAAATATTCCTATTGTATTTATCAACCCTTTACCTGCTAGTGACGACTGTTGTCCTCTGCTGATAACCTTAGCAAACAGTTTGGACCCAGATCAGGCCTGACAAAACATCGGGCCTGATCTGGATCCAACCTGTTTGACACAAACTGTTTGATGGTATTCCTGAAAGATTTTTTTGAAGAAGTTGATTAAAAAAACAAAACAATAAAAACAAACTCCACAGTCAAAAAATAAAAGCATGCAAAATTACCCAGCATGCAAAGAGTTAAGTATTCACTTCAAGTTCTTACCATACTTTTTCTAAACTTTGAACAAGTCCATCTTACTACCTGTTGCTTAGACTGGCTCCAGTCTCTAGTGACAAAATATTTTTTCTTATAATCTGTTTAATAATCTACTAAAATAAAACCAAAGTAATATCATGACTATAAAGGCTGGTCACTCTAGTGACCAGCCTTTATAGTCATGATACTTTTTTGGTTTTATTTTAGTGAATTATCAAACAGGAATATGAGAAAAATGTTTAGTCACTGGAGACTGGAGCCAGTCTACCTGTTGCTGTGTCAAACAACTAATGATTGAGTGGCAAGCAGTGTAGAACTGATCAGATACCACATTCTGCAGCATCTGATCTGGGTCTACACTGCATGTATTAGCCTGTCTGTCAAAATACTTAGGATTTAAACACTCTGTGGGCAAATACAGCAGTTATAAGGAAAAATTGATATTTTTCTTTTTTCCCAGAAATTAGGCTTTGACATTTCATGCAAATTATCTCCATAAAACCTCATTTTCTGGGACAAATATTTGGAAATGTTGTCTGCTGGAATTTTTATCAAGCATGCTAAACGTTAAAAATTCAAATGATTAATATTTTCACATGTTCAGCTCGTTTTATGCTTTCCAAAAAAAAAAAAAAAAAAAAATCCTAGTGATTATTGTACAAAATTTATTTAAATTCTAGTCATGTAGAAAGCAAGAAGTCTTGGTTTGTTAAATATAATCAAAAGGCCACCAAAGTTTGGATTACTTTTTAGGTATGTGAATTAAAAACCCATCGGTTGAATTAAATTCCCATCAAGCATAGGGAAGTTCTATTGAGCTTTGTACTTGTTTACACCTGTTAGGGACACAGTGGTTTCT
This sequence comes from Anodontia alba, assembly GCA_964016985.1. Classification (NCBI taxonomy): domain Eukaryota; kingdom Metazoa; phylum Mollusca; class Bivalvia; order Lucinida; family Lucinidae; genus Anodontia; species Anodontia alba. The sequence continues at coordinate 56,253,262 of OZ024823.1, read as the reverse complement.
TCAAAGTTCCAGATAAGAGTGGGTATCCGTAAAATGTTTTTCTTATTTCTAGACAAAACCATATGTTGTGGGTACTCATTAGAAGCGCCTCACTGAGGCACTTCTAATGAGTACCCACAACATATGTTTTTATGGAGAAATAAGAAAAAATATCAACATATTTTAGTTGAAAAAGTGCCATATCTGGAATTATGTTGTTTTTTTTTCAGTAGGAGGGGTCAAAGGATAGCTTGCTCATTTCTGGCCTGGTCACAGGTACACCTGGAGTTCTTCTGAGCCATGATTACCGTATATCTTTTATCAGTAGTGCTTCAGGCCTGAAGGTAAACTTTGCAGTCAAGTGTTGAAGCCTCCACAAGGTCAACTGGTTTACTGCTCCCATTATTGCAGATCATGAGGTCCAGGGTATAAGGGTGTATTGGCAAAATAATTTTTACAATTCAGCTGATCAGAGTTTTCAGATTTTCAATTACTGTACAGTCAAACCTGTGTTAGTGGTCACCTCTATTAAGCAGCCAACCTGTATTAAGCAGCCAGAGGAAAGTTGCCCCAAAATTCATATACCTATATATTTGAACTGTATTAAGCAGCCACCTGCCTTCAGCAGCCACTTTTTAAGCTTCCCATGGGTGGCTGCTTAAGACAGGTTTGACTGTATATGTTATCAGTGATATATTTCTTTATTTGTGATGATGGTGTTTTCGTTGAAACAGCAACTTTAAATTTAGCCACAGATAAAAAAAAAAAAAAAAAATCAATCACTGATTTGACTGGAAATTTGGATGGTTTGATAGAACTACAGCCTTTATTTAATGATTCACATTATACACCCAGTGATTATTGGGAAGGCGCTGCCTTAAAAAATCTGATGATTGGAACAAGTGATCAATGCAGCAGTTTTGCAGACAGAGAAATAACTCATATCTCTAAGAGAAGCTAATGTTTTAAAATAAGCCAATATCCATAATTAATTGTTCCCACTTCTGGTGATGTTTCAAATTTGTAGAGGCACTTTGGCTAATGTAACAGATGGCCCTAGATAAGAAGGGGTATCCGCACAATATTTTTCTTATTTCTGCATGAAAACATATGTTGTGGGTACTCATAAGAAGCGCCTTGGTGAGGCGCTTCTTATGAGTACCCACAACATAAATTTTAATTGAGAAATAAGAAAGATATCAGTACTTTTCAGTTGAAAAAAGTGACTTATCTTGAGAGGTATGGTACCATGATTCACAGATATACTTTGTCTAAAAAGACACCCTTGAAATGAATTGTGGCCAGTAAGTCTGAAAGTTCCTACAGGTCTGGAAATTAACTGGAAGATTTCCAGAAATCTGGTGGGAGATAGCTTGACAGATACATGTCTCTTAAGATGAATAGATATGCCTGAACAAATTAAGTACCGTTATTTTTACAAAGGGAGACAACTTTGCAAACAGAAAGTTGTGCCTCCCTTGTATAGTGTATTTGAAAAATTTCAGAAATGCAGGCACTCTTAAAGGAAAGAATTTGCTTGCATAGGGAGCTAATTCTTTCTTTTATGAATAGCCCTGTTTAAGAAGGGAGACAAGTACTTTCAGGACAGAGTGATCTCCTTTGTAGGTTTCCAGACACCCTTGAATTTGGGGTGTGTTGGTTAATTTGGACAGTTCTCAGTGTAGGGTTCCAGCTAATTAAGGTATTCCTTTTTTTATGCTATGCTCCAGCCATAAGAAGAATGGTGGAAAGGGCATATAGTGTTACCTCTGTGTATCCATTCGTTTGTCTCAGTCTGGCATTAGCAATTTGCATTTAAGTTTTTCAGGCGGGGGCATACATGTCCTTTGGACACATTTCTAGTTTTACTAGAAAATATTAAATTCCAAAACCACTGTGAGAAGTTGTAGGGCGTCTGCTTTAAATTTGTGTGTGTACGTATGTGTGGGATGTGGCTTAACCCTTAAAGCGCCAATCACAACAATTGTCGTCTGCTTTCTCATCTGCTTGTGATTTTATAAGTCATTTCTGCAAACAGTGTGGACCCAGATCAGACTGCTCCTTTAGGAGCAGTCTGATCTGGGTCCACGCTGTTTGCCGGTATGCAAAAAATAGCTTTGAGAAGTTTGCAAGAATATTCAGCAGACGACATAAACAGACAACATTTTCAGATGCAGTTTTTCTTGGCATTTTAAGGGTTAAAGTTCATAATACCAATGGCTCTGTGATGTGATTAGACTGTTTACAGTCTCCAGTGACTAAATATTTATTCTTACAATCCTATTTGATAATCCACTAAAATATAAACCAAAGTAATATCATGACTATAAAGGCTGATCACTAGTGACCATCTGTTATAGTCATGATACATTTTTGGTTTTATTATAGTGGATTATCAAACAGGATTATAAGAACAAAATTAATATTAATCATTAGTCAATGGAGACTGGAGCCAGTCTAGGATATGATGCATATTTGCAGCTCTATATCAGATGCTGCTTAAATCCATCTGAAAAGTTTGGTATTTTTCTTTCTTCTCCAGGAAACATACATCATGAAAACACGCCTATATAATTTTGACCCCTTTAAACCCCACTTTTATATAGTAAAACTGGGGTTTACAGGGGTATACATTATTTTCCATATTTCTGATCGAAAACACAGATTGTGGGTACTCGTTAGAACTGCCTCACCAAGGTGATTCTAATGAGTACCCACAATCTATGTTTTGAGCAGAAATATGAAAAATATCAGAGTTTTTTATCTGAAAATTTTCAGTTTTTGGAGGTGAAATTTTCTATATATTTGAATAGGTGTGTTTTCGTAATGTTATGTGGATACTATAAGAATACCTACACCATGTTTTCCTGGAGAAATAATTAGAACAATTATTTGGATGTACATGGAGAAATAAGAAAAATACTTTTTGGGTACCATATCTGGAGTTGTGTTTTGTACCTTGAACAATATTCCCACCAGTTCTGGTTTCTTTAATCTCAGTTTTATGCCAGCAGTCATATTCTGACATCGCTGGCAGACACTGGAGCAGGAAGAGCCTCTCAGGACCCGGACACTGAAAACTCCCACGTATCAGTCTTGCACTGACAATGAAATTTAACAACTGCTTCTGTGAAAGAATCTGGCAATGAGATAATGAGGGTACAGGGGTCTAGATAGGAAATCACTTTGGGCAAGTTCAGTAGATTTCAAATTGTTGATATTTTTCATATTTTCCCCAGGAAATAGGGTTGACATATCATGCAAAAGGTTACTATAGATTTACATGAAATGTTAGAAATCTGTTTTCTGGTCCAAATAGGAATATAGCCAGATAGGAATTTTTCTTTGGACCTTCGTCTTGTCTTCTAGGAGGTCTTTTTTTTCTCCAAGTAATTTCACAATTGTACATACCATACACGTCAACAAATGAGTTAGTGATTCTCAAGTATGAAAAAGAATGTATCATTTTAATGAAATTTCCACTTTAAATGTCTCTGTTTTACCTACTCAACTAGTGATAGCAAATAACTTTTTTTACTTGAAAGTGTTCTTGGTTCAAGGGTATGAAAATTGTAAAAAATTGGTTTAAACTGCATATTAATTGTATGAATCCTTATAGAAACAGAAAATAGCACAGAAGGGATTCAGAAGAAAGTCAGATGACATTTAAATGAGCATCCCAAAGATATTGCAGAAAACTGACGAAAGCGCTGTATCTTTGTGAAATTGTCGAGAAATTATATTTGGTGCAGTGTACTGTATGCAATTAACTTTTTTTCTTTAACAGCCTTAATGACGTATGCATTAGTTTTTGCAACCATTATTTATTTTCTGTTTGAGATGCGTTAACTGTAACTGCTCTCTTGGCAGATTCACCAGGCGACAAATTTGGTTCTTTTGGTATTTTTCTCAGAAAATAGGCTTTGGCATTGCATGCAAATTGTCTTCTAAGGAGACAATTTGCATGAAATGTCAAAACCTATTTTCTGGGAATAATAAGAAAAATGTTTCAAAATGTTGTCTGCTGAAATGTTTACCCAGCATGCTTAGCATTAAACACTCAATCATGCAGACGTTCTGAAGGAGACAATACTAGAATGTACTTTTCTTTCTTGTTTCTTTCATTACAGCAATCTAAACATTAGCAGGAGAGAATGTAAATGACCTAGAACTACAAACTCTTAAAGTGCAGATCTCAGTTGCAGCAGATGACATTTTGAAATATGATTTTTCAGAGAAAATGAGACAACATTTCATGTGAATCATTTGCTACCCTTAAGCAAATCTCAACTGCAGCAGACCACATTCTGAAATATTTAATTGTTTGGAGAAAATGACTTATCATTTCATTTACATGAAATGCTGAGTCTTATTTCCTCTGAAAAATGATAAAAACAAAAATTTAGAAAGTCGTCTGCTACAATTTTGCTTAGCGCTTCAAAGTTTAAAGTGTCCCAGTATTTAGGGTAAATACTGTAATAGATATTAGTGGTGTAAAGCAAACTGTAAACTGACTTATCAGTGGTAAATGACAGTTTTTACAGCATATCAATTTAATTGGTTATCAAAGAAGTGATTTTATTTCACATTTTATTCTGCACATGGAGTATCATGTTTTATTGCCTAATGCTTAGTATGCTGGGTAAAAAATATCAGCAGATGACAATTTGAAATATTTTTCTTATTTATAACAGGCTTTGTATATATAACAGGCTTTGACATTTCATGCAAATTGTCTCCTAAGGAGACAATTTGCATGAAATTACAAAGCCTGTTTTCTGAGAAAAATAAGAAAAATATCATTGATTTGTGGTCTTCTGAATAGAATTCGCCCAGAAAGTGTGATGATTAAACCGTAAAGTCAGGCAAGCAAAGATGAAGCAGACGACACTTTAATTTTTTTTTATTGTTATTTTCAGAGAAACTAAAGCTTGAGATTTTACATGAATTGTCTGCTGTCAATTCACATGAAATGTCGAGCTTTATTTTCTCCAATGAGGATCCTGATCAGCCTCAGCTTTTTGCAGCATCTGATCTGAGTCTACACTGTTTGCCCAGGCATTAGAATTGGTTCTGTTTGAATAGTTAGAGAATATATGGTAAATTATTTGTATAAGTATGCATGTTTGTAACATTTACCCTTGTCCTGCTGAAACTGGATATACCCTGCCTTTGCAGTGTAGATCCAGATCAGTTGGCTTCTGAAGAAGCCAACTGATCTGGATCTGCACTGTTTGCCTTTCAGTATGTGAATTTATATCAACAATCTGGATTAAGGAATCTGATTGGCTGACAATTAGAAGTGGGTGTGGCATCTTAATTTATTCAGCATGACAAGGGTTATACCTTAAATGCTAAGCAAAATTGTAGCAGACAACATTCTGAATCTTTTATTTATTATTTTTCAGATAAACTAAAACTTGGCATTTCATGTTATTCATCTGCTAGAAATGCCAAGCTTCTTTCTCTCAAAAATACAAAGAAAAAAAAAATGAATAAGAGTGCTGTCTGCTGAAGTTGTGATACCCACTGAAGTGTTGACCCTTGTCATGCTGAATAAATTAAGATGCCACACCCACTTCTAACTGTCAGCCAATAAATTCACATAATTAATGGCAAACAGTACAGATCCAGATCAGTTAGCTTCTTCAGCTGATCTGGATCTACACTGTTTGCAAAGGCAGGGCATATCCGGGTTCAGCAGGACTAGGGTTAATATTGCCCTAGCCTATCAACTCTATCTAGACTCCACTAAAATTTGGATGAAATCAGAATAATGTGATAATAACTGAAAATGAAAATTCTGTTGCAGTTTTAATAGTGCTCTTTTGCGCTGTCTTTCAACTTGAAGCCAAACCACCCTATCTTGCCAGTAGGCCAGTTATATATCCTTTTGGATATTTTCCTCATAGCTCCAGATAAGAGGGTATCTACTAAATATTTTTTCATATTGTTTCCCAAAAACCTATGTTGTGGGTACTCATTAGAAGTGTCTTGGTGAGGTGCTTCTAATTGGTACCACAATGTAAGTTTTCATGGAGAAATAAGAAAAATATCCATCCTTAATTTTTGGTTGAAAAAAGTTTCTTATCTGGAGCCTTGTTTCCTCATGTGGGGCCTGAATATCGAAATGGACATTCATTGAAATAAAAGTTGGGAGGTAAATAAAAATCTGTCCAGGATAATTTCCAGTCTTTACTCCTGATACAAAACATAACTGATGCCATATTTTTCCTGAGTATTTGGACAGATTATATGTTTGAGCAAACAGTTTAGACCCAGATCAGATGCCACAGAATGTGGCATCTGATCAGGGTCTGAACTATTTGCCACTCATCCAGCAGTTTTTAGACACATGATCTAAAAGTAAGTAAAATAGACTTGTTCATATTTTAGGACAGATATGGTAATCTTGTGTCAAGGATCTGAATAGTATGGTAAATACTAGAGGCTACTCATTCATATCTATATTGTTGCTTGCCTTTCTATGTCTGGTTAAGTGCCATATTTACCCAAAATATTTCGACACCATAATTCCTTAACCCAAGGGTTCTGCTAAACCCGGATACCCGGATATACCCTGCCTTTGCAAACAGTGTAGATCCAGATCAGTTGGCTTGATCTGGATCTGCACTGTTTGCCATTAAGTATGTGAATTTATAGCAGTAATCTGATTGGCTGAAAATTAGAAGTGGGTGTGGCATCTTTATTTTTTCAGCATGACAAGGGTTACCATTCTTATTCTAAAACTTGAACAAGATCATTTGGATATTTGGTGGTGTGTCTAAAAGTGTTGATTGAAAGACAAACAGATTGTAGTTCCAGATTGGATGCCACATTATGTTTAAACATTTGTTTTTGTCTAAACTTACTCGTGGTTGAATTTGTACAGCTCTAGGTTTACATTTTTGTTTGGTGGGTAGGGGATAGAAGGATCATGGTAAGGGCCTGCTGTACTTGCAGCAGGTGGGAATAGGGGTTTCTCTCTCCCCTTCTGTCCCCTGTTCTCCATTTCTCCAGATCTGGGAGGGGACTCAAAATGACCTAGAAGGTTGTCACATTGTTAAGCAGAAGGTCAAACAAACACATAGCCTTTTTTATTGCTCCAGATGAAGTAATTGTGGTGATGATTTAAGATAAATTTTTTCACCAAAACATAAATTGTGGATTCTGGTTGGAACTGAGGCTGTGAGGCAATTCCAGTAGGAACACCTTTGAAGCAAAAACTATCTTTTGAATGTATTACAAATGCCCTTATTTTTCCTCATTTTTTTTGTACAGATTTTAATAGTAGTGTTAAATATTCAAGAATGCCGACAAAAGCAATCAGTTAAGGACAAATTTGTAGAAGAGTTCATTTTTTAAAGATCAGATAGCTAATGAATGGGCAAAACATTTGTTCAGCAGTTCACAGTATCTCATTAATAGGGTAGAAATCTTTGACTGCTTTCACAGCTCCAGAATATGGATTATACAGATAAATATTTTTCTTCTTTCTCCCTGAAAACATATGTTTTGGCACTCATTGGAATTGCCTCAATGAGGCAATTCCAATGAGAACCAGAACATATGTTTTCAGGGAGAAACAGAAGTAAAATCAATACTTTTTGGTCAAAAAAGCATCTTATCTGGAGTCATATATTTGCATAACATATTTTTCATGTTCATGCTAAAAGATGCAATTAAGTTGTTCAGGACTATTGTCAGATGGGGGTTGCCCCTCTCCAGAGGACAATGGATGAACTTTGCATACAGCTGCCTTCGGTAAAATTGGGCACATTTTCGGGGTCAGTCCATGTGACCCTCTGGATTCTGGGTCATTTGTCCAGTAATTAGCGGCATCTGATGCACATGCATATGCAAGGAACTGCTCTGAGTCCAAAGAGATTTCCTAAATCTGTGACATGCTCGTTGCCATGCTAGTTTGATCTTGTTAACTTTTAAAGCACCAGTCACAACTATTGTCATCTGCTTTGTCATCTGCTTGTAATTTATCAAGTCATTTTTGCAAACAGTGTGGACCCAGATCAGACTGCTTCTGTAGGAGCAGTCTGATCTGGGTCCACACTGTTTGCCTGTATGCAAAACTAGGTTTGAAAAGTCTGCAAGAATATTCAGCAGACGACATTTTCAGATGCAGATTTTCTTGGCGCTTAAAGGGTTGAGTATGGCATCTGCAGTTGTTGTATGTATAGCTACAGATAAGAGGGCGTATCCACATAATATTTTTCTTATTTCATGACAAAAAACATATGAGGTGGGTATCCATTAGATTAGTGCCTATGAGAGGCTAATCAGTACCCACAACATATGTTTTTGCCAACTATCCATACTTTTTGGTTGAAAAGAAAAGTGCCTTATCTGGACCTATAGTAATGGACAGCTCATATTAGATCTGGTATATTTTAGTCATTGCACAGATTGGAACAAAGCAATAAAAATAAGAGGGGACACTTTTTGTTGCATCTAGCTGCGTTAGCATGGGTGAATGAGGCATGCAAGTTTCAGTTTGTTAATGTTCGCTTTGTCACACCTGTGTTGGCATTGATGACTTGGGCGTGTATGTTTAGGTCCAGCCATTCGTCTGTTCCTTCATTCATTTTTCTGTGTACTATAAATATAAAGTCCACCCTAGTGTCAACCCTAAATGAAGTCTACAAACTGTAAAACTTAGTTACCTTCACTTCACTGTATGTTTCATCTCACTGAGTAGACTGGCTCCAGTCTCCAGTGACTAAATATTTTTCTCATAATTCTGTTTAATAATCCACTAAAATAAAAATAAAACAAACTATCATGACTATTAAGGCTGGTCTAGTGGCCAGCCTTTATAGTCCTGATACGAGGGGTGTTCAATAAGTTCGTAGAACTTGGGGTTTAAGTCACAGATTGGAAGATGGTTTCAACATTATTTTTCAATATAATTTCCCTTTACTTCAATGCATTTGGCCCACTTTTCTTTTAAGCAGTCTATGCCTTTGAAATAAAAGTCATCTATTTGGTCCTCAAACCAAGCCTCTGTAGCAGCCTTGAGCTCATCATCGTCCTGAAATCTCGTTCCACGCAAGTGGGACTTCAAATTTCAAAACAGATAATAATCACTTGGGGCCAGGTCTGGACTGTATGGCGGGTGATTTAACTGCTCGAACTTGTACTACGAATAGCCGCTTGTGCAACTCTGGACTTGTGCACAGGGGCATTATCATGCAAAAGAAGGACACCAACAGCTAGCTTTCCCCTTCGTTTTTCTTTAATAGCAACCCTTAATTGTTTAATGACATTGGCATCGTTTTTTCCTGTAATTGAAGTACCAGCAGGCTTGTAATCTATCAATATAATCCCTTTGGCAGGCTTTCAAGCGGGCCCTTCTTTTCCTACTATTCCTACTTTTCCCTACTTTTTTCTGAAAATGCTCTACTATCCCTACTTTTTAGTCCAAAAATGTTTGAAGTGACCAAAAACTGTAATTTTTTTCTTCGCTCGCTCGAAGTTTGTAAAAATTGGATCAACTTAATCTGAGCAGTCACGATGCAAAAGTTTATGAAATATTTTTACTTCAGTTGTAACTCCTTTTTGGAACATTTATTTTGGTATTTCCTTACAATGGTGATATAATGCTATTGTTCAGAGAAAACTGTTTTCTTATCTTATCTTTTTCTAAGTCTGAAAACACTCAGAACATCCCTACTATCCCTACTTTTCTTGATCTAAATTCCTACTTTTGCCCTACTTTTTCATAATTTTGAGCCCTACTTTATCCCTACTTTTTCACTGGAGGGCACTTGAAAGCCTGCTTTGGAGTCCCAAAACAGCGTGGCCATTACCTTGCCGGCTGATGGTTGGGTATAAAATTTCTTAGGTGGGGGTGAGCCAGGGCGCTTCCATTGCATGGACTCTTTTTTAGTATCTGGGTCTCAGTGGTGAAGCCAAGTTTCATCTCCTGTTATAAGACGGGTGTGAAAGTCTTCTGGAATGGCATTGTACACTTCCAGAAGTTTTTGACTTGACTCCACCCTTTGCTGATGATCTTGCATGTTCAGGTTTCTGGGTACCCACCTGGCAGATACTTTTGACATGCCTAAATGTTCATGGATTATATTGTAAACACTTCCATTAGAAATACCACATTCTGAAGCAAGTTCAGCAACTTTGTTCGGTGATTGTTTAGCACAAGTCTCTCAACACGGTTGATCATCTCCTGGCTGATGACATCAGCAGGGCGACCTGGCCTTGGGTCATCTTCTAAGGAGTCTCACCCACATTTAAATTATGCTGACCACTTTGCCACTGTGGAATACTTTGGGCTACTATCACCATACACATCAGCCATGGGCCAATGGATTTTTTTGGCCTTTGCACCCTCCTTAGTGAGGAACTTTATGACTGCTCTGAACTCAATATTCTGACTTTCCATTTTTGCCTATGGGTATAGGTTTTCAAACAAAAAGTAAGAGCAGAAAAATGTAAGTGTTGATTGAATGGCTGTTATCATTCAACTGACAAAAGTTTATACTGCACAAAAATGAAAAAGAAATCTTGATTTGTATAGAAAAATACCGAGTTCTACGAACTTATTGAACTCCCCTTGTTTACTTTGGTTTTATTTTAGTGGATTATTAAACAGATTATAAGAAAAAAAATATTTTGTCACTAGAGACTGGAGCCAGTCTACTCACTGAGCTAAACACGTATAAAAACTTCCACTCTTCTGGTACTTGTTTTCATATTTTAGTACGCCCTTGTGGCATTATAGTTCAATTGAGTTCTTTATATTTTTTTATCATAATCATTGGGTCACTATACCTATACTTTTAGAGAAAAAGGAGGATCATCATTCTGAACACCCTCCTCTCCATTATGCTATGATCCTGATCCTCCTTTGTACTCAACAAATGAGCTGTAGCTTAATATACCGTATTCAATCTAATTACCGCACATACACCTATAAGCGCACAGTCAAGTAATTCCATAGTCTTTGGATTACAGTCAGTGTACTTTTTGTCTATAAAGGCATATGTTATGGGTACTCATTTGAATTGCATCAACTTGTTGATGCAATTCAAATGAGAACCCACAACATATGAAAAAAAAAAAAAATGGCATAAACATCATCAAATAAGTCCTGTGCTGATTTTTTTTTTAAGTGTATCCTTAGTAGGTAGATACATCTTTTACCGCAAATTTTCCCAGTAATTTTGAAAAATCTAAGCGCACAGTGCAGTAATCAGGTCGAATACGGTACTCATTATCGATTGCTGGGGCTGATGGGGAAGAATCAAAATGTCTGCAAAGCATAGAGATTCCAGATGAGCACATGTAGATTTGTGATGTGGTTAATTTTTCTACTGAACGTGGCCAACCATGGTAACCATTGTCAAAGCAGGCTTAACCATGGTCAACCATGGTCGTCATCCATGATGGGCAGTCAGTGAATTTGATTTTAAGTTAGTTGGAGGAAAGAGAAGAGGTACAACTATACAGAAACAAATAAACATAGATTGCACATACCAACATACCAGCATGTTGTTGTTGTTGCTTAACATGTGATGTCAGCCACAAAACATGTTTAAATGAATTGTTCGTACAACTTGGATCAAAAGACAAAGCCACCATCATTATTTGAAGTTATTTTATGTATAGTTTTGTAACATTGTCAGCCATTTAACCCTTGTCCTGCTGAACCCGGATATACCCTGCCTTTGCAAACAGTGTAGATCCAGATCAGTTGGCTTCTGAAGAAGCCAACTGATCTGGGTCTGCACTGTTTGCCATTCAGTATTTTAATTTATATCAACAACCTGGATCAAGTAATCTGATTTGCTGAAAATTGGAAATGGGCATGGCATCTTAATTTATTCAGCAGGACAAGGGTTAATCATCAAAATTAAATACTAGCTGACAACATTTGACACAAATTTTTCTTATTTTTCCTAGAACATAGAATTTGACTGTCACATGAATCATCTCTTCAGTAGAGATGATTCATCAGAAATGTCATCCTATTTTCTTGGTAATATAAGAAATGTATCGGGCTCCATAGTGCAATAGGTAAGTGCGTCTGACTGCAAATCCAAGGGTCACAAGAACAATCCCAGCTCCGCCACATCTCTTGGAGATTTATCATGAAATTATTCCTACTGTCATTTTCCACCTTCAGCTGATTCAAGAAGGGTAGTTGTCAGTTACTGGCAAAAGTATGTGCACAAAGTACTGCTTAGAGGACTAAGCTTGCCCAGGAAAAAGTGACCATCTTGACATGACCTTAACAGTGTTGACAGGACTGTAAAACTCCAGCTCAAACAAAATTCTTGATATATGCCTCTCATAGCTACATTTAAGCAGGGTTATACACATCAACATTTTGCTTCTTTCTTTACGAAAACATATGTTATGGGTACTCATTAGAAGTGCCTCTGTGAGGCACTTCTAATGAGTACCCACAACATATGTATTGATGGAGAAATAAGAGAAATGGCAATAATGTTTGGTTGAAAAAAAAAAGGTGCCTTTTCTGGACCTGTGACAGTCCTAATATGCAAGTCCAAGAATGAGTTTGAATAAATAAGCCTTAATTAAAACAATTAGCATTGTCTGTTACCTAAGCTAAAGGTCATTAATTTGACTGTCTCATTATATTGCAGCAGCACATGCTAGAATGCATCATAATGACAAACTTGAATATATAATTAACCTTTGAATTTCCAAAACATTACTGAGGTTTCATTTATATTTTGAAATATTTTTCTTTTTCAGAAAAAAATAATATAAGGCTTGAGATTTTATGTGAATTGTCTGCTAGGCAAATGATTCACATGAAATCTCAAAAGTTTTATTCTTTTCTGAAAAATATAAAAAAAAATTAGAATGTTGCCTGCTATAATTTTAGTTGGCACTTTAAGGGTTAAATAACATTTAACTTTCTTTGGGCAGTTTTATTGCAAAATAAGCAGATGAAAAATTGATATTTTCTCATTTTTTTTTTTTTTTCAGACACTTAGGAGGTGGTTGGCATTTTTGCGGGAAATGACAAACCATATTGTTTTTATAGGAAAAATAAGAAAATATTTTAAATGTCATCTGCTGCTAATTTAAGTCCAGCAAGTTAAAGGCACTAGAATAAGGCATTTTTTGTCAGCCAAAAACTATTAAGTTTCTCTTATATCTTCACAAAAACATAGATTGTTGGTACTCATTAGAAGTGCCTAGATGAGTACCTACAACATTCATTTTCATTGAGTAATAAGATAAATATTTACATGTATGTGGACCTCCCCCCACAACCCCCCCTTCTCCCCCACCTATCTGGAGCTCTTATAATGCCCAGTGGGTGGTCATCTCTGTCTGCCAGTGGCTGCCAGGCAGGCAGAAGTTGAATTGACATGACAACAGTTCTTTCACAAAACCTCAGAAATGTTGGACCAATTTTCAGGCATTGGATGAAAGATATTTTCTTGTTTTCCCCAGAAAATGGCTTAATTTTTTCATTCAGATCATCACAAAACAGCTTGAATAAAGTCTTTTTTTTTTCTGGAAAAAAAATAAAAATTTTATCATTTACCATATCTTAATGCTTGCAGCAGGTTAAAGTTATAGCTCTAGCTTTTCTCCACCCCAAAAAAGATATATTTTTTATTGTTTGTTCATGAAGTTACATATGGCGTGGGTACTCATTTTGATTGCTTCATTGATGCAGTTCAAATGAGCACTGTTAAATAGGTTTCATTTAGAAACAAGAAAATATCATTTATTAAGATAACTTTTATCTGGAGATTTGAGTTTTGTCTCTTAACTGGAGATTTGAGTTGTCAAGATCACCTGTTATTTTGAATCAATAGTTTGCCTTCCTATTGTCCTCAGGAGCAGTTGCGGATATTCAACAGTCTGCTATTGTCCCACAAGTGTCGTGTGCGTTCTAACACCAACCGTCCCGGTATTCACTAGCTCATTATTTCTCAGTGGTATGTGACACAAGCGAGACATAATGGTTGCTTTTTACTGGTCATTATTCACTAATGCAAGCAAATTGTCAATTGAAACATTGTCTGGTGAAAATTATTTGACGGCTTGGTCAATGGCAAATTTAAGGTTCTAGACCAGTTGTTATTTTCCAGGTAAAAATTCAGATTCTTAAAGGTTAGCACCAGATGACATTTTTAAAATATTTCTCTTAATTTTCCCACAAAAAAGGCTTTGACATTTCATGCAAATTGTCTCCTTAGGAGACAATTTGCATGAAATGTCAGATCCTATTTTATGGGAAAAATAAAAAAAAATATTATCAAACGATGACCTGCTGAACATGCCCAGAGACTGATAAAAGGTTAATTCTCAATGTATATACATTTGAGTGCTATACCATTGTAACATTATTTTGGAAGTAAAGCTGTATTTCCCTATGATTTCTATACATTTTAATAGCTCTTATTTCTCTGTGAAGACACATTGTGGTACCACAGTTTCAGATAAAGCACTGTTTTCATATTTCCATCCAGAAATAAGAAAAAAAAAAAAAAAAAAAATATATATATATATATATATATATTTCTGGCTACACCTTATCTACAACAACATCTGTAATAACATACATGTACATAATATTTTCTTGACCAGTCCCTCAAATGTCAGGTCAGAATAGTTTCATGATGGACTTGTATATGGGAAAGTTGTTTTACAAGGTTCTGAAGGATTTGAAGACCTTGTAGTTGAGATTATAATACTCCCAATGTATTTGGACAGCTGAAGTGGTTTGAGTCAGGGTGACCTTTTACTCCAGTATCTCTATGTTAGAAAAATACTGAGATTGTTTATTTAGTATGGATTTCACATTACTAGTCAGTAGCTATTAAGAAATCAGTCAAACAAATTTACAAAGAGTTGTTAAACATAATCATTTCAATTTAAGCGCAGCTGCCATCCTGTCAGTTTGAGAAGTTAACTTTTTTGACTCCTAGTGGGGTGCTAAATGCGGGGCTAAATGTTCGAAAGAGAAAAAAGGAACTCAAAAGACTTGATTAGATTAGCACAGTATCTTGAGGTTTAGAAGATGTCATGGGACTTAGAAGTAATGGCCAGTTTTGAACAATTAGGGACTGTAGTAAAACACACGAAAATCAAGATTTTCTATGGTCATTCTCTCCCTTCCCCTGATTCAAGAAGGGCAGTTGTCAGTTTCTGGCAAAAAGAATATGCACAAGTATTAGTTAACCACACTTAGAGGACCAAGTCTGCCAAGGAAAAGTGTGGTTAGGTAAACTGACTGGCTCCAAACGACCTTATTAGTGTTGACTGGGCAGTAAAACTCGAACTTCGAATCAGAACTCCATAAAAATATATGTTATGGGTACTCATTAGAAGTGCCTCAGCAAGATGCTTCTAATGAGTACCCACAACATATGCAGTCAAACCTGTGTTAAGCAAGCATCTATTGGAAAGCCAAAAACTGGTTGCTTAAGACAGGTGGTTGCTTAATACAGATAGATTTTCACTAATTTGACTTTAATGGGATCTGAAATAGTGGCCTTTAAAAGCAGGTGATTGCTTAATACAGGTGGTCTTTAGGACAGGTTTGACTGTGTTTTTTTTTATGGAGAACTGGGCCCAGTTGTTCAAAGCGTCGTTAGCTTAACGAGCTCGTTAAGGGTCATTTCGTTAACTGTTTTAGCGGATTCAATATACAATATTCTGATATTTTTTGCTGAAAAAATGTGAGTAGCTTTTGCACTGCAAAAGCTACTCACATTTTTTCAGCAAAAAATTTCAGCATATTTGCGTATCACTCCGATTAAAATTTTAACGAATCGTTAACTAACGACATCGTTAGTTTTGAACAACTGGGCCCTGGAGATTATTATCCCAGAATTATCCCCAAATACTTCATTTTAATAGTCCTATGATTTTCCTAAATTATCATCTCAGTTGTCATCTTATCTGCAGCTATGGAATTGCCTTATCTGAATCTATGCATTATTATGATTAATATCATTTTAATGGCAATCTTCAGTGCCATATCTGGTTGCTTCCCATTTTAGGTTATAATTGCTATCATCTTCAAATGAGTACATCAATCTGCAGTTTCAATCTGCACACACCCGTTTCCTTCTTTGTTCAGTTAAAATTCTAATGAGCACTTTAATGAGTGATAAATGCTTCAACTTTTTGGGGTTACTGGGCAAAATCAGCAGGTGATGATATATATCTGATTATTCCAAGAAAATAGTCTTTGACATTTCATGCAGATTGTCTCTTTAGGCTTTGACATTTCATGCAGATTGTCTCCTTAGTCTTTGACATTTCATGCATCTTGTCTCCTAAGGAGACAATTTGACAATTTTCTGGGAAAATAAGAAAAAATAAATATAATTTAGAATGTCATATACTGAAATTTTTACACAGCATGCAATTCCAGCACTAGGACAGTGTTTTATTCCTATTACAAAGCATATGTTTCTAGCCTGATTCAGAAATGCGATTTCTGATGTGGTAAGTATGTATTTGTTGTAAAAATGTGACTCCAATAAAATTTTTTAAATAGTTTTCTTATTTCTCAATGAAAACATATATTGTGAGTACTCGTTAGAAGTACCACTCAGGCGTGCATCTCATGATACCAGAAATGTTGATGAAGTAAAAGAATTAATTTCTTTCAGGTTCTTTTAGAAGAAATGCTTTCAAGCCATAACACTTTGCATGCTGGGTAAAAAATTCAGCAGATGAAATTTCAAAATACTTTTCCCATAAAATAGGTTTGACATTTCATGCAAATTGTCTCCATAAGAGACATTTGCATGAATTGTTGAATCCTGTTTTCTGGTAGAAAGAAGAAAAATATTTCAATATTTCATCTGTTGAAAATTTTACCCAGAATGCTAAACATTAAGAAATAGCATCTAAGCAAAGTGTGTGTTTCCTCTGTAATATGTTTTCCCAAGTCACATAAAATACAGTTCTGCATTTTTTTCTGTACATTTAGTTTTTTTTTGTTTTTTTTTCTGTATAATTCAGGATCAGTGTGAAACTTGCAAGGAAATGAATACCTTGTAATTTGGATGGCTTTACATGTAGCTGAAAAATAGATTTCATGTCCAGTAGCAATATTAGCGGGGAATTTGATATTTGTTATTTCAAAATTAATCATCCAAAGGTGAAACAGAAATCATTGATTTGACTCTGACACTTCACATTATCCTTTGTGTTTGTGTAAGCTTCGGAAACTTACAAATTTGGACTCACCTTCGATACCCACATATAAAAATGGCATAACTCTAGACAAGTAGACTTGCCTATTAGTCTGTTGATTTCCTTTCCTTATATTTATTAAAAACAAAACAAAACTAACGAAAAAAGATCAAAACACTCAAATCCCATAACTGAAATAACTGAAATGAACAGACTAATGTCCCTACATTCAGAGATAAAAACTAAAGGGCCTGTTATATAATATTTTACTCTTAAAGAGACATAATCCAGTAACAAGGAGGGCAAACACAAATATAGGGACTTGGAGTTGGGCAAGTCTACTTGACAAGATGCTTTTCTTCAACAAAACTACGTTGATATTTTATTTGTTTCTCCACAAAAACATATGTTGTGGTACTCATTAGGAGCATCTCTTTGAGGTGCTTCTAATGGCCGGTACCACACCGTTTGCTTTTGTGGAGAAATAAAAAAAAATATCAAAGTATATTGCTTATCTATAGGGCTTTAAAAATCGGCTATGCCATATTTTATTAAAAAGGGCCTCTATATATAGACATATGTGCAAATAAGAAATTGGGTCACATTAATTAAGGCATTTACTTTTCACTGTTACATAGGATGAAAATGCGTGTTTTTGCTTTTCAGAGAAAATAAGGTTTGACATTTCATTCATCTGCTAACAGAATGTGTGTAACTTTGACCTGTGGTCTGCTTCAGTAGCAATATTCTTCAAGCAGCTAAGATTTTACTGTCAGACTATTTTGAACATTTACCCTCTTTTTATTTATTGTCATAGCTGATTACTTGGAGACAGAATCTCGATTGACAGCAGTTTTAGATGATATTATATAGTAGACCATATTTCCCCACAGGAAGTGCAAATTGAGTGGAAAATTAGTAATACCTTTCTATTTTTAAGATGGTACATGAATATAAGCAGATGATGCTGGTATATGAAATGAAAGATGATAATCTTTTGTCATGAAATAAAGAGTTAGCGCTTAGAATGGTATGGGCGAATTCAGCAGACTAAAAATCCATGGTATTTTTCTTATTTTTTTTTCCAGAAAATAGGATCTGGCATTTCATGCAAATTGTATCTGTTGGAATATATATAGGAGCCAATTCTTAGTGCATGAAATGTCTAGTCTTATTTCCTGGGAAAATAAGAAAAATATTTCAAAATGTCGTCTGCTGAAATTTCTACCCAGCATGTTAACATGTAAGAGAACATTTAACATTTGTAACTTGCTTTTCATGCACGAAAACATGCCTATATAATTTTGACCCCCTTAAACCCCACTTTTATATAGTAAAACTAGGGTTAACAGGGGTATACATTATTTTTCTTACTTCTGCTCAAAAACATAGATTGTGGTTACTCATTAGAACTGCCTCATTGAAGCAGTTCTACTGAATACCCACAATCTATGTTTGGAGCAGAAATATGAAAAATATCAGAATTTTTCATCTGAAAATTTTCATGTTTTGGTGGTAAAATTTTCAGTATATATTTTCATAATGTGCTTTCCTGCACACTTGAATACCCATCTGAAAGGTAATCTACTCTTAAAGCAAAGAATTTGTTCCTAAGGGGAACAAATTCTTTCCTTTAAAAGCAGACCCCTTTTCAGAAGGGGGCAAAAACAATTTTGACAGAGTTGCCTCCCATGAAGGTGTATTCATTCTGTTTGAATAATTATTAAATTCTTGCTATTTAATTCTGATTTATGACTTTTACTTAACTTCTCTTGTGGGACTGCAACATTTAGTTAATTGTGGGGAATAAATTGGGCAGAACTTGTAAGTAGGAATTAATGTCCCCCTGATCTACAATTTATCAATATTAAAATCTTAATGAGAATTCCAGACTTACTCTGCTATATTGATGGTAACAGGTGTCTGCAGGAATAGGAAAAGAATTCCATGCAACAGAATTTTCAAAACCTACTCCAGGGAGGCTTATAATCAGTTCTACTAGACAGACCCCTTACAAGTATTTCCTTATAAATTTTGGAGCACAATGTCTTATGTATAATTCTAGAATTATAAGATTTTTTGCTTCAAAATTTAGAACATACTTAGGATGCTTGATAATGAATTGCAAATTCACCCAGACAGGTATTCTACTCCAGAATATGAGCCTTTGATTTACCACAATGTAGCCATCTCATAGATACAATATAAACATCTCGAACATATGGATGCACATGTGTACATTTGTATATATGTACGTATGTACAAAACAATATAATACAACACAGTACAGTACAATATGATACAATACTGTATTTACCACCACAGTATTGGAACTCCTTTACTCTTTACCATACATGTCCTAAAATTTGAACATTTTACTGCCAGTCTGAGTGTATCTTAACCCTCATCCTGCTGAACCTGGATATGCCCTGCCTAAGTCACAAACAGTGTAGATCCAGATCAGTTGGCTTCTGAAGAAGCCAACTGATCTGGATCTACACTATTTGTCATTAAGTATGTGAATTTGTATCAAAAACATGGAACAAGTAATCTGATTGGCTGGAAATTAGAAGAGGGTGTGGCATCTCAATGTATTCAACATGACAAGTGTTTATCTACTGGATGAGTGGTCTGCCTTGCAGTACTTTGATCATATCCCTAATTCTTTGGTATATAATTTGGTTCTACACATTTAGGCTTATAATTCTACTAATGGGGCTGTGACTCTTGAAATGACTTACAGGAGGAAAGTGCCGTATCCAGGGGTCATCCTGGAGCTTTCAGAGAGGGAGAAGTTTTGTGACAATTTCAGGATTTTAGGGAGAAGTTTTGGTCCAAATTTAGGATTTCCCTATACATTCTATACATTTTCACTTCTCCTTCAGCTCAAAATGGGGAGAAGTCAGTCAGCTTAGGTAGACTTTTTCTCCCAGATCATCCTCTAGGAGACTGTGAGTTTGCATGAAATGTCAAATCCTGTTTTCTGAAACAAGTCAGAAAATGTTTTTGACTGTGCAACTGGTATGTGTAATTACTATTCTGTTAATGTTTAATGAATGAAATACTGCAGAGGTAAAAGCTATTATCATTCCAATTTCTCTAAGAGAACTAGATTGTATTCCTGATTGAACTCTCAGTCAGCAGCCAGTCAGATGATAGGAACCTGCACACAACATGTTGCACTCCTATACTGGGGAACAGGTAGCCCCGTTAGTAGTATTATAAGCCTCTGGTTCTATACCATTTGCTTGGACCTGTCTGTCCCAATACTTAAGGAACTGGTAGATATGGTAATAAGTTATTTTTGAGATGAAAATACATATATGTCTGTCCTTATAATAAAGATCATGCCATTAAATGGTATTTGACAGTAATACAGACAAGATCAGAAGATATCCAAATAATTCGATCAACATTATGTTGTGGAAAGTAGTCTGGACCATCGAATGTAATCAACTTAATATGGGATTCCGACAGAAACGAGATTTGACAGTTTATGGATTATGATACATTTTCTTCCTGAGTTTATCCAGTTATCTATTCTTTACACCAGTCATATCAGAAATAATTCTTACCTCTAGATAAGGCACTTTTATCAACCAAAAAGAATTGATATTTTTCTTATTTCTTCATGAAAACATATGTTGTGGGTACTCATTAGAAGTGCCTCGCTGAGGCACTTCTAATGAGAACCCAAAACATATGTTTTCATGAAGAAATAAGAAAAAGATATTTACCTGATACTCCTTATTAAGATCTATGATAAACGCTAAACCATACCTCCAGGCAAGTGGGGTGCAAAGATGAATGCTTTTCTTGTTTCTCTATGAAAACGTAAGTTTTAGATAATCCATAACTTATGTTTTTATGGAGAAATAAGACATATTTTGGCACCCACCACTCATTGTTTTTATGGAGAAATATAACAAATATCACCGCTTTTTGGTAAAACATGATTTTTATTATCTTTTCTGGAGCCATGATCGTCATGCTGATAGAATTGGCAATTTCCTATCTCCCGGGAACAACAGTGGCAGTTTCATTAGACAAAATGACAGCGTTTTTGTCACCGAACACTCTTTAACTATACTTTCTGCTTGTTTTTAAAAGGCAAAATGTAACATAATAACAATGATGTTTTATATAATCAATATTGGCAAGTAAAAGGATGATTTATGGCATATGAAGACAGTATAGATCATTTAGGTGTGGCTGCTAGTGGATCATCTCTGATACCAGTCTGGATAAAGATTCAACAAGTTTATCCAGTATCATGTTAATGACAGACTTGCCTGGTGAAACAGTGTAATTCCTGAATCAGTTGTTCTTACTTGCCCCTATCTTTGGTTGGTTTCAGTGTATAACTGGTTATCTCCGTAAGGTTGAAGGTTAACCCTAAAAATGTCCTGCTGAATCCAGATATGTCCTGCCTTTGCAAACAGTGTAGATCCAGATCAGTTGGCTTCTGAAGAAGCCAACTGATCCAGATCTGCACTGTTTGTCATTAAGTATGTGAATTTGTATCAATAATCTGGATCAAGTAATCTGATTGGCTGAAAATTAGAAGTGGGCATGGCAGCTGAATTTATTAAACATGGCAAGGGTTAACTGAGATAATTCAGACAGTTCTGTTGGTGGGTCTGCAATAGGTACATGTATTTTGTTGATGCACAGTTTAACTCCAGCAGAAGATGTTAATATTACCATATTTACCCTAAATATTGGAGCAGCATAACTACTTATCATACTTGTCCTAAAATTTGATCCTGTCCATTCTACTACAGTCGACCCTCGTTACACTGACACTTGATACAATGACAAACCTCGTTATAATGACAATTTGAATGTCACGAAACCTTTGCTTAAGAGGTGAAAGTTAATGAGAAATTATGCAATAACATTGCATAAAACTTCAAGCAACATATGTTTTGGGTATTTGTTAGAATTGCCTCACTGAGGCAATTCTAACAAATATCCAAAACATATGTTCTGTGAGGAAATAAAAATAAAACAAGGTATTTTTCACATACACTTCAACCTCTTTATAACATGGTTCATTATAACACGGTTTTGGATATAACACGGTTCAAACATGGATCCCAAAAATATATAGATTATATTGAAAAATGACCATAAATGGTCATTTTTCAATATAATCTATACATTTTTGTTTGAATATAACAGGGTTGTTTAACTAACATGGTTTATGCTATGGACCCCAACAATAGTGTTATAAAGAGAATGTAGTGTATCTTAACAAGAGCAAATTCATTTTAATGGCAACATCTTTTGGAACATATGCTGTCGTTGTAACGAGGGTTCACTGTACTACCTGTTGCTGTGTCTAAGATAGTGCTGAATGAGTGGCAAACAGTGTAGACCCTGATCAGATGCCGCATTCTGTGCCGGCTGATCAAGGTCTACATAGTTTGCATAATGGCCTGTATGTCTCAATATTTAGGTTTTTTTTGGTATTTGTTGTTCTTTTGTCCTGCTATTTGATGAGAAAAATCCATGTGTGGCATTGTGTTACTTAATATGCATGCAGCTAAATGAGTTACATATGAAGGAAATTATTATTGCCTTCTAACTGTGAAGCAAAATTTGTTTACATTGAACTTCATTATAATTATTTACAAATAAATTCTATAGCACCGTAGACCCAGTGTCAGGTTCAGAGGGTACATCTATTTTGAAAATTTTAAATTGGAAATAATGGAAGGAATGCTAGTTCTTTCAAAGATGACATCCATTCACACTAAATTTTCTCCAGCCGTCAGTTTTTTATATCCTAAATATAGGTATCATTTCTTGTTTCTCCCTAAATATATATGTTGTGGGCACCCATTAAAATTATCTCACAGAAGTATATGTGGTGGCTACTCAATAGTATTGAATCATAGAGGCAAATCTAATGGGTACCCACAACAAGTTTTCAGGGAAAATAAAATATACGTAGGTTGAACCCCACTACCCAGTCCTAATCTGTACCCATAACGTATTTTCGAGGAGAGAAAATATGTTTAGCTTGAAACCCCAAGCTTCCAACCCACCCACACCCAAACACACCCAATTTCTGAACATCTGATAGGATGCCTGTGTGTCAGAAACAGGTGTAAGCCTTATAACAGTTGGTATTATTGCCTATTCATGTGGATTAATTTGTTATGCCTGAATTGGACCTTTTGCCCATGTGAAGTGGTCAGGGACAGTATTATTATCTCTTGGCTGTACGTGTCAGGCGAAAAGTATACTCTTTCGGCATATAGTGAACAATGAAGATACTGATCATCATGATGCATGCACATACTTTGATTACAGTTTGACCTTCAGCATTCTACAAAATCCAGGGATTGTATATGTTAACACTGAAGACCTAATCTGATTCAAGAGATGTGATAGTTACTTTGGGCAAAGCTCCAGAAAAGTTTTTTTTTTTTTTTCCCCCCCAACCAAAATGTTCATATTTTTGTAATTTCCCCACAAAAACATATAATGTGATATTCATTACCCCATAGAAGACTGGCAAACAGTGCAGACCCAGATGAGATGCCGTCTGATCAGGGTCTCCACTGTTTGCAAATAGTTCAAACATTTTTCTTTAGGAATATCTATATGATATAGCCTGACATACCGAAAATCGAAACTGGCCTCTTCCAATATACAGTGGGGGAGAGTTTATTCTGTCTTTAATGGGTTAGAAGTGCTTTGGCCAGGTGCTTCTAATGAGTACCCACAATGTATGTTTTTAGAATGGAGAAAAGCATAATTTATGGAATTACTCTTGTTATCTAGATTGATATTTGGGCTATGTAAAAAGACCTCTTTTAATTTGGTGTGTCCAGTGGTATCAGTTTATTTACCTTAAATAAATGTCCATCAAATTATAGTCAGTCAGTCATTTAGTTCACTGATCACATCAATCATAATAGGAAAAAGAGCCATCAATTATAACACTTCCCTGCCCCCACCACCTGTACACACCAGGCCTCTGCTGGTTGCATTAAAGCGCTTACCCTTAAAGCGCTAAGCAAAATTGTAGTGTGGGTGGTGCTTTTTAACCCTAGTCCTGCTGAACCGGGATGTGCCCTGCCTTTGCAAATAGTGTAGATCCAGATCAGTTGGCTTCTTCAGAAGCCAACTGATCTGGATCTGCACTGTTTGTCATTACGTGAATTTGTATCAACAACCTGGATCAAGCAATCTGATTGGCTGAAAATTAGGAGTGGGTGTGTCATCTTAATTTATTCAGCATGGGAAGGGTTAACGGTCTGCTATAATTCTAGCAGGTGGGGAATAGGGCATATTAGTATTCTTCTATTTTAGTGCTAGAAATAAAGGAGAGTGAGCAAAATGTCAAGCCTTATTTTCTCTGAAAAAAAAAAAAAAAAAAAAAAAATGTTATATGCTGCAGTTGTGGTCAGCACTTTAAGGGTTAAAAGGTCCAATATCTCTGTAAAAGCCGGTGGGTTGGCTGATGAAATACTGCTTTGCCTGTTGTACCAAACTTGAGATAATTAAAGTCATCTGGTATGGGATCTTGGGGACCGACCATTTGATTTTTAACGTGGGAGTGGGTGGGGAGATGGCTTTGGTCCTGGAATTCTTTTTTCTTTCGCAATGAGAGCCTTTTTATTGGCATGTTAGCAAATGGTACAATAGCATTATGCCCGGGCCAGTCTGTTGTATTTTTCATGCAAAACTAAGTCCTGGATTTTTTTTTTATTTTAGATCTTCTCACCCTTCCAATAAAAATCAAATGGTCACTCCCATAGCACTTCAAATTTTGGAAATATTTCTTCCCATTGTTTGCTTATTTTGTTTTCTAGTTTTAACCTGGATTAAGATGGTATGTTTGAATTGATATGGAAGAGCTAGTTTAATCCAGATTAATTGCCTTGTTGGCCATTAAATACCTAAGTTGTTTCCATATTCAAACTGAAATGCCTATGTTGTTTCAGATTGTGATGTTTCATCATATTGGAGAGCCCACAAGAGTCTTTTCCAAATTTATCATAGATAAAGACCTGCTATAGCTATCAGACATTAGCATTTGGTTCTTTGAAAATACATAAACTTAAGTATAGCTCTGTCTAAGGACTTTTTTCAACCAAGAAGTATTGATATTTTTTATTTCTCCACAAAAGCATATGTTTTGGTACTCATTATAAGCACCCCATTGAGGCACTTCTAATGAGTACCGCTAACATAATCATGTTTTATGTTTTCATGGAGAAATAAGAAAAATATTTATCAGGAGACTCCTCATATCTATAGTTTAAATATTGTGACTATCAGTCACTTTTAAACCTTAAGTTCCAAGCAAAATATGTAGCAGACAACATTTTTCTTTTTAATGTTTACATTTAATAGGAATCATCTGCCAATCTTACTTTCTTCAAAAAAAAAAAAAAAAAAAATGATAATGTTGTCTGCTGCAGTTGTGACTGACGCTTTAAGGGTTTAAATATCTACATTGCAGTACTAGTCCTGGCAGTGAAGATATTTGCCTGATTACATTAACCCTGGTCCTGCTGAACCCGGATATACCCTACCTTTGCAAACAATGTAGATCTAGATCAGTTGGCTTCTTCAGAAGCCAACTGATCTGGATCTGCACTGTTTGTAATCAAGTATGTAAATTTGTATCAACAAACTGGATCAAACAATTTGATTGGCTGAAAAAGTGGGTGTGGCATATTAATTCATTCAGCATGGCAAGGGAAAATAATGGAAAATAAATCAATTTTGCCAAAACTTTATCTTATGGTTGTGACTCACTGGAATTACCTCACTGATGCAATTGCAGTGAGTTCCCACAAGGTATCTTCTAGACTGGCATTTGTCTATTAAATTAAACACTGCATAAAGATACACTACCTGTACCTAACTAAACTTTTCTCTTGGATGCTGAAATCAATCTGGTGACCATGGAGCCTTTATAATCATGATATATTGGTTTTATTTTAGTGGATGTATAATATATGATTATAAGAATAAATAAGTCACTGGAGACTGGAGCCAGTCTAGGTATATTTTTGGGTGGAAAAAATTTAGTACCAAACAAATGTCCATAATGATCACCTCAGTTATCAACTTATCCTGGCCTCTGATATCATATTGGCTTTCAGTTAATGCTCAGTAGCACTCTAGGTGAAAAATTTCAGCAGACAATATTTTAAAATGTTTTTTTTTTCTTTTCCTAGAAAAGTAGTTTTTGAAATTTCATACAGTGGAGACAATTTGCATTAAATGTCAAATCCTGTTTTCTAGGAAAAATAAGAAAAATATCACCAGTTTGTCATCTGCTGAATAGCCCAGATAGTGGTAATTGTTGAAAATACTTTGTGGTTACAGAGGTACTTCCACTCTCATCTCTTCAGCAACGCTGGCACTTCCCCTGAAACTTCCCATTTTGATCCTCCAGTTTTGTTTTTCTGTATATATAGCCTCCATAACAGCCATGCTACAACAATAGCCAGTTGTATGACTTGTCAGTGGTGCTTTTTTTGAGAGGTGGTACAGTATTGTTTGTGGTGAATTCAGTGTATTTTTAGCTTCACTACTGATCAATCGAATTAGTGAATAATGGTAATAATAATAATAATATTGAGTTTTTAATCTTGTTTTCTTTTGCCGTAAACCTAGCACTCATCCCTCCCCTTCATCACCAACTTTTTTCTTATCCTATATTTCATAAAGTCAAAGCCAGGACATGAATTTAATATAGATTTCTTCCATTTTGTATTATAGGCCTGTCACTAAGATCAAACTGCCTTTCTAACAATTTCCCATTTAATTGACATTTCCACTAAATCTCATAGAGCATAATTAAATGAAAGGTATTGATAATTATGGACATAATGAGTTTTCATGTCCAAATTGATAGAAATCATTGTACTGACTAGTGTCCAGTTGCACTGACCCTGGGTCATATGTCAGTTTGAACCAGTAACTGACCACAATGTTCATCCAGTCATTGTTCAGTTTAATCTAATTTAATCATTTAGGTTCAGTGGACTTCAGTTATATTGAGAGCAGAGATGAATATTTGTTTTCTAGTTGATTTGTAATGCTTTATGTTGGTTAAACCATGGCATACATTGACAGAAGCATGCCTTCTCATAATAAGTTATGTCAGTGTAAATGCCTGGTGCATTTTTCAGACCAAATGGAAGATGGTTGAATTTGACTTGTCTTCTTATGCACATATGATCATAAAGAAGATGTGCAAAGATGACACCTTGGGATTAAAAATGGGGTATTTGGAAATAAAAGTGAGCAACTCTAATAAATCCCATTTCAGTTGTTAAAACAATGTAAGGGGCAAAACAGGCACTTTAGTGTTTGAGGGTTATGTTCTCATAAAACTAAGGATTAAGCCTCACACAACTACTCTCTGTATTTTAACCCCACCAGCTCCTTTGCTTTTGATCTTTCCAAGGTTTTTGTAACTTCTGTTGAGGTTCCTTTAATTATAGTTGTTCATTCTTGTTTTCAAGGGAGTATATTGTTTTGTTTTGCTGTTAGATGTCACGAAAAAGTGTCCAATGCCTTGAGAAGGCTGTGTTCTATGATGGCAACCTTTTCTGAGTATCTTCATAACTGTTCTGATAAGTTGCATAGGCCTAGATAAGAGTGGGTATCAGTTTAATATTTTTCTTATTTCTCCACGAAAACATAGGTTTTGGGTACTCATTAGAAATGCCTCGGCAAGGCACTTCTAATGAGTCCCTAGAACATATGTTTTCGTATAGAAATATCAATACTTTTGGATTGAAAAAAGCGCCTTACTAGAGCTATGAGGTTGTTGAATTTCCTGCAATGTTGAGTATTCTTGTAATGCATTAAATTGTTTATCACATATATTAATACTTTAGAGATAGCCATGTACTATTTCAGTTATAAGAATTTCTAAGGTCCAAGTGAATAAACTTCAGTTGTACTTGAAAACCCCTTGGTGGTTAATTTCCATAAAATTCTCTGAAAGTACATATGGTATAAACATTTGATACCCGAACTGGTCACAGTTCATTATAATAAAACTAAAAGAACATAGGTTAACAATGTCCTGTTTAGTAAAAAAAGACATGGTCTTAGCTGGTTCAAAGCTATTTGTAATCTCTTTTTATATTTTCTGTATTCAAGCAAGTGCAGTGAACTATTAGCTGCTGGTAAGGAAGTTACTTTGATCCATGCATGCATGCTCAGATAATCTACTGATTACAGGTGTCAATTTCAAGTACTTGTAACCAAACTCGTGAACAATTGAGTAGATGTGTTAAATAAGGGTTGGCTCCACATAACTCCAGCCCATTTCATCTGATATGATCATGACCTTAGGTTGGAGGTTAATTTTACACCAAAATTTTCTATGTCTTCAACAAAGGTCTTTATACAGTTTTGTAGCAAAACACCATTTTGTGATTAATATGATCTGACAGCTTATAGTTCTAGATAAGATGACTATCGATATAAATATTTTTCTTATTACTTCATGAAAACACTGCTGGGTTCTTACTGGAATGAGTACCCATAAGTACCCATAACATCAGTATCATATGTTTTCATGGAAAAGATAGAAAAAGTTTAGTATTTTTGATTGAAAATAATGGGTCTTATCTGGAGTTTTGTTGTTGTTTTTATCTGATACTTTGGTGATTCTTTGAGTTTAAAAATGTCATTAGTAACTCTTTGCATGCTGAGTAATTATGCATGCTTTTTTGTCATCTGTGGATACTTCTCAGAAGTTAACTTTTTCAAAACATTCTTTCAGGAATACCTGACCATCAGTGTGTCAAACAGTTTGGATCCAGATCAGGCCCGACATTTTGTCGGTCCTGATCTGGGCCCAAACTGTTTGCAAAGGTTATCAGCAGACGACAGAAGTCGCCACTAGCAGGGGAAAGAGTTCACAGATTGTTTTGATTCAGTGGTTCCTTACCTGACCTGACCCATGCTACCTGCAACAGCAGATGTACCTGAGTAGTGTGGATGAGCCACCTGCCTTATGTCAATAATCTGATCAGTGGGTGAATCTGCCATATAATAAGCCCTTGTCATGCTGAATAAATTAAGATGCCAACCCACTTCTAATTTTCAGCCAATCAGATTACTTGATCAAAGTTGTTGATACAAATTCACACTTAATGACAAACAGTGCAGATCCAGATCAGTTCTGGAAGCCAGTTGATCTGGATCTACACTGTTTACATAGGCAGGGCATATCTGGGTTCAGCAGGTCACAAGGGTTAAAATTGCATCTGCTCAAAACTAACTGAAGCATTTCATACTTGGTCATGATACAAAGCAGCATGCCTGTCAAACTTGCAATAAATTGTAACTTTCAGCTTGTTAACCCTTCTCTTGATGAACATGACATGCCCTGTCTTAGCAAACAGTGTAGATCCAGATCAGCTGGCCTCTGAAGAAGCCAACTGATCTGGATCTGCACTGTTTGTCATAAAATGTGTGAATTTCTATCAAGAACCCACATTAAGTAATCTGAATGGCTAGAAATTAGAAGTGGGCGTGGCATCTTAATTTATTCAGCAAGGCAAGGGTAAAAATTAGGCCGAAAACCAGTGCTTCAATAGTATTCTCATTATTTGTGTGTGTGTGTGTGTGTGTGTGTGTATGTGTGTATGTGTGTGTGTGTATTCATTGCTCACAAGGGTCATTTTTATTTTCACTACAACTGATTAGTTCTGTTGGGGTGTGTTGGAGAGGGGTGTGAAACCAGGTACCCATACTTTAGTGTAATTTATATTTTCTGGACCCATTTGTTCAAAACTAACAATGTCATTAGTTAAAGGATCGTTAAAACTTTGATCATTAAATATGGCATACATGCTAATATTTTTGCTGAAAAAATGTGAGTAGAGTTTGCATTTGCAAAAGCTACTCACATTTTTTCAGCAAAAATACCTGTGAATTAGATTATGATTGTTCTTACTAGAACAGTTAACATTTTGACCACTAACAAGCTCGTTAAGCTAATGATGCTTTGAACAACTGGGCCCTGGTCATTTGTGATACTGATGAGGCTTAATGGGCTGAAACCAGGCTTGACATTGCAGCTGTCTCCTGTTATTTGTGTTTGTGTGTGTGTGTTTGTGTGTGCATGTGTTTGTTCGTTGCTCAAGGATTATTCACTTTCTAAGGAATCCATCCTATTATTTTTACAAAAGTATGAAATCCTTATGGCAAAGATAAATAGCACTGGCCCAGTTCAGCATATCTATAGGCTCTTTTCTTACATTGGCATTAGATGGAACTGAAGGTTTGTCAAAAAGCAGCATTGTTGAATTCACGGCTTAGCACAGTACAGAATCATAGCTCCAGACTTAGATAAGAAGGGTCATTATATAAATATTTTTCTTATTTGTACAAGACAACATTCTGTTGAGGGTAATTGTAAGAGAAGTGCCTCAGTAAGGCCTTCTAATGGGTACACACAAGAGACGATTTTAGGGGGAAATAAAAGAAAAAGATGGGGCTGCAAAAATTGCCTTATTAGGAGCTATGCAGAGGGTCAATGCCTGTGAAACTTTTCATGAATGAAAAATCAGAGTTCATGAACCATTGATTCAAGTACTGTTTGTGAACATGAAGGAAAAGTCTCGTAAATGGGATGTTTCAAGCACATGATGATCATGGAAATATAAAATGAGTCTCAGGTCAGCATACCAAAATTGTGTTTCCATTACGAAAACACGCCTATTCAAATATACTGAAAATTTTACCACCATAAAAATGAAAATTTTCAGATAAAAAATTCTGATATTTTTCATAGTAATGCTCAAAACATAGATTGTAGGTACTCGTTAGAACCGCCTTGATGAGGCGGTTCTAACAAGTACCCACAATTTATGATTTTGAGCAGAAATAAGAAAAATAATGTATACCCCTTAAAACCCCAGTTTTACTATATAAAAGTGGGGTTTAAGGGGGTCAGAATTATATTGGCGTGTTTTCGTGATGCTGAGAATCATAAAGTTACTTTACACAAAGACAAAATTTGGAATGTTAAGACAGACCCAGAAAGTATGGTGAATCAGGTGTCCATGGAAAGTAAGTATTACTTGGTAAGCATGCTTTGCCTACCATGCCTGTCAGCCAGATCAAAGAATTAGGAAAATATTATGGAAATAGTAATGCCTGGGGTTTAGAAAGTCTGTTTATGGCTTGACTTTGGCAAAAACATCAGACATAAGTCTGGAAACAGCCACATTTTAGGAGTTGACATGATCATGATGCCTCCCCCACAGAACTTCATAAGTGTTGACATATTTAGTTCTTTGACAGTCTTGTAGTGTTGATGTCCATCAACCTGTTGCCATGTACATTTAAGATTGAATGTCAATTGAAAGCATTACCTTGAAGAAACCTTGAATATAGTTAACACAGTTGAATAATTGTTGTATGTATTACTGGGTGGCCAGTAAATTCTTGTTCAGAAGTGGTAATGAACCACCATATCGTAACTCCAGATAAGCAGGGGTATCAACATAATAGTTTTCTTATTTCTCCATGAAAACATATGTTGTGGGTACTCATTAGAAGTGCCTCAATGAGGTGCTTCTAATGAGCACCACAACATATGATTTCATGGAGAAATGAGAAAAACATCAGTACTTTTAGTTGAAAAAAAAAATGAGTGTTATCTGGATGTATGGCCATATCCATTTACTGTCATGATTTATGACAGGTAAAAATGACCATAATTGGTTAATAGCACACAAAGATACAATCAATTAGTAAAGATGGATCAAAGAACCAGTTTATTGTTGATTTATAGGGCAAGTCCTGTGTTTTTTTTAGCTGATAAATAAAATTTATGGTCTGTGGTCTGGTGGCTATGTTAGAAGTCTTCTATCATTATTAGTTGACTTTTATGAAGAGGTGACATATCAATTAATTTTTTCCTAAAGCTTCATGGCTACTATAAATGAATAGCTGAGGGCTTTAGATAAGTTGGGTGCTATGATTAACACATTTCTTCTTGAAAACTTGTGTTCTGAAATATTATTGAAATCACTGAAAAGATGAAAATGACATCCCTGAATATTTTTGTTTCAGAAAAATGAAAGAAACTATCAACCTTTTTATCTCTAAAGTTTTAGCTGTCCAGTCTGGATAACTGGTTGGTTAGAAATTCAAGCCTTGTGTTAAATCTTGGCCTGACACTGATAATGAAATATTTGTCAGCTAACAGGAAAAAGACAGTTACTTATTGTTGTGATTCTATAAAGATTATTTTAAGGGTGGTTTAGAGAAGATATTATCACCCTATCACATTTCTTTACAATTTCCAGTCATTTGCTAAGATTTTATTGGTGGTTTATCTTGGTTTTGCTGTAATGGTCAAATGAGTAATTTAGAAGCTTCTGCAGAAAATGATCGAGGCACTAGAATATATACCACTGGAATTTCTACCAGAGACATGGGTAGTTTGAGCCACTGAGGGTTAATGATGGTGAAAAGTCAGGAAACAAATGGCGATAATTTAGGAAAGATTTTTTGATCTTCTATACAATAATGGTATGCTGTGTGTACTCATTAGAATTGCCTCAATGAGGTGATTCTAATGAGTACACACAACATACAATTTCATGATAAAATAAGAAAAAGTCCCTGAATATTTGTTTTCTTGCTCTATCGGAAGAATATCATGGGGACTCAAAAACGAGTTTGAATTAGCCATAGTACGTAAACGAGCCATCGGTGTTCGGGCTATTGAGGTTCGACTATATATCATTGGGAGTCAACTGGTTTACCACCACTTATTTTGGTGGCATACCACTAAGTTTCACTAGTATAAACTTTTTATATTCCAGACTGGCCGAATTAGGTTGACAGCCCTTTCATAAATCTCAGAACTTGGCTGGGAGCACTTTATAAATTCATAATGTAGACCTGAAAACCCATTGTGGCTGACAGCTCTGTGCTTCCACAATCTGGCTTACCACTTCTACTTGAGCCAGAAACTCTTTGGGCTAATTCAGCTGATGACAAATTGGTGATATTTTTCTGATTTTCCCAGAAAACAGGATTTGACATTTCATGCAAATTGTCTCCAGAGGAGACAATTTGCATGAAATATCAAATCCTGTTTCTGGGAAAAATAAGAAATATTTCAAAATGTTATCTGCTGAAAATTTTACCCTGAGTGCTTGGGGTCGTCAGAAGCCAATATGTTCATAAGCCCAGATATGGTTCCTTTTACAACCAAAAAGTACTGATATTTTTTCTTATCACTCCACAAAAGCATACCTTGTGGTACCCATTAGAAGCCCCTTGCCAAGGTGCTTCTAATGTAAGTACCCACAACGTACAATTTCGTAGAGAAATCAGAAAAAAATATTTACCTGCTACCCCTTCTTATTTAGAGCTATAAATAGCTCCTGACAAGGTGCCTTTTTCTCAAGCCAAAAGTTTTGATATTTTTTCTGATTTTTCCCCAAAACATGTATTGTAGGTACTCATAAGAAACATCTCCCATTGAGAGCAACTCAAATTCTTTCCTTTTAAGAGTAGACCTCTTTTCAGAAAGGGCACTGTGCACAGCATAAAGCAAGCAGGAAGTCATCATCAAAGTTCTACCAAATATATCAAGTCCCATTTACCCATTAAAGACTGAATAAACTCTCCCATACTATATTTTGGAAGAGTCCATTTTCAATTTTAGGTATGCCAGGCTATATGATAAGAGATATTCCTAAAGAAAAATGGTTGAACAAATGCAAACAGTGGAGACCCTGATCAGATGCCGCATTCTGCGGCGTCTGATCTGGGTCTGCACTGTTTACCAGTTGCCTGTTTAGGGGTCTCCAATGTGTTCAAGTATATATGCTGGTCTATGCCATGCGAAAGCATTGTCTTTAGGCATATGTGGACAGCATTATGGCCCGGATCAGCCTGTGCATCCAAGCAGGGCCTTCCCAGTTGACTAACAGAATCATCGGATATTACAGAATGTACCGGTATGAATGTCGGCCTCGGTGGCTCAGTTGGATGCGCCGTCAGATTGGAGACTAGGAGGTCGCGGGTTCAACCCCCGCCGAGGTCGGCAACATTCTTTTCATAGAGATTGATCATGAAATATTTTCTACGGTCATTCTCTCCCTTCCGCTGATTCAAGAAGGGCAGTTATCAGTTTCTGGCGAAAGAATGTGCACAATACTGGTTAACCGCTTAGAGGACTAAGCCTGCCCAGTAAACGTGTGGTTAGGTAAACTGATCGCGCTCGACATGACCCCATTGGGTTGATTTGGCCGTAAAACCTCAACACAAACAAACAAGAAGGGCAGTTGTCAGTTTCTGGCGAAAGAATGTGCACAATATTGGTTAACTGCTTAGAGGACTAAGCCTGCCCAGTAAACGTTTGGTTAGGTAAACGTTTGGTTAGGTAAACTGATCACGCTCGACATGACCCCATTGGGTTGACAGGGCCGTAAAACCTCAAACAAACAAACTGGTTGCGGGCCTCGGTAGCCTAGTGGTTAAGAGAGTTGACTCTTAATCCATTAGGTTTCTCACCGCTATGGTTCGAGCCTCGCTCGGGTCATATGTGGGAAAGCCAAGTTCTGCTTACGGATGGTCAGGTGGTTTTTCTCCGGGTTCTCCGGTTTTCGCCCACCTTCGATGAACGGCTCGATATAAGTGAAATATTCTTGAAAGGGCCGTAAAACCCAAACCAAACAAATTGGTATGAATGGAGAGCAAAGGCACAGATGATACTTTGCACACGTGCAGGATGATTTGAATCTGCGTATATTGCGCATGTTTGAAGGCTCCTTTTCACTTGACATGGCCCATCAGGTGGTGTACTGGGTACAATTCACTTAAGAAAATAACTGGTGGAGCATTAAAGCACTATTTATGAGGTTCTGCCACCATCTAAATACACTTTTGTGGAGAATATGTAATAACAGGTAAACCAAATTACATCATCCTTAATTCATTAGGCTTTTTAGATAAATATTATAATTCAAGAAAAACGCATAAATATAAGCTTAACTGCACATTATATAATAAAAAAAGCCATAAAGACCTAAAAGATGATCTTTATATGAAAAGCTTGCAATATAAATAACCTTTAACACTCTCTAGGCAAATTCAGGAGATGACAGATTGGCGACATTTTTCTTATTTTTCCAAGAAAACAGGATTTGACATTTCATGCAAATTGTCT
The DNA here is from genome assembly GCA_964016985.1 of Anodontia alba. NCBI lineage: Eukaryota > Metazoa > Mollusca > Bivalvia > Lucinida > Lucinidae > Anodontia > Anodontia alba. The sequence goes on along the minus strand of OZ024823.1, from coordinate 56,217,912 downwards.
CCATTGGAGACAATTTGCATGAAATGTCAATACCTGTTTTCTGGGAAAAGTAAGAAAAACATTTCAAAATGTCTGCTGAAAATTTTACCAAGAATGCTAAGCATTAATGTTGGCACAAGAATACCAACATTTTCTCATCAATGGAACCAGCCTTGTACAGAAACACAGTGTGAAATTACTTTGAAAGACATTTTTCTACTTGGCATTTTATTCCAAATAAAACAAAAATGTTCTGATTGACCATATCTTATCAGAAACAATTTGCCTTTTTTTTTTGTTTCAGTGCTGTCTTGTAAAATATTTATGCTAAAATAATATCAGTGGCCAAATTTGGGTTGATCTAAGGTAAAAAATGTCAATTTTAATCGGTGTTTGCTTTCTTTGGGTCACTTAACCCTTGTCATGCTGAGTAAATTAAGATGCCACACCCATTTCTAATTGTCAACCAGTCACATTACTTCATCCAAAGTGTTGATATAAAGTTGCATACTGAATGGCAAACAGTGCAGATCCAGATCAGTTGGCTTCTTAAGAAGAAGCCAACTGATCTGGATCTACACTGTTTGCAAAGGCAGGGCATATCTGGGTTCAGCGGGACAAGGGTTAATGCCTAAGTTCACATGCTATGAAGGGCTTTTACTAGCTCTAAGTTTGGGGTGAAGGCTTCACAAAACATTGTGGCATGATGATAATTGAGCATGATTGCATGCGCACCCAGCAAAACCTCGGATCAGCCTGTACATCCACCTACATTGATCAGTCTTCGCAAGGTACTCTGTGGGAAGCCAAGGATTCCAAGTGTGTCCATGAGGACAGTGAATGCTCAGGTCAGCCCAAGTGGGTATGGGCATCCGAGTCTTTGCTGGGTAAACATGTAGTCTTGTAGGAAGTGTTGTACCCAGCTCAGTTATAAACCAGATAATGTAGGGATAGATTGTGTGGGGAGTGGGGGAATGGAATATTCAGAAAATAATTTGTTATTTTTTTTTGCACAAAAAACACACTTGTGGGTACAACTCACTGACATAGGGTACATCAAAATTGCCTCACTTATTCAAATTCCAGTGCCTGGCGTATCAGTGAGATACGTTATGTCAAAAGAACAAAAGAAATCCCATATGTACAAGAAATGTCCTAACATTTCATACACCAAAGTGTCTGACAAACTGACATATGCAAACAGTGCAGACCCAGATCAGACTGCTCCTGAAGGAGCAGTCTGATCAGGGTCTACACTGTTTGCCATTCCACTAAGTATTTTCAGAAACAACTGCATAAAAAGCAAATGTTAAGCCAAAAATGTGTGGTTGAAAATTTAGGACATTTACTGTTCCTAAATTGTTAAGTTATCTAGAGCTATGTAAAATAAAGCATGCAATATTTTTGAGGTTATCACTTCATGGAGGAGTGCAAACAGGAATGCATCTGTTTGAAGTGGCACACTGCATAACCATGAAAGAATTTAACCCTTAATGCTTAGCACTCTGGGTAAAATTTTCACCAGACGACATTTTTAGATTTTTTTTTCGTATTTTTCCCCTGCAACAGGTTTGACATTTTATGCAAACTGTCTCTGAAGGAGACAATTTGCATGAAATGTCTGAGCCTATTTTCTGGGAAAAGGAGGAAGAGCATCGTTAGTTTGTCGTCTGGTGAGTAGCACATGGAGTGGTAAAGATTAAAGCACGTACGTAGCAATTAAAGCTGTGGCAGATGACATTCTAAATTTCTTTCTATTATTTTTTAGAGAAAATAATGCTTGGCATTCATGTGAATTAATTCATATGAAATGCCAAGCCTTATTTGCTTGGAAAAGTGATAAAATGTACATATATTTTACCTTTATCCTTTTAACCCTTCTCTTGCTGAACATGACATGCCTTATCATAGCAAAGACTGTAGATCCAGATCAGTTGGCTTCTGAAGAAGCCAACTGATCTAGATCTGCACTGTTTGTCATTAAATATGTGAATTTCTATCAAAAATCCAGATCAAGTAATCTAATTGGCTGGAAATTAGAAGTGGGCGTGGCTTCTTAATTTATTCAGCAAGACAAGGGTTAACTCAACAGATCAACACAAATGCCAACGCAAGCAGTGTAAATCCAGATGAGACAACTCATAACAAGCCAGGATCTGAACTGTTTCCATTCAGTTTTTTCACTTAACCCTTGTCATGCTGAATAAATTAAGATGCCACACCCGCTTCTAATTTCCAGCCAATCAGATTACTTGATCCGGGTTTTTGATAGAAATTCACATATTGATTAACAAACAGTGCAGATCCAGATCAGTTGGCTTCTTCAGTAGCCAACTGATCTGGATCTACACTGTTTGCTAAGACAGGGCATGTTGTGTTCAGCAAGAGAAGGGTTAAGACTGACGCTCCTATTTTCAACAATTATAGGACCTGTCCAGATTCAAAGATAGAAGAGACCACTTTGGGAACTTGGGGTTTAAAAGGCTGAGGATTAACCTCAAGTAGTTGACTGCATTCAAAAGTTACCTAATGCAGATCAGGTTTTGTGTGCAAAGTTTGGCAGCTGTTTGTTTGCCTGTAAGATAACTAATCATGTTCTTTGACAGTTGGCATGTGCACAAAATTTATAACAAACATATCTTTTACACTTGCATCTATCATGCTCACAGGCTGTAACATTGATTGATCAGAGATTCAGAGTTTACTGTGAAATGGATTGTATTTTGTGTGCATTACCATATTTACCATAAATATTTGACAAGGCAATCTGGATCAAGGCATCTGATTGGCTGAGAATTATAAGTGGGCGTGGTATCTTAATTTATTCAGCATGATAATGGTCATGAGTCAATTATTTATCAGGATGCTGCTCTTAACAAAATATATCCATCAATAAACCTGGAAGTTACCTGTATGATATGAAAAGTGAAGACCGTAGTAATGTAAATATTATAAATGTTCATATTTATTTTTCAGGGCTGGACCCAGAAGCAAAGGTGGAATTGAAGCGGCCAAAGCCTGAAGAAGTTGTTCTAGGTTCTGATATACAACTAAAATGTTCGATTACAGGCAACCCAGAACCACGTTACTACTGGTACCAAAACCAATATCAGTAAGTTACCCCAAAAAGTATATTTTCCATGAATAAGAAAAAATATTCATATGGATACCTACGTGAGTTATGCCCAGTGTCAAGCTATTACATGACTTTTTGGTATGTCATGCCGATAATAAATTAGATCGTAATATTTCATTGAGGCAGCATAGTACTGTGAAGGTTCAACCTTTAAACATCTCTGTGCAAATTCAGAGATGACTAACAAATGATATTTTTCTTATTTTGCTCAGAAAACAGGCTTTGACATTTCATGCAAATTGTCTCTTTAGGAGACAATTTGCATGAAATGTCAAAGCTTGTTTTCTGAGAAGAATAAGAAAAACATCTCAAAATGTCAGTTGCTGAAATTATTACCCAGCATATTAATTGTGAAAGAATGGTTTCATTCGGTACCAATCTCTCTGTATCTTCCTGAACCCGATACGTCATTTTTCCTTTCTTTAGTCATGTCACAGCTTTGCATTGTGCTGAGAGGTACAGTTTTTTACCCAACTATTTGGACCCCTTTACCTATCTGAATGAATACATTTGATTAAATGGGTAGGAGTCTAAAATGTTGTGATGGTATGGCAAATAGAGTAGACCCTGAACTAACATCTCCTTTTGGAGCAGGTTGATTTAGGCCTTCACTGTTTGCTCAGGCCTGTCTATCAGAAATTTAAGGTAAATACAGTAAACCCAGAATTTAGTCAGGCAAGGTTTTGCTTGTACCTCTCTCCATAAATAGTGACTTCGGTCAAAATGGTATCAAATGGACATGTAGCTCAGGTTGTATTTTAACCTTCAGAAGCCAACTGATCTGGATCTGCACTGTCTGTCACTAAGTATTTGAATTTGTATGAACAATTTAGATCAAGTAATCTGACTGGCTGAAAATTAGAAGTGGGAGTGCCATCTTAATTTATTCAGCAGGACAAGGGTTAAGTGAATAAATTGTTATGACTCAATAAAACATCTGAAGGAAAAAAAAAAAAAAAAAAGAACAACAAAAAACACTTTTAGGTGACACTTTGATATATATGTATATTTCTTTATTTTTCAGAGAAAAATTATTGCCTTGACATTTCATGTGAATGAAATCTCACATCTTATTTTCTCTGAAAAAAAAAAAATAAAAAAAAAATGGAATGTCATCTGCTATAATTTTGCTTAAGTGCTTTAAAGGTTGAGGTGCTTATTATGAAAACCATAGTTACATTATATGCCAGTATTGAATATCCAGTGACTGACTGCAGGAAGTACCAAGCTGAATGCTGATCGGCTCACACTTTTTGAAGGCAAACGAAGAGGTTTATTTGTGCTTTGATGTCATGCCCTTGTGGAAAGGTGGAACCAAGCACCCAAAAGGGCATGAACTCAGTCATGTGATATTGAAGTGAGCATTGAACCACCTGTCACATCCAGGCCTCATCGCAATTTGATTATCTGAATTGTTGAAGGTAGAATGTAACGTTAAAAATGCACATACATGTATTTACCACACACAGCACACCGTTAGTTAAATGGAATGTCGTGGAGTACCTTAATTGGGTTTTCTTTGACATGCTTAATTTTATTAACTGTTTAAAGGTTGTGTCCCAGCAATTCTCATTCCTTACTTCAGAGCAAGAGGTTCCGGGTTTAATTCTTGTTGGAGGCATAATTTGCTTAACACTGTACCTGGCTTCATTGCAAACAGACTTTTCATTATCACCCTTTCATCCTCTAAGTATGACTTAACCCTTCTTTTGCTGAACACGACGTGCCCTGTCTTAGCAAACAGTGCAGATCCAGATCAGTTGGCTTCTTCAGAAGCCAACTGATCTGGATCTGCACTGTTTGTCATTAAATGTGTGAATTTTTAGCAAAAACCCAGATCAAGTAATCTGATTTGCTGGAAATAAGAAGTGGGCATGGAATCCTAATTTATTCAGCAAGGCAAGGGTTAAATACTGTTGAAAGAGATGTAAAACACTGAGGTAAAAGTGTTCCATAGCCTTGCGGCCATAGGGGTGATAGGAGTTAGAGCCTACTGTGTAAGGGTCTATGGCATATGAAAGGTTGAGCCCAACCCCACCTTTTGCTGCCTTTAACACCTTCCCCCAAGTGGTATCCTGTATCCATTCACTGATGGGTGAACAGAGAGCTTTTTTCTGTCAGTGGTCTGAGCTGAGCTCAAACTTGCAACCTTCAGCACCATATTCAAGTGTTCTAACCACTGGTATACAGCAGCTGCTCCTCTAAACACTAAATCATGGTAATTGTGTTGATATATATGGGTATGAGAAACTAAATAAAGAATAATGCAGGAAATGATATAAATAAATAAAAAATTAGCATACAAAAATTGGTTGTGCCAGGACTGAGAATCACCTATGGTGGTAAGAAAGTGCCGTTACAAAAAACAATGATGTTTGGTGTATAAACATTAAAATTGGCATACAACGTTGGAAGAGCCATGATGGTGTAATGGTTAGCTCATCTGCCCAGCAAGCAGGAGGTCTGTGGTTCAATTTCTGGTCCAAGCTTGACCGATTTTTGTATGTTAAATATGCATATATTTACACATTGACATTGTATATATATATTTTCCCCAAATTTGGCTTAAACACTGCATGATTGCAAATGATAAACAAAACATAGACCCCACTGACCTGAATTTGGTAGCTAAGTTCTTTTTTTCTCATACACCTGTTCCACTGTACATAATATTGCTGCTGAGTAGATAAATCAATTTCTTAAATTACCCAGTATCATTTTTTTACCTCACAAATAGGTTTTAATAACCCTTCTCTTGCTGAACAGACATGCCCTGTCTTAGCAAACAGTGTAGATCCAGATCAGTTGGCTTCTGAAGAAGCCAACTGATCTGGATCTGCACTGTTTGTCATTATAAGTATGTGATTTTCTATCAAAAACCCAGATCAAGTAATCTGATTGGCTGGAAATTAGAAGTGGGTGTGGCTTCTTAATTTATTCAGCATGACAAGGGTTAATTGTGTGTGTGAACCATGTGCCTCAACATCAGGTTGTTCTTGATTGTTTTTTTATTACATAGCACTAGATAAGTCAATTTTTGTTTTCAGCCAAAAAGTCACGGTTGATATTTTTCTAATTTCTTCACAAAAACATATGTTGTGGGTACTCATTAGAAGCACCTCAGTAAGGTGCTTCTAATGAGTACCCAACATATGTTGTGGGTAATCATTAGAAGCACCTCAATGAGGTGCTTCTAATGAGTACCACAACATATGTTTTTGTGCAGAAAGAAGAAAAAATATTTATTTGGATATCCTGCTTTTTGGTGCTATGAATATATCTTCAGCATCCTGGGGAAATCCAGGCGACAAAAACTGATGTTTTTCTAATTTTTCCAAAAAATAAGGTTTGGAAAATTGTTATATAAGTCAAAACCTATTTCTGGGTGAAGTAAAAAAATGCTTGAAAATGTCTTACTGAAATTTTTACCCAGCATGCTAAGCATTTACAGCAATTCAGATAAGTGTGTTATTGGGGTAAATAAGTATTTACTCCAAGGAGAGCAGATTCTTTTCTAAAGTAGAGGGCACAGGGAACAAATTGTGACAGGACTGCTGATTGGTGGAAAAAAAGTGTAGGGAAGCCCGGGGTAGTTATTTTGTGTAAGGCGACCTGTGATTGGTTAATAATAAAGATGAATTAAAACTCATCTTTCTACTTTGAAAAAAAATGTTTGTGTGTAATTTCCTGATTGTTTCAAAGAAATAAATGTTTCTGTTTGTGTTTGCTGGAGCCAAAAGAGGTGAATTTGCAAAGTTTCAATTTTTGATATCAGCCAATTGAGCGGTTGCTACATTCAGCCTCCAAAAAGTCCCAGAAAGTGCTGGTGACAGTGGTGTTTTTCCTTATTTATTTTGCTGAGCTAAGCCTGGTCTTTGAATAAAACAAAATTTGGAAGCCCAGCCATACCCAGAAATGAACCGTTAAGGGTGGAATTACTATAGAGCTCTATGGGGAAAAAAAAAAAAAAAATAGTTCACTGTACCCTAGACCATGTTTTTCTGAAAGGATTTCGAGCACAGGTAAGCAAACAGGAAGTCACAAAAGTTTTGTCCCTTGTGAAAAATGGTGGGGGTGGTGACAGTCTATCATCCAGTTACCCTTTAAGGGGTCTTCAGACTACAGTGGGTTAATTCTGATGCAGCTCACAAAATTACAAATCTATGTTTAGTCCATAAAAGTCATATTCCATACTGGTACTTAGAAAATATTAAGTACACATTTTGTTGTATTTAACATGGCTGAAATGCTCTGAATTCAAATCATCCCAAATGATGAGGAAACTCAACAACTTGAATATGCTTTAACGATAGGCATGCTGGGTAAAATGTCAGCAGATGACATTTTAAAACAATTTAAACTTTCTTGGAAAGCAGGCTTTGACATTTCATGCAAATTGTCTCCTCAGGAGACAATTTGCATGAAATGTCAAGCCTATTTTCTGGGAAAAATAGGAAAATTTCAAAATGTCGTCTGCTGAAATTTTTACCCAGCATGCTTTGTGCTAATGAGCAATAGCTGGTAAAGACGCCTATCACATTACTTAATAGTATGTTAGAGATAAGATAAGAAGGAGTTTTAACTGTGATGAATGAGCAGTAGCGTGCCCTTTGTAGCCCTCTTAGGTGAATAATCTCCCTTATCAGAACAAGTGCTTGTTAAAAAATTAACTGAGAGAATTTTACCTAGCTCTAAATAACTTAAGATGTATTTTTTTCTTGAGAGTATATTGAGGATTAGTGAGAGAGGGTCATCATCATCTACAGATTTCTGATTAATGTGCAGGTACAGGGGCAACATCCACATCAGTGGTCCCCCTCCCAGATAGCTGGCTTGCTGCACGCATGGCAGATCTCACACCAGATCTCCAGGTGTGTCTATCATGAGGGTCGTTATAGCAGAAAGCACCAGATCTCCAGGTGTGTCTATTATGAGGGTCATTATAGCAGAAAGCTTCCACTCTCTGCGATCCCTCCCTATCAGCTGCTTCCATGCCATCTGCCTCTCAGGCCCACGCTTTCCATCAACTTGTATGTCACAGGCTGACTATAGGGTATGAGTTAGAATATGGTAACACAAACAGGGCCAGGCTCCATAATGCAGCCAGTAATACATCTGATTGCAGATAAAAGGGTCACAAGTTTGAATCTGTACTCAGCCACATAACTTGCATGGACCCAGTCCACATTCTACGTAAATCTATATCGGGCCGTTATCGGCCCATCAGGGTAGCTGACGGGCCGATGACGGCCCGATGTAGATTTACGTAGAATGCTAGCTGGGGAGATTGATTATGAAATAATTTCTACAATCATTTTTCCTTCTTCCGCGGATTCAAGAAGGGCGCTGTAAAAGAATGTGCACAAGTAGTGGTTAACTGCTTAGAGGACTAAACCATCAGTGGCCAGCCTTTATAGTCATGATATTTTTTTGGTTCTGTTTTAGTGGATTATTAAACAGGATTATGAGAAAAAATATTTAGTCACTGGAGACTGGAGCCAGTCTATATGCGCACTGTTGGAGTAGAACATTGGCTGTCTGTATTGCATTTAGTCTTGGCAGTGAATAAGCTTCATAAACTATAATGTAAAAATGTGAAAATGGTAAATGACATCTCATTCATTATTCTTAAAAGGATTACTACCATCATTGCCCTAAATATTGGTACATCTCAACTACTTAGCATACTTGTCCTGAAATTTGAGAAAGTCCATTTTACTTCATCTGCTGTAGATATGTCTAAAATTTTGCTGGATAAATGGCAGACAGCATAGACCCTGATCAGATACCACAGAATGTGGCATCTGATCTGGATCTACACTGTTTTCAAAGCTTAAGGCCTGTCTGTCCAAACACTTAAAATTATTAAGGTATATTCCTTTGATGGTTCTGTACAAAAATACTTTTTATGGCATTACAAAAGAGAGTATGGTACTTTATTTTGATACTATCCAGAAATGATCCCTGGGGCCGTTTGAAGCCAGGGTTTCATCATGAAGCCTAATAATTTTCCTAAATTATAAAAAAAAAAAAAAAAACAATTTCAAATTGAAAAAAATCCATACAGTACTTTGTTTATCTTCAAAATCATATATGAATGTATTCAACTTAGAATAAAATATTTTTTGTTAATGTACGTAATTGGATACACCTGGAACTTTTCTGCTTATTTTCACAAGGGAGGCATCTTTTGTGACTTCCTGCTTTTCTCACTGTGATTTCCAATTTTTTTCTGCACATCAAGGCCTTTTTGCAAAGATCTACTCTAAAAGTAAAGAATTTGCTCCCAAAGGGAGCAAATTCTTTTCTTTTGGAGTAGACCTCTTTTCAGATGGTGGGTGAGTGATTTGGAATTTACAGCACATCATTCTAGCATAGTGGAATATGAACTTTTTTTCCGTATTTCTGAAGGATCCCAGCTTGCAATGTTTTATATACTGGTCATCTCAATATGACTTAACTGATGTTTAAAGGGATGTAAAACACCAAACCATCATCATTTATACATCATGTCTGGTCACCAAAGCATTGTAAAAGTTATTTATATTAACCTTTGGCAGCTGGTGCTAGAGATTAAAAAATATATGCTATTGAAAATATCACCAAGGCCCTACAACATACATTTTCATGGAGAAATAAGAAACAAATTATCTGGATAATTCCTTAGGCCTAAAATAAAAAAGTGAGTGTTTCAGGTTACCCAACCGTACCTAATTTTTCACCACCAACCCTAAAGTTTTTTAAATTTTTAGGGAGATTTCCCTGTTTGGCCATATTGTTTTCCTGATAACCTCATATAAAATCTTTTAACAAAATAAAAATATTTCCAACCTACCATCCCTATTTTAAAATTCCATGTAACCCGAAACACACATATCTTTTCGTTTGGCCTTACCTTGAGCTGTGGAAATTTAACATGTTTATAATGAAGTTACATGTAATAGAACAGCAAAATTTTGATATATTAGTACAAAAACCAATTAGTACCATAATATATCATTTTTTTTTCAAATCTTAAAAACAGAACTATATTTTATTTTTATGTTTATCAAAAAACTTTTGTGCACATTTTGATGATTAAAGAGATGTTCATTATAGATAATAAGAAATTCCACGTTCAAACCATGCAGTTATAATTAGAAAGACATTTTATATCATATCTGTCATTTTGATATGTTCTTTATGAGCATAATTATTGATTATGGCAAAGGTTCAGACAAAGAAGGGAATCTGGACAAATATTTTTCTTATTTCTCCTCAAAAACATATCTTGTGAGTACTCATTAGAAGTGACTCACCGAGACACTTCTAATGAGTAGCCACAATATATGTTTTTGTGGAGAAATAAGAGAAATTATCAATACTTTTTGGTTGAAAAATGCCAGCTATCTGGAACTTAGTAATATGTATTTTTGATATTGCTCATTGAAACTACAGGTAATACAGAGCCGTATTGACTGGTAAATGACATGTTATGTTGAAAATAAGCATGAAATCTATCTGATAATTGCAAATTATATTTTTTTATATGATATGTTTTGATGTTAAGAGTTTACTGTTACATCAATGGAGTTGTGCATTAAGAAGTCATTAAGGTGCTTATTAAATGGAGAAATGAAATATTTTCACATGAAAAGAAGGTCTATGATATACAAGTAGCATCATAGATATGTCTCGCCGAGATATTAATCTCTCTTGTGCAGGCTGCATTGATACAGCAGTTGACAGTTGAAATCATGAAACTAATGGCTTTATACTTACATAGCTCCAGATAGAGTGTTTTTTTTCAATAACAAAATGTTGATATTTTTCTATGTTCTCCACAAAAACATTTGTTGTGAGAACTCATTGGAGGCACCTCATCAAGGTGCCTCCAATGAGTACTCTCAACATATATTTTCATGAAGAAAAAATATGACATAGCACCAGACAAGAGGAATACCATAATTATTATAATATTTGTGATGTTATCATTATGTCTCCTTCACTATTAAAACCAAGTTAATGTACCATTTTGATGCAAATGACACTCATTGATTGATGGGTCATTAAATTAGAACTAATCATCATCTAAATATTTGACTATTGTACAAATGCAACCTCTCTACAACAGCCTGCCTGGGAAGTCATGGAGACTGTCGGTTGTAGGGAGGTGGTTGTTGTAGGGAGGTTAGAGCTTCATAAACTATAATGTAAAAATGTGAAAATGGTAATGGTGACATCTCATTCGTTATTCTTAAAACGATTTTTTTTCAGAATTTTGAAAAATAGCAAATAACTATTTTACATGGAGCTGTTTTATGTATTTTTGCAGAATCTTTAATAAAGACAATGTGAGAATTGTCGATAAAGGAACGAGACTGAAGATCACAGGGATAACTGCTAGAAACAATGGTGTCTATTCTTGCCGAGCCGAAAATGTGGCCGGGGCTGTTGATAGTATGGCAAACTACCTCCTCAATGTTGAAGGTAATTTCATTTGTATTCCTTCACCCGTGTAGGTACCATAAATACTGTAAATGTCCTAAAATTTCATATACCAAAGTTTCTGACAAAATGGCATATGCAAACAGTGTAGACCCAGATCAGACTGCTCCTGAACAAGCAGTCTGATCAGGGTCTACCTAAGTATTTTAAGAAACAATTGCAAAAAAGAAGCAAAATTTAGGGAAAGAAAAAAAAATATATGGAATAAAGTGTTCAAAATTTTGAGACATGGACTGTAGGCTGGTGTCTGTTCACATTTTAGAAAAAATGGGGTAAGGAGCAAAGGTGTCCACAATTTAGGGAAAGCTTAACTTTTACCACTCTCTGTGCTAATTCAGCAGATGAAATATTGGGGATATTTTTCTTATTTTTTCTCAGAAAACAGGATTTGACATTTCATGCAAATTATCTCCCTTGGAGACAATTTGCATGAAATATCAAGTCCTGTTTTCTGGGAAAAATAAAGAAAATAGGAAAAAAATATTTAAAAACGTTTGCTGAAAATTCTACCTAGCTTGCTAAGCATTTATATAGAGATACTGTAAAAATCATACTGCATTCTGGGGCTACACTGTTTACCTAGGGTTGTCTGTCACTACTTACAGTCAAAACTCGATAGCTCGAACACTGATGGCTTGTTTACCATGGCTAATTCCTTTTTGAGTCCCTACGAAGTTCTTCCTATAGCTCAAAAAAACAAATATTTAGGGAAATTTTCTTATTTTATCGTAAAATTGTATGTTGTGTGTACTCTTAGAATTGCCTCATTGAGGCAGTTCTAATGAGTACACTCAACATATAATTATTGTGTAGAAAATCGAAAAAAATCCCTAAATTATCGCCATTTGCTTCCTGACTTGGTACCATAATTAACCCTCAGTGGCTCGAGCCACCCATGTCTTGAACAATTTTCTGTGGTCCCAAATATGTTCAGGCCATCGAAGTTCGACTGTACTTTCACATCATTGCTTTTGAATCTTTTAGAAATTGATATAGTTACCCTTAATTTTAAGACACAGCATCTTACCAAACTTGTCGTAATATTTAGATAAGTCCATTTTACTCTGCCTATTGATTTGCCAAACTTGTCGTAATATTTAGATAAGTCCATTTTACTCTGCCTATATTGATTTGCCAAACTTGTCCTAATATTTAGATGTCCATTTTACTCTGCCTATTGATTTGTTTGAAACTGATTGATGAGTTGCAGTGTAGACCTGGATCAGATGCCTTAGAATGCAGCATCAAATCTGGATCTAGTCTGTTTGCGTGTGCAAGCATGTCTGACCAGATACTTAGGATAAGTATGGTAATATCTAAAAATTTTATTTTCTTTGAAAGTATGTACGGTAAATGTCCTAAAATTTCGAACACTTTATTCTCTACTATTCTGGCCTAAATTATGCTTCTTATGCACTTTTTTCTTAAAATACTTAGTGGAATGGCAAACAGTGCAGACCCTGATCAGACTGCTCCTTTAGGAGCAGTCTGATCTGGGTCTGCACTGTTTGCATATGTCATTTTATCAGAAAGTTTGGTGTTTGAATTTTTAGGACATTTACCCTAGCTGATAAAGGCATATCAATAACAAAGATAGCCTAGAAAATCTTTTAGGCTGCTGTACTTAAGAAAGATTGGTGAACATCAACACTTTTTTTTAGTTTTGTATGATTATCTCTTACAGTACATTTTTCAGTACCCTCAAAATCTTCAGCATCTGACATAACATAAATTATAATCTTTTCAAACCTTAATTGCAGAGTTGGCAATCAAGTAGCAAAAAAACATCGTATTTATCTTAAATATTGGGACACCTTCGTACCTTACCATGCTTGTATTAAAATTTGAACCAGTCCACTTTCCTACTTGTTTATGTGTCTAATAGCTGCTGGACTAATGGCTAAAAATGTTGACTATAATCATATGCCACATTCTGCAGTATCTGGGATGAGTTGCATATGGCGAGCATTACAGAGCGCTTCGCTATGCAACGGTACATTACCAAAATTGTGGCGCTTCGTAAGTGTGTTCGGAGCTGACTCACTGTCTGAAACAGAACGTTGCATAGCAACCAGTCAAAACAAAATGGCGGCACCCAATGTAGTCAGTGCCCGTTTTAAGAAATTAAATGTTTTTTTTTGTTGTTGTTGTTGTTCTTGGACAAAGTGCATTGTGCATAAATAATCATAGAACACAAAACTAATCGCTGAAGCAAGCACCGCTAGCTTTTTAGAGAACTTCCCAGTTTGAAAATTGTGTCATTTTGGCAGACATTTTAAAAAGCGATCCCATCAAACGGACCATTGCATAGCAAGAACGAATCGCTACAGAGCACTACCTGAAAGCACTTTCCTTGTGCAACTCACCCTAGATCTTGGTCTACACAGTTTGCTAAGGCCTCTGTGTCCATTACCTAGTGTAAATACTATATTGGATCTCACCTTATCTGGAGCTTACAGTTATCATTTCTCAAGATGCTTTTTTTTTTTCAAACAAAAATGTATTGATAATTTTCTTACTCGTCCATAAAAATATATGTTGTGGGTACTCATTAGAAGTGCCTCATTGAGGCACTTCTAATGAGTACCCACAACATATGTTTTCATTGAGAAATAAGAAAAATTAATAAGTATCCAAAGTTTATGCAGAATAATAAGAAAAAATATTATTAACCCTTGTCCTGTTGAACCCGGATATTCCCAGCCTTTGCAAACAGTGTAGATTGAAATCAGTTGGCTTCTTCAGAAGCCAACTGATCTGGATCTGCACCATCTGCCATTAAGTATGTGAATTTGTAGCAACTATTCCAGATCAAGTAATCTGATTGGCTGAAAATTAGAAGTGAGTGTGGCATCTTAATTTATTCAGCAGGACAAGGGTTAAATCTGAATACTCCTCTTATCTGGAGCTATGACTGTTATAATCCTTTTTGTGATGGTATCAACCTGTTTTTATGTGCAGACTCATCAGGGTTAAACAGTTTGAAAATAAATGTTAATTAACCCTTCTCTTGCTGAACATGACATGCCCTGTCTTAGAAAACAGTGAAGATCCAGATCAGTTGGCTTCTGAAGAAGCCAACTGATCTGGATCTGCGCTGTTTGTCATTAAATATGTGAATTTCTATCAAAAACCTGGATCAAGTAATCTGATTGGCTGTAAATTAGAAGTGGGCGTGGCATCTTGATTTATTCAGCATGACAAGGATTAATTTTCCACTTGTGGATTAATTTCAAACTTTTTATCTTCGAATATAAGTGAGCAGGTAGATCTCATTTTACAGGAAATAATTGAGTTAATTTACAAGAGTTATGTGGTATGCCTGAAAAGATATTTTATCCTATCATTTGTGTTGATAAATTTCCTATCTTATAGGTTTTGCTTGATAAATTTGTAATAATCCGGAAGCCTGGTTCCTCACTGACTCACCTTATCATTTGTTATGTTGATCTGAATTCATTATTATTACACAATCACAGCATACATGGCATAAGCCGTGGACTGAAATCTGTTAGGTTTGGCCAATTTTTAAGGGAGTTTTGATAAAATTCTGTGAGATTTTAACAAAAATAATTTTTAAGCTCTACCAAAATAGTCAAATGCCTTTATTTAAATGCCAAAAATGAACAAAGTTTATGGTAGAGACAAACAAGTGTGATTTTCTATTTGTTTCTTCATTAGTTGTTTTGTAAGATTGGTCGAATATTCTGTGAGATTTGAAAAGTCTTATGGAAACTGGCTTCCAGATGGGCCAAATTCTGTGAGATTTTATCTCTCAGTGTGAGATATGGCATGTATGTCACAGCCATAGATACTGCATTTGCTCCAAATATTTGGTCGATAGCCTGCCTCGGTGGCTTAGTTTGATGTACATTTGACTGCTGATCAGGCGGTTGCAGGCTCACCCCTCCCGTAGGGGGCAGCAATATGCTTTTGTGGAGATTGATCATAAAATAATTTCTACGGTCATTCTCTTCCTTCCGCTGATTCAAGAAGGGCATTTGTCAGTGTCTGGCGAAAGAATGTGCACAATACTGGTTAACCGCTTAGAGGACTAAGCCTGCCCAGTAAATGTGTGGTTAAGTAAACTGTATGCACTATACTAGACCCCATTGGATTGACTGGGCTATAAAACCTCAACACAAAAAAAAACCAAATTTGGTCAAAATTTATGATACAGAAATCAAAATATACTGTCCATATTTATGATACAGTAATCAATATATATATATATATATATATATATATATATATATATATATTGTCAGTATTTTATGATACAGTAACCCTAAACTTGTTTGTCCTAAAATTTTAACAGGTCTGTTCCACTACCCATTGATGTGTCTAATAACTGATGGAGGAGTGGCAAACAGTAGACCCTGAGATCAGAGTGCTGAATTCTGCAGCATCTCATGATCTGATCTGTGTCTACACTGTTTGAACAAGCCTTTAACAGTTTTGAGACTGTCGACTTGATCATAAGATCCCAACTCTAAGAATCAAACCAGTTTTAAACACATGATAAGGTAGAAAATATGGACCACTTCAAATTTTAGAACAAGTACTGTAAGACGGTAAGGTGTCTGAATACGCGTAACTACCAATATCCTCCCTTCCGCTGATTCAAGAAGGGCAGTTGTCAGTTTCTGGCGAAAGAATGTGCACAATACTGGTTAACCGCTTAGAGGACTAAGCCTGCCCAGTAAACGTGTGGTTAGGTAAACTGACCACGCTCGACATGACCCCATTGGGTTGACTGGGCCGTAAAACCTCAACACAAACAAACAAACTACCAATATCTAGATAAGAGTGGGTATCGGGTAAATATTTTCCTTATTTCTCCACTAAAACATATGTTGTTGGTACTCATTAGAAGTGCCTCACTGAGGCACTTCTAATGACTACCCGCAACATATGTTTTCATGGAGAAATAAGAAAATATCAATACGTTTGGATTGAAAAAAGCATCTTATAGCAAGAGCTATGCTTATGATATATATTTTTCTTTTTTTTTTGAGAAATAAGAATAAAAGATATTTATCTTTATATCATTCTTATCTTCTGGAGCTATATGTACATATATTATATATTAAGTTGAAAATTACACTTGGTTATAAAAGATAAACCATCAAAAGTTATTTTTGGAAAACTTAGTTTTTGCCAATTTTCATTTCTGAATAAATTGTCTTGTCTTTGATAAGCATAATTTCTCATCTTTCACTTGGTTAACTTTTCAAGAGCAATTTTGTTTTAGAACTTTGCACCAGTTGTTCCCTACAAAAACAAAAGTGATATTTTACCTTTACAATTTTCTGAGCAAATTCAGCAGACGAGAAATTGATGATTTATAAGCTACAACATCAGAGAAGTTGAGTGGGCAAATTGGTTTGGGCATGTCTGTCTGTCCGTCCATTACACTTGCATACAGTGAAGAATGGTTAGAGCTAGAATCCTGAAATTTTATGTATAGTATCAGAATGTAAAAAATAAGCTGCATTTTTTTTTGTTTTTCCGTCAGGATTCTCCTTGCAGAGTTATTCCCCTTTTTTGACAGGCATTTGATGACAGATGGTGGGTACCTTGTATGCCCGAATCCTCATACACTGTTATACCGATCAGTGTGAAACTTTGCAGGCTCTTTTGTCATGGTCTATAGATGTGCATGTGGTTTTGGCATTATTGTCAATTTAATATTTGTCACTTTTTTTTACTTTTGAACTTAGCCATTTTTGGCGCTTAAATACTATTGGAAGTGCATTTCTGTGGGTACCTTGTGTGCACAACTCCTCTGTTTTATTCTGAAAAAATTTGAAACTTTGCAGGCCCTTTTGTCCTGGTGTTTAGATGTGCATGTGGTTTTGGCTCTACGGTCAGTTTGATTTTTGTCTCTTTTTTTGACTTTTGAACTTAGCCATTTGTGGTGCTTAATCCTTGTCATGCTGAATAAATTAAGATGCCACACCCACTTCTAATTTTCAGCCAATCAGATTACTTGATCCTGATTTTTGATAAAAATTCACATACTTAATGGCAAACAGTGCAGATCCAGATCAGTTGGCTTCTGAAGAAGCCAACTGATCTGGATCTACACTGTTTGCAAAAGCAGGGCATATCCGGGTTCAGGTGGACAAGGGTTAAGTATTTCGGTCAATGCAAGTTTAAGGGAAAGCATATAGTTGGGGGCATAGAGGTTTACAAACACATTTTCTAGTTTTCTTAAATTTACAAACAAAGAGGCTTTGAGGAGACAATTTTCTGGGAAAAATAAGAATAAAATCATCAATTTGTCGTCTGCTGAATTAGCCTAGAGAGTGGTAAAGGTTAAACTTACATTGTTGATATGGTTCATCAATTTGTTTTGCAGCCCCTGACACACCACATCTTATTGAAGAGGGATTTACACCATACAAAGTAGTTCTCAGGAACTCCAGAGTGAGGCTTGACTGTCCATTTATAAATGCAACAAAGGTGGAGTGGTTTGCCAACTATGAGAAACTTTCCAACAGTTCAAGGTATGGAAAAATATTTATCATATGTCCTGAAGTTCTGAAAAATGTAGTTGAAAGACTATCAAATAGAGTGTATTATTTGTCCGCAAGCCCTATAATTGAAGTGGGTAGCATTTGTAACAATTTTAAAAACACTGAGTCTAACACTGAAAACCAGACCAGGTATCAATTAAAGAAAGAAAGAAAGAAAGAAAGAAAGAAACAAAACAGTAGATCATGGTGTGCAAGTCTTGTGGCAGGTGTGCTGGTGGGATTGAGGCATTAAAGAGGTTCACGCCTACAGAAGCAT
The DNA here is from genome assembly GCA_964016985.1 of Anodontia alba. Classification (NCBI taxonomy): domain Eukaryota; kingdom Metazoa; phylum Mollusca; class Bivalvia; order Lucinida; family Lucinidae; genus Anodontia; species Anodontia alba. Next base: position 56,199,512 of record OZ024823.1, on the reverse strand, counting down.
ACAAACCGAGTGTCCAAAACTAGATCACAGTGACCTAGTTTTTTGATAAATTGCATAGGGAGGAGGGATACATGCACTGATGAAGTTTGAGGTGGGACATGCACTGTTGAAGTTTGAGGTGGGCTTATTGTGTATAAGAGAAGAGATACACTTCAACCCCTTTATAACACGGTTCGTTACGGTTTTGGATATAACACGGTTCAAAGATGGATCCCAAAAATGTATAGATTATATTGAAAAATGACCATAAATGGTCATTTTTCAATATAAGCTATACATTTTTGTTTAGATATAACATCAGCATGGTTTATGCTATGGACCCCAACAATAGTGTTATAAAGAGGTCGTGGTGTATGAACCTGATTCGGAACCTTGACTGGGATGACTTTTCCCAAAAGAAGGCCACTGTGATCTCATTTCATGGAAGGTGATCTAGAATGGTGGAATGTAACCATTGATGAAGTTTGAGGCTCTATGTGAATGGAGATTCAAGCCAGACAAGGAGACCCTGATCATAGATGTCTTGTGCACTTTTAGGTAAAAGAGTTACAGTCTGGCCTTAGAACTAAAAACAACCAAGGAAAGATAACCCATGATCAATATTGGCAAGATTTGTCTGTCTAGTATGTCTCTAATGAATACATCTGTCTGATGCAAATGACCTACATGGATTTAACCTCATTATATACATCAAATTTCAATTTCAGGTATGTCAGGCTCTATGATTTAGATAAAGAAAAATGGCCAAACTGTTTGCAAACAGTGGAGACCCTGATCAGATGCTGCATTCTGCAGTGTCTGATCTGGGTATGCACTGTTTGCCAATTACCCTTTTTGGGGTTTCCAGACAAGAATGGGCTAAACTATAATGTTGTGCTTCTCTTTTTCAGATACACTGTATTTAACAATGGTTCCCTGTATTTCCCGAAGGTTCGTAACACTGATGAGGGTGGATACCGATGTGAGGGACTGTCCAGCCAAAGAGATAAGCCAGCCCAGATTTTCATTGCAGAACTTGCCATTTCCTGTAAGTACGCATAGGCTGGTCTGAGCTTTCTCTGTTCATGCATAGAACAAGACCCTTTTTCGCTTGGAACATGATACCTTAATTTCTTAGCATAGTTACAGTTAAGAGAGTGTATCCACATAATATTTTTCTTATTTTTGATGAAAACATATGTTTTGGGTACTTATTAGAAGCCCCTTGCTGAGGCACTTCTGATGAGTACTCAGAACATGTTTTCATCAAGAAATAAGAAAACTACACTACAACCTCCTTATAACACGGTTTTGGATATAACACGGTTCAAAGGTGGATCCCAGAAATATATAGATTATATTGAAAAATGACCATAAATGGTCATTTTTCAATATCATCTATACATTTTTGTTTGGATATAACACGGTTGTTTAACTAACACGGTTTATGCTTTGGACCACGACAATAGTGTTATAAAGAGGTTGTGGTGTATCTCTACTTTTTGGTTGAAAAAAAAAATGCCTTATCTGAAGCTGTGCCTTAGTATTTGGACAGACAGGCCTGAGGAAACAGTGTAGCCCCAGATTGGATTCTGCATCAGAGTCTGTACTGTTTGCCACTCATCCAGCAGTATTTAAGACACATTAACAGTTGCTAAGAGAGACTTATTTAAATTTTAGCACTACTATGGTAAGGAGTTAAGATATTTGAATACATAAGTTTAATATAGTATGCAGTCAAATTAAACAAAAATCATAGGTCTTGATTTAAGTGGCAAAGATCATGTTTTCTCTAAAAAAAATAATAGAAAAATTACCTCAAAAGGTCATGTGATGTAATTGTACTTTGCACTTTCTAAGCTATAGGCAAATTCTGTAGACGACGAACTGGTGATAGTTTTCTTATTTTGCCTAGAAAATAGGATTTGATACTTCATGCATATTGTCTCCTTAGGAGACAATTTGCATGAAGTGTCAAACCCTTTTTTCTATTTTACTCAGCATACTTTGTATTAAGGATTAACCCTCATGGCCCCTCTAAGAAAAATGAGGATATGTTTCCATATTTTTTTTTATTATTTTTTTTTACTTTCTGAAAATAAATGAGTTTGACATCTCCCAAGTAGAGTGATTTCAACAAAACATGAAACTATTTTGAAAATTCTGCTAATATATACAGGATTTTTAGATGGCTGTGGGTTAACAACCTACTTGGAAGATTCCTTGGACTAAAATTAATGACATTCAAATCCATTTTGACAGAAATGTTCACTAAGTGACAATAATAATCTTGATCATGCTAAGAGTAGGAATCCCTTGATTTCACCTTTGGTTATGAATAAGCTAAAAAGAATGGTACGGTTTTTCAGTACCTGATGATAATCCCATTACAATATTCCAGATCCCTCCCATAAAGGGACATTGGCAAACAGGGTAGACCCAGATCAGATGCCACTGAATGTGGCATCGTATCTGGGTCAACACTGTTTGCATTTAATACAGGAAATTATATAAAACATGGTAATGATAAAATTTAACTAGACACCCCTTCTATTGGAAATGGACATGTCCAAAGAGCTGAGATAGAAGAGTCCACTCAGCATAAAAGGGTTAAGTTGAATATATATATCACAGAAAGATCTTGCCTCCACTTTGCTAAAGGAAACAACTTTTGGAGATAAGAAGTTCCCCAATACTTAAATTCTTTAAAAACTTGGTCTAAACTTAACTATAGACTGGCTCCCATCTAACTGATACAGAAATCAACATAAAAACTATTTATATCTTACAAAAGTCCAATCTTTTGGAATGTCCTTCTGTCTGATTTGGCTGATCAGTTAGACTGGTAAAGTTTGTAAGCTCCACTCTAAGATTTACTGCTAGCTGATTTTCCCTGGATCATTTGCAGGAGTATTTTACCTTTGTTGGATTAGAAATGTAAAACTCATAGCCTGGTGCCAGGCTATCTTAACTATTCTTACAGGGGAAAAAATGGCTCCCAGAGGGTGGAAATCTTTTCAAGAAGGCTCTAATGCAGATCTAATTTGACAGTTAATCAGGTCTGATCTATTAACCCTTAAAGCGCCAAGAAAATCTGCATCTGAAAATGTCGTCTGCTTATGTCGTCTGCTGCATCTTCTTGCAAACTTTTCAAACTTACATTTTGCATATAGGCAAACAGTGTGGACCCAGATCAGACTGCTCCTGAAGGAGCAGTCTGATCTGGGTCCACACTGTTTGCAACAATGACTTTTAAAGTAACCGGCAGAAGACAAAGCAGACGACAGTTGTTGTGATTGGCGCTTTAAGGGTTAACCTAGAAGTAACAGAGTTTACTTTGGCTCTTTTGAACAGCAGGAATTTTTACAAACAGTTTTCAAAATTTTCCTCATTCATTTTGAAACATACTCTGGATGAAGGCCTATTATGATCCAACTTTGTTGGGATGCCAAACAGATCTTCTCTTAAATCCAATTTCTCTTGCTACAGATTGCTCTAAAACAAAAGTTTGGAATTAACCTTTAGCAGTCTCTGGACAGTTTCAACTAATGGCAAAACAATGATATCTTTCTTTCTTTTTTTTTTTTTTCCTAGAAAATAGTGTTTGATGTTTCATGCAAAGTGTCTCCTTAGAGGAGGCACTTTGCATGAAATGTCAAATCCAATTTTATGGAAAAAATAAGGAAAAGGAAATGCTGTTTGCTGAAATTTTTACCCAGCATGCATTGCATCAATCTAGGTGACTTCGTACTAAAATCCTGAGAATTAATCCAGAAAGCAGTTCATTTCCTTGCAGAGCTGTAAAATAGCAATTAATGTTAACATGTTATCAGTGGAGGATTAAACAGCCACACTTGCACCTGACAGGTTACAAATTTCATGGCTCTAAGTTACTGTTTATTACAGGAGACTTGTTAAAGAGGAGGATTTGATGATAATTCTGGCATAATTTTCTCCAGTTCTCCATTAAAACATACACTGTGGGCTACAACTCAACAAAAATGCCTCACCGAGGTGCTTCTATTGAGTAGCCATGACAATATGTTTTTATGGAGACATCACAAAAACATGCCTATATAATTTTGACCCCCTTAAACCCCATTTTTATATAGTAAAACTGGGGTTTACAGGGGTATACATTATGTTTTTTATTTCTTCTCAAAAACATAGATTGTTGGTACTCATTAGAACTGCCTCACTGAGGCAGTTCTAATGAGTACCCACAATCTATGTTTTGAGCAGAAATACGAAAAATATCAGAATTTTTTTATCTGAAAATTTTCAATTTTTGGTGGTGAAAATTTCAATATATTTGAATAGGCGTGATTTTGTAATGAATAAGAAAAAAATATCCCAGAGTTATCATCAAATATTGCTCCTTAACAAGTCCTATGAAGTAAGAAAGATACCAGATTTTCTCCCTGAATACTGTGGATACGCATTGCATCAAAACATATCTTGCGGGTACTCAGTGGAATTTCCTCTCTGGCAATTCTTTTTATTGAAGTTTTATGGCCCAGTCAACCCATTGGGGTCATGTTGAGTGTGGTCAGTTTACCTAACCACACTTTAACTGGGCAGGCTTAGTCCTCTTTGCGGTTAACCAGTATTGTGCACAATCTTTCACCAGAAACTGACAATTGCCCTTCTTGAATCAGCAGAAGGTGGAGAATGACTGTAGAAAATGTTTCATGATCAGTCTCCACGAAAGAATGTTTCCGACCCTACGGGGATCAAACTGCCAACCTCCTGATCACCAGTTGGGTGCACATCCAACTGTGTCACTGAGGCTGGCATCCTCTGGCAATTCTAACGAGTTACCACAAGATGTTTTGATGAAGGCAATTCTAATGAGTACTCACAAAATATGTGTTGGTGCAAAAATAATAACAACTAAAAAAAGGATTTTCTGATTATCCCTCTCCCACACAGTCCCTTCCCACTCCACACACACATTCATGCAAGCATGCAGGACTGTATGTACACACGTACACATGAACCCACACTCATTTTTTTTATCTAGATCTGTCTGCGAGAGACCTTTTCATTTGATCTGACACAGGTAATCAACATGCAGATATTGCAGCAGTATTAAAGAAGTCTGGAAAAAGATACTGTGATGAAATGTGCAATTTTATTGGCAGATTTGACATCATACAGTTGCTGAAACACTAAAATTACCCACAGAGTGCATTTCAGATGTCAATTTCAGTCTGTTATAAAACAGTAGCACTGAAGTTTTATATATTGTAAAACAAGATCTATTTGATAATGATATAACTGCAGATTTTCACAACCTTCTGCTATTAAAGGACATTTGTCATGTCAGAACTGTTTCTAAATACAGTAAAATGCATTTATCCATCTGTCATGAGCTTTTGGAAAGATGAATAAAAGTGAATTTAAATTCAGCAGACAACAACTTAACCTTTCTCATACTTTATTCCGAAATTAACAGATGACAAATTTGTGATAACTTAGGCTTTTATTTTATGTGGATAATACTTATTTTCTTAAAAAACTATTTCAGGATGTTTGCCAATTCTTTAATACTTTTGGCTTTTAAGGGTGAAAACTTTTTTAACCCTAGAAAAAAAAAAAAAAAAAATGAAAAAGAGCAAACAAGGTTTGTTATGTTTGATAATTCATTCAAATTATCAGGGCTGATTTGAATGAAATGTCAAACCCAGACTTCTAGAAAAAAAAAAAAAAAAAAGAGAGAGAGAAAAGAGAGAAAAAAATTGTTAACCCTTGTGACACTGAATAAGTAAGTGCCACACCCAATTGTCAGCCAATTGAATTCTTTGATCCAGATTGTTGCTATAAATTCACATACTGAATGACAAACAGTGCAGATCCAGATCAGTTGGCTTCTTCAATTAATCTGTATCTACACTGTTTTCAAAGGCAGGGTATATCTGGGTTGAGCAGGACAAGGCATAATTTGTCAGCTGTTCCTTTTCAGACAGTTCATATGAAATATCAAGCTTTTATTTCCCTTAATAATAATAATAAAAAGTTAGAATGTTATCTGCTTCAATTTTTGCTTGGCACTTAAAGGGTTAAAATCAGTGTTTAGATACCGTATTTACCGTATGTATTCGGACAGACAGGCCAGCACAAACAGTGTAGACCCAGATGAGACGCCGCAGACGCGGCGTCTCATCAGGGTCTACACTGTTTGCCACTCATCCAGCAATTTTTAAACACAACATTGGGTAGTAAATTGTACTTGTTCAAATTTTAGAACACATTTGGTAAGGAGTTGAGTTGTCCGAATACTTAGGGTAAATACGATATGTACTGGTATTTGATTTGTTCCATACGTAGATTATCACCCACATGAGAACACCCAAGTATCTCATCTGCTTGTATTTTCCAAAAGAACATTTTCTTTACTCCCATATAGAAATACCACTGCCCTGCTCACATCCCATCTCTTGAACCAACACAGCACACCATTTACCTTTTGTAATATCTGGCAAACAACTGAATAAGTGGAAGACAATGTTGACACTGATCAGGTATTGCATCTGATTAAGGTCTGTACTGTTTGCTCAGGTCTGTCTGACCCAATACTTCTGAGGAAGCCAACTGATCTGGATCTACACTGTTTGCACAAAGTTGGGGCATATCCAGGTTCAGCCGGACCAAGGGAGGAGGTATCATTTTTATCCCCCCACCACCCCCAGCATACGAAGCATATAGGGGATACCCCTACTGCATAGGTCTAGATAAGGGAGGGTATCCGGTAAATATTTTCCTTATTTCTGCACGAAAACATATGTTGTGGGTACTCATTAGAAGCGCATCGGTGAGGCGCTTCTAATGAGTACCCACAACATAAGTTTTCGTGCAGAAATAAGAAAAATATCAATACTTTTGGAATGAAAAAAGCACCTTAACTAGTGCTATGCCCCAGCATACAAAGTATATAGGGATATATAGTTTTCTCTTTTCTGTAACAGTGTTTGTTTCTGTATAACTTTTTTTTTTATGCCAGAAACTATTCTACCTATAGCTAGGATTTTGAAAATTTTAGTATGACTTGCTGTATTATGTAAGAGAGAATCTACATCTTCATTCTTGTCATTCCCTTTTTTTGTACATTTTTCTTTCTTCCCAATAAAGTTTTCACCACATACATCTGATGGCTATGGCTTTGCTTACTGTCTGATATATTTTTCAGCAGTTTATTAGAGGATCTAAACTCCTTCCAAATCATTTACGAGTGAAGTTCTCGGTACAAAAACAGTTTAAAAATAAAATATCTGGCCTTTAACATAGACAGTTAATGAAGATTGATAGATTTGCAGTATCTCTTACATAAGATAGTAGAAATTTTGGAAGCCAAGAAAAAAAAAAAAGAAAAAAAAATCCGAAGCTTTACTTACCTGATTAACCTTTACCACTCTCCTGGCAAATTCAGCAGACCACAAATTTCAGCAGACGGCAAATTGATAATATTTTTCTTTTTTTTCCCAGAAAATAGGCTTTGGCATTTCATGCAAATTGTCTCCAAAGGAGACAATTTGCATGAAATGTCAAAGCCTTTTTTCTGGGAAAAATTAGAAAATGTTTCATATTGTCATCTGCTGAAATTTTTCCCAGCATGCAAAGCATTAGTTGTAATACATTGGTTTGATAAGCCAAGTGTATTCTGACAGTTCTCATAAATTTACAAATATTTTTTCTGGATAAGCAGTATAGAAACTGATATGAAACCTCCTGAATCTTTTGATTAGTGTGATATTATGACATCGGAAGACTCTCTAATAAAGATGAATCTTTACCCAGCCAGCTTCTGTTAAATGGTTCAAGATTGTGTTTTCTTCTTGCCATCCACAGGGCTGGATTATAAGAAGTTTAATGTTATGAGGAATTTTGGGCCTACAGTAAAACCTGTGTAAGACAGTCACCTTTGAAATTGACTTTAGTGGTTGATGTGGAAAGGTGGTTGTCTTATAAAGGTACATGTCATGTAATTTTGCTAGCAAAATTACATGACATGTACCTTTATAAGACAGACAACTTTTTCCACATCAACAACTGTTTAAAGTCAGTCTTGAAAGTGGCTCTTTTACACAGGTTTTACTGTACAGTCATTTCGATATCACTTGGAAAGACATTTTTCGCATTGTGTTTTTTTTTTTCAAAATGAAAAAAAGTTTGTTCTGATTGAGCATATCTTTATGATGAATTTTGCCTCTAGGGGCAAACTTATGCATCTAAACAGGGCATTAATAGAAACCATTTGTATTTTCTATTTCTGTGCATTCTTCTTAAATAGGTAGCCTAAAATAAAATTCACGACTAGAAATTGTCTGACTTGTGCAGTTTTTTATAATGTAGTATTTTTTAAACTTTATATATATATATGAAAATATTTGTTTTTAATTTTCTCCACTGATTTTAAAGTATTGATGTTTTACAACAATACTGTAAAGGCTTTCAGAAATTGAGGCAGTTCATATATATCTGCAGAGAAAATTTTTTTTCTTTTCTTTTTTTTTTTTTCAATCAGAAAAATTGATTTTATTCTTATTCACGGCAAAAGAACATATATTGTGGATACTCATTAGAAATGCCTCTCAGAGGCACTTCTAATGAGTACCCACAACATACATTTTTGTTGTGAAGTAAAAGAAAAATATTTATTTGGATTTTTATTTTGAAATAAGAAAAACATTTATCTGGACTCGTACTCCACTATAGCTATGAAGGATATTTTGATATGAAGCTTTGTCATGTTCACCTATACTGAGCTTTGATTGATATATTTGTCCCTCAGAAATACTGTATTCAACCTAATTACCGCACATACCCATATAAGTGCACAGTCAAGCAGTTCCATAATCTTCAGATTGCCGGCCTGGGTGGCTCAGTTGGATGCGCCGTTTGACTGGAGACTAGGCTGTCACCGGTTCAACCCCCGCCGAGGTCAGCAACAGTTTTTTGTGGAGATTGATCATGAAATATTTTCTACGGTCATTCTCTCCCTTCCTCTGATTCAAGAAGGGCAGTTGTCAGTTTCTGGCAAAAGAATGTACACAATACTGGTTAACCGCTTAGAGGACTAAGCCTGCCCAGTAAATGTGTGGTTAGGTAAACTGACCACGCTCAACATGACCCCATTGGGTTGACTGGGCCGTAAAACCTTAACACAAACAAACAAACAATAGTCTTCAGATTACAGCCAGTGCACTTTTTATCTACTTCTTTATAAAGGCATATGTTGTGGGTACCCATTTGAATTACATTGACTTGTCAATGCAATTCAAATGAGTACCCACAACATATGTGCTTTTATAAAGAAAATCAGGAAAAAAATCACATAAACATCATCAAATAAGTCCTTTGCTGATCTTTTTTATATAAAGTGTACTCTCAGTAGGCAGATACATATTTTACCACAAGATTAACCAGTAATTTTGAAAAACCTAAGCGCACAGTGTGGTAATTAGGTTGAATATGGTATACCTGACTCTCAAAGTCTTCATTCTCATCCACCACCATCTATACCCTGTTACTTTTTGACAGTTATAGGGTGATGAAAATTTATCGCTAGTCATAATAAAGACATAGCTAGCGATAAAAAGTTTATGTCAGCTAGCCAACTTTCTTATAAAAAGAAAAGTATGACATTTATGGATAAGTAATGCAGGTATTGTCTTTAATGCACGCAATGATGATGTCTCTTAACGCCAAGCATGCTGGGTAAAACTTTCAGGACAACATTTTAAAATATTTTTTTCTTATTTTTCTCATAAAATAAGTCATGCAAATTGTCTCCTAAATAGGTAATATTAATGAAACATCATAATCTTATGGTAAAGAAAATTTCATGGCTTTAAGTTTATAAATCAGAAAAGAATGTTTGATGTAATTTCTCGACATTTATGTGGCTGAACACCAGCTTGCTTCCATTATTCCAGTTTTTTTTTTGTGTGTTTTTTTTTTTTTTTTTTTACCTCCTTGCTTTTCTTTTGCCTTGAAAATAGGTCTTGATAGATCCATTTAAATCAAGTTTTCCTTTTTCATTCATGTTCATTTAAATTAATGTTTCTCTTTGTATGTTTCCGCTTCAAGGCTAATACCTACCCCACCCCTTCCCAAGTTGATTCCATTGAGTACCTACAAGATATCTTTTGGCATAAAACTACCAAAAAAATTGTCCTAAAATATCACCTTAGTTTCACTTAAACCCATTTATGCCCAGTGGGCTCTTCTACCTAAACTCTTGGACAGATCTATTTCCAAGTGAAGGTATGTCTGGTTAGTTTTACTGTTACCATCTTTCATAGAAATTCCTGTACTTAATGCAAACAGTGCAGACCCTGCTCAGACACTGCATTCTACACCATCTGATCTGGATCTACACTTTGCCAATATCCCATTTATGGTATGCTAGGCATAAATGGGTAAACCTAGAACTGGCATTTAACCCTAGTCCTGCTGAACCCGAATATGTCCTGTCTTTGCAAACAGTGTAGATCCAGATCAGTTGGCTTCTTCAGAACTGATCTGGATCTACACTGTTTGCCATTTATATGAATATTTATCAACAATCTGGATCAAGTAATCTGATTAGCTAAAAATTAGAAATGGGCGTGGCATCTTAATTTAATCAGCAAGACAAGGGTTAAGCTAGTTTGGTGATTCGTACCAAGTGTTTTCAGTAACAAGTAGTTGCCGTCATGGTACCTAAACCATAATCCAAACTCATAAATCCGTAAAGGAATGACGAATCGGATAATGATAACAGATAATGAAAATAGCAACAAAAAGTGTATTTATGCTCCAGTATGATAGTCACAATGTCAAAGAAGTCCTTTGAAGGAATGAAATATAATAACGGACAGGGAACCTACGAGATTATAACATGTTTCACTATAGCATGATTTAAAGATGGACTGCAAAATTGTTTTATCCAAACAAAAAATGCAATATTGGTCATTTTTCTGTATAATCTATATACAGTACTTTTTTCTGACAGAAAAAAATCCTGGTACTTTGTACATTTCATAAAAAAAAGTTTACCTGGAGTCATAAATTTCAGTGTTTTACATGGTTTTTACACTTATTGCCCTTACAAAAAATATGTTGTTTTCTTGGTCAAGGTAAAAATTTCATACCTAGAACACCTATATCATGTTTATTAATTTCATACATCACTATGACAGGTTACATTAGTATAATGTCTATCTCATTATTCACTGGTTTCTTTTTATAACACCATTTCTAATTACACCTATGTTTTATGAGGCAGTCTCTTGTTTTTGACATGGGAAGTCTGGCTTTTGGCTCCTGTACAGAAATCCGATTTAGTTTTAATCTTAAAATGGCATTCAGAATTGTAGTAGAAGACATTCTTAATTATTAAAGAAAAAAAAAAATCAGAGCAAATAAGGCTTGACATTTCATGTGAATCATTTGATTCACATGAAATATCAAGCCATATGCACTCGAAGAATAAAAGAAATAGTCTAGAATGTCACCTATTGCTTTTAAGACTTAAAACCTAGCAAATAGCTCTGGATGAAATGATTATTGAAGTGAGGGTGCAGGGAATTATTTGCACCAACAGTAATTGGTCATTGCAGAATCTTTATTCTTAATGCCCTCACTGTATTTGGACTTTGCAGAATCTTTGTTCTTAATGCACTCACTGTATTTAGACTTTGCAGAATTTTAGTTCTTAATGGTCTCACTGTATTTAGACTTTGCAGAATCTTTGTTCTAAATGCCCTCACTGTATTTGGACTGCAGAATCTTTGTTCTTAATGCCCATGCCCTCACTGTATTTAGACTTTGCAGAATCTTTGTTCTTAATGGCCTCACTGTATTTAGACTTTGCAGAATCTTTGTTCTAAATGCCCTCACTGTATTTAGACTTTGCAGAATCTTTGTTCTTTATGCACTCACTGTATTTAGAATTTGCAGAATCTTTGTTCTAAATGCCCTCACTGTATTTGGACTTTGCAGAATCTTTGTTCTTAATGCACTCACTGTATTTAGAATTTGCAGATTCTTTGTTCTAAATGCCCTCACTGTATTTAGACTTTGCAGAATCTTTGTTCTTTATGCACTCACTGTATTTAGAATTTGCAGAATCTTTGTTCTAAATGCCCTCACTGTATTTGGACTTTGCAGAATCTTTGTTCTTCATGCCCTCACTGTACTTTGACTTTGCAGAATCGTTGTCCTTAATGCACTCACTGTATTTAGACTTTGCAGAATCTTTGTTCTTAATGGTCTCACTGTATTTAGACTTTGCAGAATCTTTGTTCTAAATGCCCTCACTGTATTTGGTCTTTGCAGAATTGTTGTTCTTAATGCACTCACTGTATTTAGACTTTGCAGAATCTTTGTTCTTACTGGTCTCACTGTATTTAGACTTTGCAGAATCTTTGTTCTAAATGCCCTCACTGTATTTAGACTTTGCAGAATCTTTGTTCTAAATGCCCTCACTGTATTTGGACTTTGCAGAATCTTTGTTCTTAATGCACTCACTGTATTTGGACTTTGCAGAATCTTTGTTTTTAATCTAAATCTTGCTTGAGGTGGAATTCAGTCCATGAATGTACTGTGCTTCATTCCATATACAAAGCCTTTCATTATCACCCTTCCGTCTTCTCAGTATGACTTAAATAATTTTGAAAGGTATGCATAACACAAAAAGGTATGCATAACACAAAATCATCATCATGATTTGTCAGCAAGATGTCTCAATAAACATTTGAGCCTGGACCTTGAAACTTGGTGAGTCAATAGAGAAGCAGATCACCAGATTAACTTTTGCAAAAAAAAAAAAAAAAAAAAAAATTGTGTGAGTTATATTCTTTGCAACTTTGCCATTTTATAGGAATAAGCATATTTCTGGATTTGTTGTTTGGGATTGTTAAGGACCTAGGAGATTGTTTCCTCTTCTAGTATTATTTTGGTATGCCTATATTTGATACCACAGGGTTTTACTGCCTACTGGTGGAGAAATGAACTAATTGGAAGTACTGTCATTTTTTTTCTAGTTTATTAAGGCATATTTATGAACTTGTATTTATTGGCTAATAACTCATTTTGCAACATCTTAACAGTGTAATTAAAAACTCATAAAAAATCAAAGCAGCCAATTTTCCTTGTGGAATCAGAAGTATGCTTAAGCATAATTTTACAGACAAATTTACATTATATAAAGGCTTTGATAGTCATTGAAGTATAACTCCAGCTCAGAAAGTGTATACACATGATATTTTTCTTATTTCTCCATGAAAACATATATTGTGGGTACTCATTAGAAGTGCCTAGCTGAGGGTCTTCTAAGGAGTACCCACAACATATGTTTTGATGGAGAGATACGAAAAATATCAGTACTTTAAGATTGTAAAAATGGTCTTATCGGGAGTTATGTTCAAGTGTAATTGGTTTGCAAGTATGATTATTATTATCTCTCGGAAACTCCAGTATTATTGTTAATGAAGGATCTATTGATAGCGATGCTTCTGCTCAGATGGTACTCACATCTCAAAACTTTGGCGTTTTCCTTATATCTGACGGTGGGTCACATGACGCTAGATAAGAAGAGTAACCAGATAAATATTTTTCTTACCATAAAAATTCTAATTACCACCAGAGCGTTTATCAGAATCATTAACTTTTGTAAAGAGGGAAGTGGGCATTTATTAGAGGCTACAGTGTTTGAAAATTTCAAAATATTCAAGTTTTCGTTCCAATGACTGCCATATTGGTATTGGAAATGGAAGAATAGACTTGCATTACAAAAGACTTGTTAGCCTCTCTAGGAGAATCGTAGTACCTACTTAACTTAACCCTTAAAGCGCCAAGAAAGTCTGCATCTGAAAATGTTGTCTGTTTATGTTGTACGTCTGCTGAATATTCTTGCAAACTTTTCAAACCTATTTTTGCATACAGGCAAACAGTGTGGACCCAGATCAGACTGCTCCTCTGGGTCCACACTGTTTGCAAAAATGACTTTTAAAATCACAAGCAGATGACAAAGCAGACGACAATTGTTGTGATTGGCACTTTAAGGGTTAACCCTTAAACTGCCAATCACAACACTTGTCATCTGCTTTGCCATCTGCTTGTGATTTTAAAAGTTATTTTTGCAAACAGTGTGGACCCAGATCAGATTGCTCCTTTAGCAGCAGCAGGACAAGGGTTAATAGTGGAGTTGTCTAATTTTCCAGTGGTCTAAAGAGCAGAATTTTACTGTTCATGTATTTAGAATAAGTATGGTAATCTATTTTTTGGCATATTTGACATTCAAACCAGTCACCAAGGTAACCTAGTAGTACAACAGAAACTGCTGAAACCACAGATTTAGTTTACCGTATTAAGCCTAATGAATTGGACATTTTATTTTAACCCTGGTCCTGCTGGTCCCAGATATGCCCTGCCTTTGCAAACACTGAAAATCAAGATCAGTTGGCTTCTGAAGAAGCAAACTGATCTGGATCTGCACTGTTTGTCATTCAGTATGTGAATTTGTATCAACAACCTGGATCAAGCAATTTGATTGGATGACAGTTAGAAGTGGGCGTGGCATCTTAATTTATTCAGCATGAATAAGGTTAACGCCTTACAATGCTTGTCTTAAATTTGAACTAGACTTGCTCCAGTCTCCAGTGATTAACTGTTTTATTTCTTATAATCTGTTTAATAATCCACTAAAATAAAACCAAAATAATATCATGACTATAAAGGCTGGTCACCAGCCTTTATAGTCATGATATATTTTTGGTTTTATTTTGGTGGATTATCAAACAGGATTATGAGAAAAATATCTAGTCGCTGGAGACTGGAGCCAGTCTAAATTTGATCAAGTCCATTTTACTACCCATTGATGCATTTATAAACTCCTGGAGGAGTGTCTGACCAAATACTTTGAGTTGATATGGTATATATTGAGAATAAAATCTCTGTTTTCAACCATTTCTGGAATAATTGATGGTTAGATTGATGATGTGGATGTTGATTTCCTGTAATCTGTTCCACTGTCATTCTTAATGCTTTGCATGCTGGGTAATAATTTCAGCAGACGACACTTTGAAACATTTTTTTTTTTATTTTTCTCATAAAATAGGCTTGACATTTCATGCAAATTGTCTCCTTCAGAAACAGTTTGCATGAAATGTCAAAGCCTGTTTTGTGGGTAAAATAAGAAAAGTATTGTTAATTTGTCGTATGCTGAATCTGTCTAGAGAGTGGTAAAAGTTAATCGAATATTGAATTTGTCTGAAAAATTATAGTACAATGTGTTCTTGATTTTATTGCAGATCTTGAGGACTTTAGTTTGTACTCTTTTGAGCCAAGACTGATATCGAAATTTCCTCTAGTCATACCGGTCCATAAAGAGTCCAGAGTTAAAGCTTTTCCACCTGATGGCAAACCTGTACCGTCATATCGGTAAGTTGAATTTAAACTTTAGCCTGCTGAAGGCTAAATTATGTAGGCAAATAGCTAAAAACCCAAAAATATCAATATTTTTGTTTTATTGAAAAGCAGTGTTCTCATTAACTCCAAACAGGGAGTCAAGGATTCCTGTTTTGGCTGTTGGGATTCCTAATTTTCAGAGAAATTTAGCAAAATTGCATTGCAGGACACCTACTTTTTGAAGAAAATGGCTTTGGGACCACTGTTTTTAAAACAAAATGGCCTTAGGACCCTGGTTTTAAAGATAACGGCTTTGGGACTCCTATTTTGAAGAAAATGGCTTTGGGACTCCTATTGCGAATAAACTGGCTTTCACTAGGACTCTTATTTTGAAGACAGTGGCTTGGGGGCTCTTATTATGAAGAAAATGGCTTTGGGACTCCTGTTTTTAAAGAAAATGGCTTTGGGACTGTTATTTTGAAGAAAATGGCCTTGGGACCCCTATTTTGAAGGTAATGGCTTTGGGACTTCTGTTGTGAAGATAATGGCGTTTGGACTCCCATTTTGAAGACAGTGACTTTTGAATTCCTACTTTGAAGAAATGTCTTTGGGATGCCTGTTTTGAAGAAAATGGCTTGAGGATTCCTATTTTCCTATTTTCAAAGTTCTGGGGAGAACCCTGAAAAGAATATATATAGAGCAATGCTGCATGGGTTGGAGGACTTGTTGTATAGTTAGTTTGTGATAATTCTGCGATAATTTTTCTCCTTTTCTCCATAAAATATGTATGTTGTGAGTACTCATTAGATGTGCCTCACTGAGGCAGTTCTAATGAGGACTTACAGCATATGTTTTCTTGGGAGAAATTTAAAAAAGAAAAATTTATCTCAGAAATATCATTAAAAATTCCATTATAAATTAACAATTGTCTTCTTATGGATATATTGGTTTGTCTGTCTTGGCTGTTTACACCTGATGTTGGTGGGTGGCTGGATTTCTTCACTCAGCATGCCTAATACAAGATATACCATGTAAAAAGGGGGCTAACAGAATATGGAACTGTGGTACTCCAGATACAGTCTCTGATCAGATTTAATGTTTCATCAGTAAGTTTTACATTACTCCATATTTCTCCAAGCATATACCAAAGATCTTGATCAGACAGATGATACATGGACTGTTCTGAGCAATTTCTGGTTTGTCAATGTTGAGTCTACCTTTAATGTGATATATTAGTTCAAAATTTTGCACCAAGCAAAAATGTGTTTTCAAGGCATATACTGATGGTGAAGGTCAAGAACAACCCAGAAACAGATTCAGGATTTTGGAAATAGGGGGTCCAACTTTTCAAAAGTAGGCTTGATTTGGGGAAAATAACACAAAATTTTCAAATTTTATCTGGTTTTTCACAATTCCACATTAAAATGAAATAATTCAGATACAGGAAGGCGTGTGTGGATTGAACCCCTAAAACCCCCTCTGGATTTGCTACTACAGCATGATTTGCAGTCCAGTCAGGATCTACACTTCCTATATGGTCAGCCTAGGCCCTGATGAGACAGATGGTCTAAAACTCCACATTTCACATATACTGTCGAACCTCAATAGCTCGAACACTGATGGCTCGTTTACTGATAATAGCTGATTCGAACTTGTTTTTAGTCCCTACGAAATTCTTCCAGTAGCTCAAGAAACATATAGTTAGGGATTTTGTTTGAAAATTATTACTTTATCATGAAATTGTATGTTGCGTGTACTCATTAGAATTGCCTCATTGAGGCAATTCTAATGGGTACACTCAACATACCATTTTTGTATAGACAATAAAAACTATTTCCCTATATTATCCTCATTTGCCTCCTGACCTGGCACTATGATTAACGGGCAGTGGCTCGAACCACCCATGTCTCAAACAAATTTCAATGGTCCCAAAGACAATCGAGCCAAGGAGGTGCGTCTGTATATATACATTCAAAACAGTCTGGTTCAAAACACCGGTTCAAGACACCGGTTCAAGACACTGGTTCAAGACACTTTTTCCTTTGACACCACACGTATCTTGATGAGTTAAGAAATAGTACCTATAATACTTATGATAACAATTTAATATACTTTTCTGCCATTTTAAGTCTAACTGACTCAGATACTCTGGTTTATGAAGGTTTCAAGCTCCCAGTTAACTGGTTTAAAATACCTGCCCTGTCAAAACTAAGACTGTTTACAACTATCTGCAGGAGATAAACATGATAAAAGATCATATTTATTGCAGCTAATAACACATTAGATTCTAACTTTAAATTAGGGTATTTAGTTGGAATTAAGTAGAGTTTTTGATTCGGTAACTTGAAAGAAAACCCAAAATGTTCAGCATGAGAAATAGGCCCTTATGCTATATACTGTATTTACCATATGTATTCGGACAGATGCCTGAGCAAACAGTATAGACCCAGATGAGACGCCGCAGAATGCGGCGTCTCATCTGGGTCTACACTGTTTGCCACTCATCCAGCAGTTTTTAGACACAACATTGGGTAGTGAATTGTACTGGTTCAAATTTTAGAACATATATGGTAAGGAGTTGAGGTGTCCGAATACTTAGGGTAAATAATTATGGTAGGCTTAACCATGCGAAAACATGTCTTTGGGCATATGCGGACAGAGAAGGCCAGGACCAGCATGTGCATCCACACAGTCTGATCAGGGACCTTACTGTCCACAAACAGAATCATTGGATACTACAGAAGAGCAAAGGCCTAGATGATACTTTGCGCATGCGCAGGATGATCTGATTCTGTGCATTTTGGGCATGTTCGAAGGCTCTTTCTTGATTGACGCAGTCCACATGCAAATAGCAACAGCCAAAATCAGATTGCACATTTATGCAGTCTGATTAGACCCTTCTCGGTTTATCTATAACTTGTACAATACCCAATAACTCTATAAATGAACATTTAACATAGGCCCTGATTAGACAGTGTAAATGCACAGGCTGATCTGAACTTTCATTCACTCCAGAGTTCCAGGTAATTTTTTCTAACGAAAACATATGTTGTGGGTACTCATTAGAAGTGCCTCAATGAGGCACTTCTAATGAGTACCCACAACATATGTTTTTGTGCACAAGTAAAAAAAATATTTATAAGTATATTCATCTTACCTGATGCTATACATTGGCTGCAAATGGCATAGGGACCTTTTTCTCAAATTGCACATGATATCAGTTTTATGATGAAGTAATATCTTTTTAATTTTGGCTGATAATAAATGCCATAAAAAAAGGGAACATTCAGACTGAAATGTGAACCCAAAGAAAATTGAATGAAAATAGACAGAGTTAATTAGCCAAAAAACTTTATATGACTCAAGATATTTTAACATCTGATCTTCCAAGTGATTGTATCTTGTAGTATTATCGTAAGGCAAGAGATGTACCCCCCCCCCCCCCCCCCCCCCCTAAGTGTTAATGTAACAGACAGCTGACTTAGATCTATCCATCCATCCTTCTCATCCATACATCAACCAAAACACCCACCAATCCATCCACCAATCCATCTGTCAATCCATCCATCCACCAATTCATCCATCCATCCACCAAAACACCCACCAATCCATCTATTTAGCCACTAATCCATCAGCCCATCCATCCCTCCATCTGTTCGTCTGTCCGTCAGGGTTGCCGGCCTCGGTGGCTCATTTGGATGCGTCGTCCAACTGGAGACCAGGAGGTCACGGGTTCATACCCCGCCGAGATCGGCAACATTCTCTTGTAGAGATTGATCATGAAATATTTTCTAAGGTCATTCTCTTTCTTCCGTTGATTCAAGAAGGGCAGTTGTCAGTTTCTAGCGAAAGAATGTGCACAATACTGGTTAACTGCTTAGAGGACTAAGCCTGCCCAGCAAACGTGTGCTTAGGTAAACTGACCTCATTGGGTTGACTGGGCCGTAAAACTCGACATGACCCCATTGGGTTGACTTGGCTGTAAAACCTCAACACAAACAAAACAAACTGTCTGTCTGAGCAGACGCTCAGTATGTTCTGAGGGAGCGTTTCTGTAGAATTTCACATTCTGAGTTCATATCTGTTTATTCCGTCATTGTGGTGTTAAATTTGCTTTGGGGGATTAAAAAAATGGTGTTGTGGTGTTAAAAAAGATAAAAGAAAGATCAAAGGGATAACCTTACAATGTCCGTCCTGTAAGTAAGTCTGTCTGTCTGTCTGTCTGTCTGTCTGTCCGTCCGTCCGTCCGTCCGTCCGTCCGTCCGTCCGTCCGTCCATCCATCCATCCATCCATCCATCCATCCATCCATCCATCCATCCATCCATCCATCCATCCCCTCCATTTGTCTGTGTGTCTGTGTGCACCCCAACTACCCATCCTTCCTGTCAGTCTGTCTGCCCGCCACCCCAACCACCCAAGCAGCCATCCAGCAATCTGCATTTAGGATCATTTTTCCAGTGTAGATAACCACCCCACCATCCTACAAATCAGACAAAAGCAGTCAAGTATTCAGCTTCTTGTATGTTCCAGTAATTTACTGATGGCTTCTGGTTGGGGGTCATTGCTGAAGGTCAAACAGATATGTCAGCCTTCTGTAAATATATCAGTTGGCCCTTTTATTTATGATGTTTATCTTATTCATACAACAGTTAATGGTGATTTATTGGAGACAATTGCTGCTTCTGCATCTTGTAAATAGCTACTTAAGTCAAGGTTTTTGATAAAGGGGTTAGGTAGCCAAGAGATCATGATTTTGGTTACTTTTGCTTTGCCAGTATAACAACTTTTACACTAAATATTTGGACACACTAACTCCTCATGTACTACGGTAAATGTCCTGAAATTTCATACACCCTAAGTGTCTGACAAAATTGCATATGTAAACAGTGCAGACCCAGATCAGACTGCTCCTTGAGGAGCAGTCTGATCAGGGTCTACACTGTTTGCCATTCCACTAAGTGTTTTAAGTAACAACTGTACTAAAAGCAAACATTAGGCCAGAAAAGAATGAAGTAAAGTTTTAGAAGTTTTAGGATGTTTACCGTAGTTAATTGTATCCACTGGCAGTGAATAGTAGGGACAATGACTTTCCCTCCATCACAGCCCTGTTAAATACATGTACTGCACTGCTGGGACAACTGGATAGTAAAAGTCCAGCTCTTTTTCCCCCACCCTACAAAGACAATGACAACTAAGAATTTCACAACCCCAGTACTTTTCTGGCACGTACTGTAGGATCATTCAAAAGGTCATAGCCCCACACATTAGCCCAGCCACCCCCCTATCCTTCCCTGTTGGAGTGGGAGGGGTGGGCGCATGCAGTGGACTCTACTCATCCTAGCTGATCATTCTTGAAAGTGTGCCCTTAGCAGGAGGATACTTTTCTACAAGTTTTTTCAGTAATTTTGTAAAACCTAAGCGCAGTGCAGTAGTTGGGTTGAATACAGTATGTCTTTCAGATGTTATCAAAACAGCTTGAGATCATGTAGTAATCAACCTTTGTAATTGAAATAGCCCTATATTTGCCTAAGTCTATTAATATAAGACATAATCTGCAATTGACACTATAGTTTGTTTATGTTTTAACTTGATTACATCTTTTGGCAAACAAAATGTGTTAATTATAGTCTTATATTACTCTCTAAGATTGTGGAGATAAACACTATATAATGTTCAACATTATTAGGAGCCTTGAATTGTTGTTTGTTTTTCCCCAGGAGTGAAGTTTGGTGATATATTTTTAGGTCACTAGATTTGTACCTGAGAATACCATATTTATTATAAAAGATGCCACGAGGACATTGCAGCCGGCATGTACCGCTGACCGCAGCAAAAGTTTTCATTTTTTCCTTAATTGTTGAGAGATGATTTTGGCAAATGTTATGGGACTTTTCTGCTGGAAGGTGTAATCTTTGCTGTCCAATCTGTTTTTCAAAGGAAAAAAGGGTGAGGGGTGCTTTTATTAGAACAAATATGACATATTTGTATCCTTGGATAAATAGGCTGGCATCAGTCCACTGAGATAGAGCTCTATTAGGAAGATGATGCACCAAAACATGTCTTGTAGACACACTTGAGTTAACCCTTATCCTGCTGAATAAATTAAGATGCCGTGTCCACTTCTAATTGTCAGCCAATCAGATTCCTTGATCCAGATTGTTGATATAAATTCACATAATAAATGGCAAACAGTGCAGATTCAGATCAGTTGGCTTCTTCAACTGATCTGGATCTACACTGTTTACAAAGGTAGGGTATATCCAGGTTTAGCAGGACTAGGGTTAAGATATAGCAGTTCCTTGGAGCACATGTTTTGGTGTGACTGTAATTAAAATTATTCTGTTACTGCTTTTGCTGGCATGGCCTTGCCAGAGCAAGACAAATCAGACCATACTAAACCTAAATATAAGGAATTAAAACTCCTTACAGTACTTAACTATGGTAAATTGTCCTAAAATTTCAAACACTTATTCCAGACTTTTTGGCCTAATTTTTGCTTTTTTAATAGTTGTTTTTTAAAATACTTAGTGGAATGGCAAACAGGAGCAGTCTGATCTGGGTCTGCACTATTTGCATATGCAATTTTGTCAGACACTTGGGTGTACGAAAATTTTAGGATATTTACCGAACCCTAAATATTGAAGAAGTTCAGTTGACTACCTTTTGGTATATCTAAAAACAAATAGCTGCTAAATAAGTAGCAAACAATGTAGACCCTGATCAGATGCTGCATTTTGTCTGTCCTAATACTTAGGGTAAATGGACCTGGACAAGTGAATTTATACTGGACAGCAAAATATTTCTTTTACTAGCCCAGTTTCTTAGCCTAATACAGTGAACCCTCTTTTCAACGACAGCATTTGTTCCAATGGGGTAGCCATGAAAATGAATTTGCTATTGTACAGAAAACTTAATGAGCAGATTGATATGTAAGAAAGGTCTTGTTTTATTCATATTTCCTCATAGAACGTGTTTGGATATTTGTTAGAATCACATCACAGAGGCAATTCTAACAAATATCCAAAACATATGTTTCTTTAAAGTATTAAATACAATATTCTTGCATAATTTGTGAGTATATTGTTACCTCTTAAGTGAAGATTTCGTCACAGTCAAATTGTCATTATAACGAATTGTGTCATAATATTGAATGTCGGTATAAAGCGGGTTGTCTGTATACTCTTCAACAAATATTACAATGCCAGCAGCCAGTCCTCTCAGATCCTTACAGCAGAGTCTATATAGATTTTAAATAGGCAATAAAAGAACTGTTTTATACAGATTTAATGGTTATTTGATGGCGCAGTAAAATTTGAGAGCCAAAATAATGTTAGATACATCTGGCCCAGTTCATTTTCACAGAAGCTGATTGAAGGTTTACTGATAAACTTGGCATTGTGTTTAGTATGGTATATAGGTCAACTGAAGATAGGCCAATCTCATGGGCCTAGTTGTTCAAAGTATTATTGTTTTAGTATTATTATTACGATATTCAACATAATTAATGCAGGTACCCCTGCAAGTGCAATGTCAAGCATTTTCTGATTCTTTAACCCTTGACATGCTGAATAAATTAAGATGCCACACCCACTTCTAATTTTCAGCCAATGAGATTACTTGATTACACCCCAAAATTACCTTTTAGATTTGTGTTCTCCTGTTCCCCTGAAATAAATGATATTATTCAGAAGCCAACTGATCTGGATTTACACTGTTTGCAAAGGGGGCATATCTGGGATCAGCAGGACCAGGGTTAAATTACCACCCCCTATACCTCTCTATAAAAGTGTATTTTGTGGGTACTCATTTTAGTCGCCACAACTTCAATTGAACATCTTCATAAACTTTATGCATTTATAAAGAAACTCAGAAAAAAGTATGGTACAAGCATCAGTAAGTACCCCTCTCATGAATTTCTCTGCTGATCTTACTTTAATCCTGTCAGCCCTGTAGACCAAAATGATTGTATTTTTTGTAAACAGTGTAGATTCTGATGAGACGACTTATTATGAGACATCCCAGCAGACTCTACACTGATTGTTAATTTGTTTTGATTTTTGACTGTGGCTCCTATTTGGAACAATAGTTTACACTGATTGTTATTTTGTTTTGATTTTTGACTGTGGCTCCTATTTGGAACAATAGTTTACACTGATTGTTATTTTGTTTTGATTTTTGACTGTGGCTCCTATTTGGAACAATAGTTTACACTGATTGTTATTTTGTTTTGATTTTTGACTGTGGCTCCTATTTGGAACAAAAGTTTTAACCAGATTCAAAAAGGGAAAAGTCCTTTTCAGAAACTGAAGCATGAAAATGTTAAAGTATGTCCTTTTAGAGTATGAGAAGGTGTGGATATATAAGGTCAGCTGGATGAATGTCAAGGAAAAACGTCCTATGATAAATGTCCTATAATTTTATACACCAAAGTTTTTGTCAGATACTGGCAAAAGTATGTGAACAAAGTACTGGTCAACTGCTTAGAGGACAAAGCCTTCCCAGGGTAAGGTGTGAGTAGGTTAACTGACTGGATGCACATGACCTTAGAAGTATTGACTGGGCCATAAAACTCCAAATCAAACCAAATCAAATCTGACAAAATGGCATATGCAAACAGTGCAGACCCAGATCAGACTGCTCCTGAAGGAGCAGTCTGATCAGGGTTTACATTGTTTGGCATTCCAATACACTAAAGATTTTAAGAAACAACTGCGAAAAAAGCAAAATTTGGGAAAAAAAAGGTATGGAAGAAAATGCTTCATCTTTTAGGACATTTACTGTATGTGTATTATACTGGTTGTTGTCTTATTTCAGTTGGCTGAACAAGAATGAGAGGCGAATTCTAGATGTGGGACCAATAAGAACAGAAGGGCCAGACTTGCTCTTTGACAACCCTCAACAGATTGATTCCGGCAACTACACATTTATTGTCAACAATACGGCTGGGGAGAAACGACAAAATGTCTGGATCATTGTTTCAGGTAGGATACAGTATTTACCCTGAAAATTTGGACATTGAAACTCATAACCATATATCTCTGATAACGCAAATGATACATGAGACTGAATGGCTGAATGGCAAACAGTGTAGACTCTAATGAAACTTCTCCTTTAGGCAAGGAGATTCCAATGAGCATTCACAAAATAGGTTTTGATATAAAAATGACAAAATGACAAAAACTAGCATCTAAATACCCTTTTATCTGGAGTTTCGCTGTGACATCCCAAGGCGCAGTTTGATGAGGGTCTACACTAGTACTATTTGCCATTTCTACACTAGTACTATTTCTGTAATTACATTTTAGACTCATTAACAAGTAGTCCTTGTTCAGGTTTTATGATAAGTATGGTAAGGAGTTGAAATGTCTGAATATTTAGGGTGAATCATAGCTAGAGATAAGGCACTTTTTTCAACCAAAGTAAGAATTGATATTTTTCTTATTTCTCCACAAAAACATATGATGTAGGTACTCTGAGGCACTTCTGATGAATACCATAATGTATGTTTTTGTTTAGACTAGCTCCAGTCTCCAGTGACTAAATATTTTTCTCATAATCCTGTTTGATAATCCAGTAAAATAAAATAATCCACAAAAATAACCCCCCCCTCCCCCCCCCCCCCCCCCCCCCCACACACACACACACACACACACACACAAAAAAGTGGATTATTAAACAGATTATAAGAAAAAAAACAGTCATTGGAGACTAGAGCCAGTCTAGTTTTTGAATATTTACTGATACCCCATCTTAACTAAAGCTATGTAAGTACAGTAAAATTAATAGAGTATTTGTACTTTTAGGTTAAAAAAAGAAAAAAAAATGTCTACTCTGGAGTCATATGTCTTACTTAAGCTGATTGCAATTTGTGATATAATTTCTGGCCAGACATTCAGAATCATAGCCAGTATGTGATCCACCCATGATATAACAGGTGCTGTTTAGCTGTTTAGTGTACCTCAGCAAGAATATTAAAACCTGGGAGTTCTGGTAGGAATTATGGCTGCCGCTAATATCTGAGATATTAGAGTCAATTAGTTGAATTAAGGTTAATTTGCTACCAAAATATACCTGTTTATTTATATGATCCTAACCTGTTGCATTTGGAAATTGAAGTCATAATACAGATTAGAGCTCCATTCAACTAAAAAATATTGATATTTTTCTTATTTCTCCATGAAATTATATGTTATGGGTACTCATTAGAAGCGCCTCGCCAAAATGAGAGAAATATTTGTCTGCTAACCCTCATATCTGGAGCTTTGTACAGATGTGAGAACTTCAAAAATTATTTAATTCATTGCTTGTTGTAATAATTCAGGGTTGTAGGTAAATTGCATAAAGACTAGATAAATGTTGTTTTTTTTTTCACAGCCAAAACATATGCTGTGAAAACACACTAGAATCACCTCCTTGAGGAAAAAAATGTAAAAAAAAAAAATTTGTATATATATAAAAATACCCACAAAATGTAGTTTAACTTCAGCACTGCATCAAATACCAAAATTATTATGCCAGGTGTTTTAAGATTTTAAAATAGTTGTAGTTGTAGATATCAAAGGCTATCTTGGCCCCCACCCATCGAGGCCTGTGAAATAGATAAGCGGCCTGCTGCCACCATAGCGGAACTGTTACTAACTTAAGGCAGTGTACTTGAGTTTGCCGTTCTACTATGTAAGGTGAAAGTTCCACAAATGAAGACATTGTCTTGGCATGAACAAAATATTATTGACTGGGATATTAACAATTACCACTCAGTCTGCACTGCCTTGGCAAATTCAGCAGACGACAATTGAGGACATTTTTCCTATTTTTCTCAGAAAACAGGATTTGACATTTCATGCAAATTATCTCCATTGGAGACAATTTGCATGAAATGTCAAATTCTGTTTACTGGGTAAAATAAGAAAAAATTCCAAAATGTCGTCTGCTGAAAACTTTACCCAGAGTGCTAAGCATTGAACCTCAGTTCAACAAAAAACCAAAGAGCATTAGCCTACACATTAACACAGTCAGTTCAGAGCTTTCAGTGTTCACATGGTCCACATCCTAATATTGGAAGCAGAGGCTAATAATTCTGCCCTGTAGAATTATAAGCCTATAATGGGAAAACCAAAACGACAACACAAAAATTGCAATAGTTGTCTCCCTTGTAAAAAATGGCTGAAAATCTACCAGTAGCCTGGCACCACGCTATGAGTTTTACATTTCTAATCTAACAAAGGTAAAGTACTCCTCCTAGACTATTTTTCTACACATTTCATCTCCGTTACCAGTCAGAAACTCATAATTGATCAGCCAAATCAGAGAGAAGGACATTCCAAAAGATTGGATTTTTGTAAAATATAAACAGTTTGTATGTTGATTTATGTATCAGTTAGACGGGAGCCAGTCTGATCTACCAAGTATAGTTATTAATGTAGTCCCCTCCCCGTAAGACACCTTTTCACTAGACACATTTACATGGTCGACAACGACGATCCTGACCAGACTGCCAGTGCACAGGGTGGTCTCAATCTTTGATATTTGTATATGGCGTAGAAAAATATTGTTTTTCCCAAACAGACCTCATTTGTGCTTACTGATGGAAGGGTGTGCTGCTATAAGTTTGGCTCTGAGGAGTGATTGAAACAGGCAGGTTGTTAAATCCTTAATATGTGAAATTTAAATATTAGCAGACGGCATTTTAGACATCTTTCTTGGTTTTCACAGAAAGTAGGGCTTGACATTTCATGTGAATTGTCTCCTTAGGAGACAATTCACATGGCATGTCAAGCCCTATTTTCTGTGAAAAATAAAAAAAAAAAATATCACAGATTTGGTGTCTGCTGATTTTATCAGTAGCTTAGTAAGGTTTAACTTGAGAGAGGTTTTGATTGGCTAGATAGAGCATGTTGTCTCTCACTTCTCTAAGATACTCATCAAATTATTTGAGCAATGCTGCTCAGAAAAAAGCAACGTTTCCGTGTAAAAGAAAGTGGAGAAGACACAAACCTACCTGCATATTCAAGCAACAGGGTCAAAGTTTTTGCATTTGGTTACGTGAATTTTTCATGGTCCAAAAAAAAAAAAAAAAAAAAAAAAAAATACAACAAAAGCCTGACTATACACTTTGCAGAGGCATGTCTCCTGGGCCCTTATATAATTTTATTAATTTTACACCATAACATGTCTTGTGAGTACTCATTGGGAGCTCCTCACTAAAAGCATTAGTCTAAAATCATTACTTCATTTATTATCCTACCTGCAGCTAAGATCAGGTCTAGATTGTTACAACATTCTATTTTTTCTTTCTATTTTAAACCAAAAAAATGCTTGACATTTCATGTGAATCATCTGCCTAGCTGTAAGCACCAGACTACATTCTAATATTTCGTTTTAATTTTTCAGAGCGAAAAAGGCTTGACATTTCATGTGAATTGTCTGCCAAGCAGACAATTCACATAAAATGTCAAGCCTTTTTCTCAAAATAAAATTAGAATGTTGTCTACAACAATTTTTAACACAACTTTAAGCTGGCCTTGGTGGCTTAGTCGGATGCGCGTCCGACTGGTGATCAGGAGGTTGTGGGTTCAACCCCCGCCAGGTGGGCAACATTCTTTTGTGGAGATTGATCATGAAATATTTTCTATGGTCATTCTCTACCTTCAACTGATTCAAGAAGGTCAGTTGTCAGTTTTTTGTGAAAGAATATGCACAATACTGGTTAACCGCTTAGAGGACTAAGCCTGTCCAGTAAAAGTGTGGTTAGGTAAACTGACCGAGCTCAGCATGACGCAGTTGGGTTGACTAGGCTGTAAAACCTTAATACAAACAAATAAACACCCCTTCAAGGGTATGGGCTAAAGCTGGTTTTTTTCCAGCCATGCCCCATTTTGGTGAATACAATTATGAATTAGAACTATTTTGACAGGAAATTAAAGTAGCTGCATTCCATCTAGTTTTAAGATGAGCATTATCACAGGGGGTAACATGGGAATCTATAAGTATTTGTAGACTGCTAAGTCAATGTTATATTTTTATAAAATTGAATTTTGGCCGTGTCTTTTTAACCCTTGACATGTTGAATAAATTAAGATACCAAGCCCACGTAATTTTTAGCCAATCAGTTTGCTTGATCCAGTTTGTTTATACAAATTAACATACTTAATGACAAACAGTGCAGATCCAGATCAGTTGGCTTCTGAAGAAGCCAACTGATCTGAATCTACACTGTTTGCAAAGACAGGGCATATCCGGGTCCAGCAGGACTAAGGTTAAATATTGGAGTTATGAAAAGTATGCCACTGATGAAGGTTACTCAGGAGAACACCACCAACTTCTCACAAAGGTTTCTGCCTCATGCTGTGACTGAGTGAAGATGTGATCTGATGCTAATTTCAAAGAATTATAGTTTGCCTGAAAATATTAGTTTCTGTAATTCCCACCTTGACAGACTGTAGCGACAGTTTTTCATCTGCTTACACATTGTTAAAGCTAAACTATGGGTTGTTCATATTTTAAACTATAAATGAGGCCCTCCCAGGGGGGTAGGGTACCTGTTCCCTTGTTCCCCTGAAATATTATTGAAGTTTCCCTTGTTCCCTAAAAATCAAAATCTTAATTTTCTATGTTCCCTACTCCCCAAAATTACCTTTTAGATTTGTGTTCTCCTGTTCCCCTGAAATAAATGATATTATTCCCCTGTCCCCAGAGCCCAGATTTTTAATTTCTAGAGACTGGAGACAGTCTAAATAATTGTAGACTGGTATCAGTCTATTGAATTAAACACTGTGTTTTTAGCTAAAAGAGTCTGGAGTCAGTCTAAATAATTGTTGCATCTCTACTAATGAAATAAAAGTTGTATCAAAGTAACTCAAGTATCAACCCGCAGTATCAACCTTAAACTGGAGGTTGGTGGATTTGCAATAATTATTTCAGTACCTTCTGTGATGGACTCTATGAAAGATTAAGTTTCCTCTGAAATTTGTTTTATACTAAGATCTGAGCCAGGTTGAAAAAGGTCAGTCACAACTAAGTTTGCATCCGGTCTTGTTTGTTTTTGCAATATTTGAACATTAACTCACCTGGTATCTTGTAAAA
The DNA here is from genome assembly GCA_964016985.1 of Anodontia alba. Classification (NCBI taxonomy): domain Eukaryota; kingdom Metazoa; phylum Mollusca; class Bivalvia; order Lucinida; family Lucinidae; genus Anodontia; species Anodontia alba. Next base: position 56,170,057 of record OZ024823.1, on the reverse strand, counting down.
ATTGAATACTTAAATGTGCAGATCCAGCATTTGTAATGTTGTCAAGTCTCCTGATAAGAGTGGTTTTCAGAAGATATCTTTTTGTTTTTTGTTAATTTATAGATTATATAGATCTATACATTTTTAATTGGATACAAATTTTAAGCAAACATGGGTTTTGATTTGGATCCTAGTACAGTCAAACCTGTGTTAAGCAAGCACCTCTGGGAAAGCCAAAAACTAGTTGCTTAAGAAAGGTGCTTGTTTAATACAGGTAGATTTCCACTTCTTTGTCTTTAATGGGATCTGAAATAGTGGCCTTTAAAGACAGATGACTGCTTAATACAGGTGGCCTTTAGGACAGGTTCGACTGTAAAAGCATTATAAAGGTGGAACACAAAAAATGATTATATCCAAACAAAGATATATTGATTATATAAAAAAATGACCATTTATGGTTATTTTCTATATAATCTATACATCTTTGTTTGGCCACAACCCCCTCCCCCCCCCCCCCCCCCCCCCCAGCCAAAAAAAAAAAAAAACAACCAAAAAAAAAAAAATAAATAAAACAAACAGTCTTTAGGGTTGTAGTGTATTAGCCTATTGAAGACTGGAGACCCCTAAAAGGGTTACTGGCAAACAGTGCAGACTTAGGTCAGACTCTCCACTGTTTTAAAATAGTTTAACCATTTTTCTTTAGGAATATCTATATCATATAGCCTGACATACCTAAAATCGAAATGGACTATTCCAATATATCGGGTGGGAGAGTTTATTCAGTCTTTCATGGGTTAACAAAACGCAGGCTTATTGGGGCCTTCATTGTTCTCCTATGCCCCCAGATGTGGCATTTCCTCAGTTGTATGTCTTAAATACAGATCTAAACTGCTCTACCAGAGAGGTGCTGACATATAATAAACAGAGAAAATAACACTTATCTTCTTTGATAAAACTATCACCTACTCCTACTGAAACTAGTCTGTGGAGAAATATTATTCCAAATTTTTGGCAACAGGAATTGTGATATTTTACACTTAGGGTTCAACCCGAGAAAATGCACTTCACGACATGCACACACTGAAGGTTCAAATCAGCCATCTATCTGCACAGTCTGATAGACTCCATGCCGGCTACTCTGTAGAAAGTCGAGGAGCAAGGGTTCAATGAAGTGGACAAGGAATACTGATCAGACTCCACAAATACACAGGTTGATCTGAGTTTGCTGGGCACACGGCATGTGGTACATTTTCTCACGATGCGACCCACTTCATTGTGAATTATTCCAACAAAAATAGCTTTATTGAATCTTTCTGTCATGTTATGAAATTTATTACAATTCATGGAAAGAGAGGTCAGAAAAAAAATCCAAATTCTTAGGCGTTTTTTAGTTGTTCTGTGGGAAACTATATCAGAATAGAAATAATGTTACGGTTTTGATTTGGCTTTTTATTGAGAAAGCACAGTTTTGTCTAAAATTTAAGCATTTTGAAGCATTTTTTTTTTAAGTTGTTGATTTTTGAGTTTTTGTTATACCGATGGCCACCGTCTCATGGAATACTATATCTTCACTAAGGATTTTTGACAGACTGGCCAGAATAAACAGTGTAGACCCAGATCAGATGCCACAGAATGTGGCATCTGATCTGGGTCTACACTGTTTGGCCCTCATCCAGCAGTTTTTTAGGGGCATCATCAGGTAGTAAAATAGACTTGTAAAACTATTAGGACAAGCCTGGTAAGGAATTCATGTGTCCGAATACTTACTGTGCTTTTGACATGTTTCAGAAAGTCGTTTTGTGCTTGGCAGTGTACACAGAAGAAGTAAATTTGCAAATGTTTGTCATTATTTAATGCAAAACCATTTGCCGTAACTATACCTATGAAGAAAAAGTTTTATTCCAGCCATCGGTTTTTTAAAAAGTCAAAATTTTCTCTTTTTCCCATAGTAAAAATGAATGCAAATTATGCAGAAATCTGTAGAGTAGGTAACTTGGAGGCAGATTTTCAACAAGTTCCGCTTGTTCAATTTTTCTGAAATTTTCACAGTATTGTTGTGAAACATCAAATTCAGCAAAGAAAAGTAAAAAAATAGACAAAAATTAAAAAAAATCACTTTAATATCGAAATTGCATAGGTCAGACCAATTTTTGGCTGTAAATTTAATTTTAGGGTACACATTTGAGAACAAAAGACAGAAAAGAAAAAGACAAATGGTTTCAGATAAGATATGGTCAATCAGAACAAAATGTTTTCATTTAAGATAAAACACCAAGCAAAAAACGTCTTTCCGAGTTCTATTAAAAGGACAGTAGGGTAAAAATGGTAAGAAAGATTATCTTGAAGTCAGGGATCCTAAGGTTTTGCTATGGTTTGAAATGAAGGAACTCTGGGTACTGTATTGATCTTAAGCAATTTGGACAGAAGTAAACCAATACAGACAATTACACATTTAATCCTTAAAGTGCCAGTAAAAATGGCAGCAGATAGCACTTTTATTTTTTTTTTTCAAAGAAATTTTAAATAAGTCTTGGCATTTCATGTGAATCATCTGCTGAGCAGATGATTCACATAAAATGTCAGGACTTGCTTTCTATGCAAAATAAATTTTGAATGTCGTCTGCTACAATTTTTGCTTGGTGCTTTAAGCGTTAATTTGATGTAAAGGAACTTGCTAAAATATATTCATTCTTTTCAGAGCCACCTATAATTCACAAAGCAGATGATTCACATGAAATGTCAAGACTTATTTCTCTGAAAAATGAGAAAAAAATTAGAATGTCGTCTGCTACAATTTTTGTTTGGCTCTTTCAGAGTAAATTTAGTGAAAAGGAACTTGCTAAAATATATCCATTATTTTCAGTGCCGCCTATAATACGCAAGGGACCTCAGGCCAAGGGGGCAGAGGAAGGGGAGAGTGTTAGTTTCAGTTGCCAGGTAACAGGGACATCTTACCCAGTAACCAGTGTGATATGGCGTAAAGACTATCAGTACATTAAACTGGTGAGTACTAGTGAAATCAACGCCTTGTAAATATTCTGTTAACACACCTACGTAAAAAATGTATATGTCTTAGCCATAGGTCTAGATAAACCACTTTTTTATGTTTTTTCACAGAAAAATTCCGTTCTTTAAAATTATATGTGATATCTGGTCGGGAGGGTGTTGGGCGTTGTCCGAGGTTTGCCTCTTGGTTAACCTTTTTTCAAAGTGATATATTACCTTTATTTTTAAGTGAAAAACCCGTCCATAATGCCATAAGGCATTTTTCTTGTCAAAGTAGATTATTGATATTTTTCTCATTTCTTCCAAAATCATTATGTTGTAAGTACTCATTAGAAGCACCATGGTATAATGTGTACTCACAACATACATTTTCATGGAAAAATAAGAAAACTAGCAGTATTTTTCAGTTGAAAAAAGTGCCTTTTCTGGAGCTAGAAGTTTGCTCCTTTCAACACAAAATCATATTATTGCAAATACCTACAGTCATTGTATGTTTTCATGGATATATTCAAACAAGAGTTGTATAGGGGCTCTATGTTTGATACCCAGAGATGTCAGTCTTGAGGCTAAACTTGACAAGGTTCTGTACAGTCACCACTGGGGCGTCCACTTAAATTCCAAGTTGAGTACCATGTTTACTTTAAATACATGTATTGGGACATCTTAACATCTTACCATACTTGTCCTAAAATTTGTTTGTTTGTATTGAGGTTTTGTGGCCCAGTCAACTCAATGGGGTCATGTCAAGCATGGTCAGTTTACCTAGCCACACTTTTACTGGGCAGGCTCGGTCCTATAGGCGGTTAACCAGTATTGTGCACTTTCTTTGCCAGAAACTGACAACTACCCTTGAATCAGCAGAAGAGAGAGAATGACCATAGAAAATATTTCATGATCAATCTCCACGAAAGAATGTTGCCGACCCAGCAGGATTAGAACCAGCAGCCTCCTGATCACCAGTCCGACGGGCGTCCAACTGAGCCACGGACCCCGGCCCTAAAATTTTTAGAGATTCTGATCACTATTGATTTTGTCCTATTTGATTTTACTCTCTACTCGTGTGTCTCCAAACTGAAGGATGAGTTGCAAACAGTATAGACCCAGATCATATGCCACATTCTGTGGCATCTGATCTGGGTCAACACGGTTTGCTCAGGCCTGTCTGTACAAATAATTAGGTTAAATATGATCTAGTATTTCTCAAAATACAATAATGATAGTTTGGTGTTGTACGTCCCTTTCAACATTAATATGTTCCCCAACCTACTGAGAGGGGAACATACTGTTATGTCCCCACATAATGCCATAGCTGAATTCGGCCTCTAACGGGAATCAAACCCTGTGATGTGAAGTTGGGAGTGCTAACCAATCGGCCACCATGACACTATTCATCATACAATAATTCATCTTGAGAACCCAGTATATGATTTTTCTCAAAACCTGAGAAAAGAGAAAAAAGAAAACTGCCAAAAATGTCATGTCTTCATTTTATCATATTTCCATAGCAGTATGAGATAGTGCATACCTGCCAACTTTCTACCGATCAGCAGGAAGTTTCCTGTTTCGGGGCAGTTTTTTCTTCTCCGGATCTTTTTTTTTTCCAAAATCATGGCAGTGTCAAGTTTCGCATCTGAATCTTCCGATCCTGGCAGGTGTGATACAATCAAAACATATTTATAAACTGGGCTGATATGAACAATATCAGACTGATAGAAACTCAGCCTGTTCAGCAGAAAAAAAAAAGAGATTTTATTGCATAAACAAAAAAGTGCAGTTGCAGAGTAGTCTGTGCAGATGCCATGAGATATAATTCCTGATAAGGTGTTTTTTTGTGTTTTTTTTTGTTCTGTTTTTTTTTTGTTTTTTTTTTTTAATTTTGTCTTATCCGCACAAAATATGTTAACATTTTTCTTATTTATCCACCAAAACATATACATTGTATTGTGCTGAGTTGCTTCTAATGAGTAGCCAAAAAATATGTTTTCATATAGAAATAAGAAGAAAAATTATTATAAACATAGCTCTTGATAAGGTGCTTTTTTTGAATCAAAAAGTATCTATATTTTTCTTATTTCTCAATGAAAACATATGTTGTGGGTACTCATTAGAAGCGCCTCGGCGAGGCGCTTCTAATGAGTACCCACAACATATGTTTTCACGAGCTCAAGATGGAATTCAGCTCACGACTGTACAATGCTTCATTGCACAAAGCCCTTTTATGAGTATTGATATGACTTAAATAATGTTGAAAGGGATGTAAAACAGGAAATCATCATTATCTTAATACCCCGCTTATCTCAAGCTATGATTAGAATGGAATGAACTGTTTTTGTGGATTGCAGTGGATGATTGTTATTTTAGTTTGTAAGATAAGAGCCATATTTCTGGCATTGGGAGGCTAAAAAGTAGATATTACTAAAACACAATTTCTCAGCATGTTATGGTAATTGATAGAAGGATTTAAACGTATTTATTGTCTGTTTATTGTCTGTTAAACATTATCAGATGGACCGAAGTCAAAAAAAAAAAAAAAAAAAAAAAGTAGTGGTGCTAATCATAAGCACTGTTGTGCTCTTGGTGAATTTAGCACACAACAGAGATACTTTTCTGAAAATTTCCCAGAACTTGAATTGGGTTTGAGATTTTTGTTTACCTCATCTGCTTGATCATCCTGTCATAACACCCTATATATATTAACAATGAAAAATATAAACAAACAAGAAACATTTTTTCAAAAATGTTTTCTGCTGTTATTTAAATAATTTTGTATGCTAAAAGTAAAGGTGAATGGATACTTTTTCAGGGTGGGGTGCGGAGGGGATGTGTTTTTGGGGGTTGGGGGGGGGGTGCATGGCAACTATCAAAATTGTTTTGCCACCCTTTCTGAATAGGGGTCAACTCTGAAAGGAATGAATTTGCTCCCATTCTTTGCTTTAATAGTAGACTCCTTTCAGAGGGGGTTGTTAGGTAGGAGAGCAGACAGAAAATCACAAAAGTTTTGTAAATTGTAAAAAAAAAAATGGCAGAAAATGTAATGAGTGGATCCAGTCAACTAAAATAGGTGATTTCAAGAGTATCCACAACATAAGTCCAGAGAAAATTTATTATTAGATTTTCATCCCCACCCGCCCCTAAAAAATCTGACCAAATAAAATTTGGAGTGAAAAACTTTTTAAGAGATAGTTGGACTTTTGCTGAAAACAGATTTTTGTAACATTTTTAAGAATTACAAATGAATTATTTGCTATGAAAAGATATTAAAACAAGATTAGCACATGATAGTAAGTGGCAGTTATCTTGTTTTGCTATGATTTACGTCTTCACTGGATAACCCTGGAATAAAAAATAAAAAATAAAATCCACCCACCCACTCACCTTGTTTCTAAAATCTGGATGAGAATCTAATCTGATAATTGATTTTCTCTGACCTAAGTGTTCCCGAAGAAATATGAAAAATGTTTGTCTGGATATTCCTTTTACTGACAAAATGGACTTCGAATGTATCAGCGGCTGTCTGCTATATTTGTGTTCTTTTGTTTGTGTTTTTTTTTTTGCTTATCATAACAGATTTGAGGGCTAAATTGTAATGATATGACTATCAGTGAACAAGCTATTCACAAATCAAAACTAAAATCAATTTTTTGCTAACTGCAAAACAAGGGAAAAAAAACCAATCTCCAGCAACATATGTGAAAACCTGTTGGTTTTGCAGTTCATATTACATGAACAAGAAAATTGAGAAAACACAAAAAACAAATGAGTCCCACCATGAGGAAAACTACACTATGAAGTGTGCTGCCAATCAGACTGGGCGAATGGTTCAGTCTTGCTTGCTGATTGAATCTTAAGGGTACTTACATTGGAGTGATGAGCACAATGCTGCATTAGGCTGTGCAGATGTGCAGGCTGATCTGGGGCTGTCTGGTCATATGGATTTAAATTTGCATCAGAAGATCAATTTTTATTGGAAGTGGCTCATCATTCTGATTTACACTGGAAAGATAATTGAAGCACACTTTGTTACATAGCTCCAGATAAGAGGGGTATCCAGATAGATATTTTTTCTTATTTTTCCACGAAAACATATGTTGTGGGTACTCATTGGAATCGCCTCGGCGAGGCGATTCCAATGAGTACCCACAACATATGTTTCCGTGGAGAAATAAGAAAAATGTCAGTACTTTTTTGGTTGAAAAATTCCCGGATCTAGAGCCATGCTTCAAGGTATGTTTTTATCATTAAATCAGGTGTATGTAATGTATCATGGAGGATTTGATCTGTTGGTTGTGATACAATGTCATGAAATACCTGATGGAGCGATTTCTTATTCTGCTAACACCCACTGATAAAAGTGTTATGGTAGACCTCATACACTTTGCCGATTTATCAGGAATAAAGACACTAAAATTGTATTAGCATGATTTTCTGTGGCTTAGTATATTGTTTCATTTTTTATGCTCTGCCATGATCTGGTCTTGCTCATCTGTGGTCAGGCTTATTGTAATTTTACTAGTTCTTTTTTGTTTGCTCTGACTACCAATATTCCTGGTCGTCTTTGTTTTTTCAGAGTGTTGAAAAGTTTTTGTGTTCATTCTCTAATGAATTAGAGAACCCCTTTCTCCTGCTGCAAGTATTTCCACAGCCCTGGGTTACTGTACAAAAAATAAAAGTATCTCTGTTGATACCCCATCTATAAAGTATCTGAGTCTATAGTTTTTAGTATATTAGAAGATAAAAAGCATCAGGAGACCCAATGAACTGATTGTTCCGATAACACCTTCAATCATTCTAAGGAAATAAAAAGATGTTTCTGTAAATAGCATTCAACATCAGTTAGAATTAGTTCATATGTTTGCACGGAAGTCGGGCATCATATTCACCAAGTGCCGTTCAAAAATAGAAGCAGACGACATTCTGAAATATTTCATTTTTACGTTTTGGAGAAAATAAGGCTTGGGCATTTGATGTGAATCATCATGATACACATGAAATGCCAAGCCTTATTTTCTCTGAAAAAATTCAGAATGTTGTAATAGGCACTTTGATGGTTAGTCCTTAAGTGCTAAAATCACAAATGCAGCAGACAACATTTTGATTTTAGTTTTGTATTTTTGGAAGAAAATAAGATTTGGCATTTAATATAAGTCATTCGCCTAGCATTTTAAGGCTAAACTTGGTTTTACTGGTGCCAAAACTTACCTTTAACCCTTGTCCTGCTGAATAAATTAAACACCACACCCACTTCCAATTTTTAGCCAGTCAGATTACTTGACTACTCCAGCTTGTTGCTATAAATTCATATACTTAATGGCAAACAGTGTAGATCCAGATCAGTTTGCTTCTTCAGAAGCCAACTGATCTGGATCTACACTATTTGCAAATGCAGGGTATATCCGAGTTCAACAGGACAAGGGTTAATTTTAATACAATTTCAGTTACACATAACTTCTGTCTGCACAGGGGCATATTTCTTCTGTTTCTGCAGGCTTCTTCACACGTCCATCTCTGTTTCTCTCTTTCCTCTAATGTACTAAGTTCTTGTCCCTTTTCTTCGTAAAAACTCTCTGGGAGACAAGTCGTGAAATGTCTATGGTCGTTCTAACCTGTCCACTGATTCAAGAAGGGCAGTTGTCAGTTTCTGGCAAAAGAATGTGCACAAGTACTGGTTAACTGCTTAGAGGACTGATTCTGCCCAGAAAAGTGTGGTCGGGCAGTGTTGACTGGGCCATTAAACTCCAACCCAACCCAACTCTGGGAGACAACATAGAATGACCCATAATGGTTGATAGATATTTTATTCTTCCAGATCTGATCGTTTGGAATCAATGAGCCTTTTGAATAATTTGAAAATTAAATATTGCAAGTAGAATAATGCATAAGTGTGAGTGCTAGGAGACATGAGGAGTGTTGGAGATCATGTTATTGTCCATGAACAGTTCCAGAAAAAATCAGCTTGCTATGTTCTCATTTATTAGCACGTTCTGTGCTTTCTAAGGATCCCTTCTTATTAGAATTTATTGGATTGTCTCAAAAGTTGTAACAAACAGATACATTCGGCTCGGAAAAAAATACCTTATCTAAAGCGTTGCACATCTTGGCTACTGTATTTATTGGCCCAAGGCCAGAGCAAACAGTGTAGACCCAGATCAGATGCCACAGAATGTGGCATCTGATCAGGGTCTACATTGTTTGACACTCATCCAGCAGTTTTTAGAAGCAGCATCTGGTAGTAAAAGAGACTTGTTGAAATTTTAGGACAAGTATGGTAAGGAGTTGAAGTGTTCCAATACTTAGGATGAATATGGTATTAATATTTTCAGAAATGTTAGAAAAATTGTTGATTTTCACACAATATGTCTCATTTATCATCATGCCCTGGAAGCTGGGTCAAAATGTTATTTTAGAAGTGCTTTATCATATTTAAAACTTACCAAGCAGACAACAAACTAGTGAGATTTTTCTTATTTTCCCCAGAAGACAGGTTTTGACTTTTCATGCAAATTATCTCCATTATGGACAATTTGCATGAAATGCCAGAACCTTTTTTCTGGGGAAAAATAGGAAAAATATTTCAGTATGTGGTCTGCTGAAAACTTTACCCAGAGTGCTTAGTGTTATGGTGGCTGTATACACCTGTAAGATTTTGCCACCATTATGCTAAGGGAGACAATTTTTGTGACTTCCTGTTTGCATTCCTGCAAACCAGCCTCCTGATGAAAAGGGATCTGCTGTAAAAGTAAAGAATTTGCTCCCTGTGAGAGCAACTTCTTTCCTTTTAGAGTAGCTCCCTTTTTAGAAACTATGCAAAAACGATTTGACAGAGTTGATTCCCCTAAAAATGTATCAGTGTCCCTCAAGAGAAGAGATTTTGTTTTAGCATATATAGTTTAAGCATATTTTATTGCTATAAGAAATATAGCAAAGGGCCACAAGTTCTCACAACATTTGTTACGACCCTTCTCCTATTTTTGACATATGTAACAGTTAACCCATTTTATCTGGAGACCCCTAAATAGAGTAATTGGCAAACAGTGGAGACCAAGATCAGATGCCACATTCTGATGCCGCATTCTGCGGCATCTGATCAGGGTCTCCACTGCTTGCAAATAGTTAAGCCATTTTGCGCTAGGAATGTCAATCACATAGCCTGACGTACCTGGAATTGAAACTGGACTCTTCCAATACATAGTGTGGGGTTTATTCTGTCTAAAATGGGTTAAGGTCCAGTCTCTGTAAGAGGACTAGAGGAGGTCCTAATCTGGCACATTGATTTGAGCTTTCATCATTATCGGAAGACCTTTCACTCATGATGCGGCTGATATTTATTGTCCCCAAGTTCAAATGTTGCAGATTAAATTTATGGATTTGGAAATCAAAACAAAGTGCTGGAATTTTATATAGCTTTGTGGCAAACTTTCAGTTAAAGGAAGAAAAGCTTGTCATAATTTGTCTTAATGCATACATCAAACAAAACTAATGTTGTTTTCAGCTGAATCAACACTTTTACATTACTATATTTATCCTAAGTATTCAGACAGACAGGCATGAGCAAACAGTTTAGACCCAGATCAGACACTGCAGAACATAACATCTGGCCAGGGTCTGCTGTGTATGCCAGTCGTTCAGCAGTTTTTAGGCACATGAGCAGGTGGTAAAATAAGTTTGTTGAGATTTTAGGACAAGTATGGTAAGGAGCAAAGGTACCCAAATGTTTAGTTTAAATATGGTAATTCTTTATATTTGATTTGCAGGAACCCTGTACATTACAATAATGTCTTGTTTTGGGTTTCATTTATCCATAACTTTTGAATGAGAATGACAACAAAATTAAAATTACCATATTTGACTTAATTACTGCACTGTGCGCTAAGGCCTTTCAAAATTACTGGGAAAACTTGGAGTAAAATATGAATCCAACTACTTAAAGTAGTATTTAAAAAAAAGATCAGCAAATGACTTATTTAATGGTGCTTATGCGATGGTTTTTGTGTTTTTCTTCTGACTGCATATGTTGTGGGTATCTGAATGCATCGACAAGTGGATTAAATTCAAATGGATACCCACTATGTTGAAGCCTTTATAAAGAGTAGACAAAAAGTACATTGGATGTAATCTGAAGAGTATGGAATTGCTTGACTGTGTGCTTATAGGGGTATGTGCGGTAATAGGGTTGACTACAGTATTTATTTTTTTTATAGCTGTAAAGGGTATTATAGTATTTACCCTATTAACATTTGTACAATATAATTCCTTGCCATACTTTTCCCAAACTGACCCCATCCATTTTACGACCTGTTGATGTGTCTTAACCCTTGTCCTGCTGAACCCGGATATACCCTGCCTTTGCAAACAGTGTAGATCCAGATCAGTTGGCTTCTGAAGAAGCCAACTGATCTCGATCTGCACTGTTTGACATTAAGTATGTAAATTTATAGCAACAATCTGGATCAAGTAATCTGATTGGCTGTAAATTGGAAGTGGGTGTGGCATCTTAATTTATTCAGCAGGACAAGGGTGAAGAAACCGCTGAATGAGTGGGGTGGCAAACAATGTAGACCCTGATCAGATGCCACAGAATGTGGCATCTGATCATAGTCTACGCTGTTTGCTCAGGCCTGTCTGTCGGAATATGCAGATAAATAGGGTACTAGGATTTTTGCCTTCTTTGCATGTGAAAGATGCATCAGTCATTTTCTGCTTTTATCAAGTTGATAGGCAAATTGGTTTTAGCCTTCAACTATATTTGACAAATTTGCTGAAATAACTCCAGCCTTACAGACAGGAAATGCTATATTCTTATTTTGAAAGCTTGCAAATGATGATACGGGCATATCTGCAGATAAGAGGAGTTATCCACATTATATTTTTCTTATTTCTCAACGAAAACATCTGCAGTGGTACTCATTAGAAGTGCCTCGGTGAGGCACTTCTAATGAGTACCACAACATATGTTTTTTTGGAGAAGTAAGAAAAATATTGATATTTTTCAGTTGAAAAAAGTGCCTTATCTGGAGGTATGTACGAGTATACAGGCAAAATCTATCGGCAAAGCTTAATGCTTTCAAGCCCGCAAGCCAAAATAGATACACTCTAACCTGTGTTAAGCAAACACCTAATGGAAAGCCAAAATGACTGGTTGCTGAAGACAAGTACTTGCTTAATACAGGTGAATTTCCTCTTATTTGACTTTTTGGAAGGCCACACACTTTCATACCTGCTCACAGAATCATTTAATATTGTAGAATCATAGTCCCATAGCCCTGAGGTACTTCTAACCCTTAAGATGCCAAACACACCAATTGTCATCTGCTTTGTCTTCTGCCGAATACTTTAAAAGTCATTGTTGCAAACAGTGTGGACCCAGAACAGACTGCTCCTCTAGGAGCAGTCTGATCTGGGTCCACACTGTTTGCCTGTATGCAAAAGTATGTTTGAAAAGTTTGAAAAACGATGCAGCAGACAACATAAACAGATGACATTTTCAGATGCAGGTTTTCTTGGCACTTTAAGGGTAAATAAGTATTATCCACAACACATGTTTATATACATGGAGAAATAATAAAATTATATAGAGGATATTTACTCTTTTGCTGTGAATACCATAAATATTTTCATCCAGCATAATGAAAACATCAGTATTTTCATGAGAGGGAAGAACAAGTGAAAATTTGAATGTTTTCATGACACAAGATGAAAATTTTTATGGTATTCACTGAAAAAGAGTAAATTTTCTTTTTGTTTGATGTTTACATGCCAATGCATGCTTCTGACGTCATAACTGATGTCACCAAACAAAACATGAACGTTTTGGTGTCAACGTTCAGTGCTTAAAGTGAAACACTTGAGAGATAAAAACAAAACATTTTGACAAATTACAATAATCTTGTTACCAAAATGTTCCTTACATTCTAACAAAGAAAATGCATACCAACTCTTGATAGTTTTGCTCAGAAATAGAGATAGAGGAGTCCAAAAAATAAAGTGGGATCGGCTTCTGTTAGGGAAACAATGAAGGCAACAGAAGTAATCCGAAACCAGTAGTAAAAATAACATCAGCTTGTTATTTTTCATTTGTGAAAATATCATTTTTATTCATTTGGGATATACATTGATTTCACCCCTTGCAATAAAATAAATACCCATATACTCCCCTACCTTGAGCTGTGATAAGCTATGGCCAAGGTCTGATCAGATTTCATGGATGCACAGGCTGATGTGGTCAATCACTCTTCACATATTATGTGACCATTTTTCATATTCTTGCTCATTTACTTCTAACAGGGTTCACAGAGACATCACATGGATCAACGTGCTGGCACCCTGCACATAACAGACCTCACAGCAGATGACAGTGGCAGCTATTACTGTGTAGCCAATACAACTGGGCAACAGCTGGTCACTTCAAATGGTGCTTTCCTGAGAGTTAGAAGTAAGCTGCAATTTTTCTACAGTCTGAAAAATGGTATCTTTTTGCATTGGGTAGCTTTTTAAAACCCTAGTCCTGCTGAACCCTGATATGCCCTGTCTTCGCAAATAGTGTAGATCCAGATCATTTGGCTTCTTCAGAAGCCAACTGATCTGGAGCTGCACTGTTTGCCATTGAGTATGTGAATTTATACCAACAATCTGGATCAAGTAATCTGATTGGCTGAAAGTTGGAAGTGGGTGTGGCATCTTAATTTATTCAGCAGGACAAGGGTTAAGATAAGAGTATCCAGATAAATATTCTTTTTATTTCTCTATGAAAACATATGTTGTTGGTACTCATTAGAAGTGCCTCACTGAGACACTTCTAATGAGTGCCACGACATGTTTTCATGGAAAAATAAGCAAAATATCAGTATTGTTTCATCACGAAAACATACCTATATAATTTTGACCCCATTAAACCCCACTTTGATATAGTAAAACTGAGGTTTACAGGGATATACATTATTTTTCTTAATTCTGCTCAAAAACATAGATTGTGGGTACTCGTTAGAACTGCCTCCGTGAGGCAGTTCTAACGAGTACCAACAATCTATGTTTTGAGCAGAAATATAAAAAAAATCAGAATTTTTATCTGAAACATTTCAGTTTTTGGTGGTGAAATTTTCAATATATTAGAATAGGCTTGTTTTCATAATGGGTTGAAAAAAAAAAAAAAAAAAAAAAAATCTCAAGCTATGGTTGATTCCTGACAAAGAAAATAGGGAGTCTTACCACTGCCTTTGAATGCTTGTGATAAAAGAAAACTAAATTATGATTTTTGTTTGTGTACTGAAAATCATCAGCCTTTGTTTGGATCTCCAGGCACACCTTTGGAATGGATGGATATAGAACAAAAATAAAGTGATGGAAGAAAATACACTCTTAGGTCTGAAAAGTAAAATTGAAAGAAATCTGTGTAAATATTTAATATTGATAAGGAATTTCCAACTGTTGAAACAATCATCTAAAAAAATGATAATATAACATTAACCCTTGTCCTGCTGAACCCGATATACCCTGCCTTTGCAGACAGTGTAGATCCAGATCAGTTGGCTTCTGAAGAAGCCTTTCTGGTGAAAGAATGTGCACAATACTGGTTAACTGCTTAGAGGACTAAGCCTGCCCAGTAAACATGTGGATAGGTAAACTGACCGTGCTCGACATGACCCCATTGGGTTGACTGGGCCGTAAAACCTCAACACAAACAAACAAATTGAAGAAGCCAACTGATCTGGATCTGCACTGTTTGCAATGAAGTATGTGAATTTATAGCAACAATCTGGATCAAATAATCCGATCGGCTGAAAATTAGAAGTGGACATGGCATCTTGATTTATTCAGCAGGACAAAGGTTAACATTTATCCAACAATGGTATAACATTTGAGTCAGAAAAGCCCCAAAAGGAAAGGGTAATAGGTAAACAGTGCAGACCCAGATCAGACACCTCACAACACAGCATTTGATCAGGGTCCACATTGTTTGCATTAAATACAGGAATTCATATAAATCATAGTAATAATAAAAGCTAACGAGACACCTTGCTGTTGGAAATAAGCTGGTCCAAAGAGTTGTGAGAGAGGAGTCCACTCGACATTAGTGGGTTTATAATAATAATAATAATAAAAGTCAGTGCTTAGGAACATATAAAATCAGCTGACCTTTTAGTCAAAATTTATACAGTCGACTCTCATTATCTTGAATTCCAAGGGACTCTCTGAAATACTTTGAGATATCCGTACTTCCACATATCAGATTTGCAGAATTGAGGAAAAAATATGAACAACCACATTTAACAAATGTATATGCTATTGGACTCTTGAAGTTAGAGATATATGGAAAATATTGTGGAAAACAGGAGTTAGGAGCTCCTCTTTTCCACAATATTTTTTTACCTGTTGTTAGATTTTCAAGTTAAGGCAGGGACCAGATTTTCACTTCGAGATAAGCGATTATTCGAGATAAGTGAGGTCAAGATAACGAGAGTCAGCTGTAGTTGGTTATGATAAAAAAAATTCAAATGTTAGAGTGACCAATTTTCTCCAGAAACAAAACACAATCACTGAACAGATTGTACTGTAATTTCAGGAAAACTGAAATTTAACCCAGAGCCCCAAAATACCCACTTGGAGCTGGACTCTGACGCTGAGATAAAATGTATTGCTGAGGCTGAAATAAAACCGAAAGTTCATTGGCTAAAAGGCAACTGGAGGACCGGTGGACCTATGGACTTCAACTCACATGTGGTTGATTCTGATGGAACACTTTATTTCCGTGGAGTACAGATGATAGATGCAGGGCTGTACACATGTGTGGCACATGTGTCGGAGGGTATCCACCAGGCCTATATCAATAAAACCATCATTGTTGATGTTGTAGGTGAGTAGGTAGATAAGACTAAACTCTTAAAGCGCCAATCACAACAATTGTCGTCTGCATTGTTATCTGCTTGTGATTTAAAAAGTCATTTTTGCAAACAGTGTGGACCCAGATCAGACTGCTCCCTTAGGAGCAGTCTGATCTGGGTCCACACTGTTTGCCTATGTGCAAAATGTAAGTTTGAAAAGTTGCAAGAAGATGCAGCAGACGACATAAGCAGACAACATTTTCAGATGCAGATTTTCTTGGCACTTTAAGGGTTAGTGTGTTGTGAAAATAGTTTATTCAGAACATACTGTATTTGGCCTAATTTCAGCACTGTATGCTAAGGTTTTTCAAAATTACTGGAAAAAACTTGTAGTAAAATATCCACCTAATAAGGACACACTTCAAAGAAAGATCAGCAGAGGATTTTATGAGGGGGCATCTAATGGTGCTTGTGCAATATTTTTTCTGATTTTCTATATAAAAGCATATGTTGTTGGTACTCATTTAATTTGCCTCAGCTTGTTGAGGCAATGTAATTAGCACCCATAACATATGCTTTTATAAAGAAGTTGGTAAAAGTACATGGGGTGCTATCTGAAGACTATAAAATTGCTTGACTGTGTACTTATAGGAGTATGTGCAGTAATTAGGTGGAATACGGTATTTCTATTATTCCACTGACTCCGTTGTGGAGGAAGTTCTAACGAGTGCACACAATAAGTGTTCTGGGTCTGAATTTAAAAAAAATATCTTCATTCCTGTTTTCTCACAAGTTATTGCTTTGGGGGAACCACAACCCATAAAGGGCCAATAATAATACAATGCAGATGGCATTCTAAAATATATTTTTTCTCCATTATTCTCGGACTGTAAGGCTTGAGATAATATTTCATGTGAATTAGCTGGCCTCGGTGGCTCAGTTGGATGTGCGTCCGACTGGTGATCAGGAGGT
The DNA here is from genome assembly GCA_964016985.1 of Anodontia alba. Lineage (NCBI taxonomy): Eukaryota > Metazoa > Mollusca > Bivalvia > Lucinida > Lucinidae > Anodontia > Anodontia alba. The sequence continues at coordinate 56,153,285 of OZ024823.1, read as the reverse complement.
TGCAGGTTCATCCCCTGCCGGTCAGTAACATTCTTTTGTGGAGATTTGATCATGAAATATTTTTTAGTCATTCTCTCCCTTCCGCTGATTCAGGAAGGGCTGTTGCCAATACTGGTTAACTGCTTAGAGGACTAAGCCTGCCCAGTAAAAAGTGTGGTTGGGTAAACTGACCGTGCTCGATATGAACCCATTGGGTTGACTAGGCCGTAAAACCTCAACACAAACAAGACCATGCAGAATCTACACAGTGAACAATGTAGACTTAAATTTGTTTGTATTGATGCAAGTTTGATATGTTTCTACTCTGTTCATTTTTAGCTTGCCTGTACGAAGTACAGGTAAAGCTGTAGCAGTTACCATGGAGTCGGAGTAGGTGTTGGTGTGGGTGTGGTTAACTCTTTAATTTTGCATGCTTTCTGTCATCTGTGGATTTTTTTGTAAAATTAACTTTTTAAAAAAAAATCATTTAGGAATACCATCAGAGTGTCAAACAGTTTGGATCCAGATCAGGCCCGACGTTTTGTCGGGCCTGATCTGGGTCCAAACTATTTGCAAAGGTGATCAGAAGATGACAAAAGTCGCCACTAGCGGGGAAAGAGTTAAAATTTTTGTTGAGTAAATTTTTTAAAAGGCTATATCTCTTGAACCTTTAGATGGAAGTAGTTCATAGTTGCCCTGATGTTAGATACTGGTCTTAAGTTCTGTGCTGCAAAGCATGATTCAGGCGAGCTACGCTGTCTTATGAAAGCTCTTATTTACTGTGGATTTGACCTCCACAACAGCCAGATTTGTGTCTTCAATATGGTGGCTGTTGTACCAAGGATGCATCCTACTGTAGAAGTTTTTCCTTTTTTTTTTTTTTCTTATTTTGTTTTTTAGAGTATTCATTTTCATGTTAGTCTAAACAATCTCTGGAACAGCAAAAATAGAGAGGAATACCATCTGGGCCAAGCCATGAAAAAACGTGCCTTTGGGCATATGTGAGCCGTGAAGGCCCATATTAGCCTGCCCATCCTTGCAATCTGATTAGGGCCTTCACTGTCCACTAATAAAATTGTTAGCTACTACAGAATGTATGAATGGAGAGCAAAGGCCAGGGCCCAGTTGTTCAAAACTAACGATGTCGTTAGTTAACAATTCGTTAAAATTTACATCGAGTGATACGCAAATATGCTGATATTTTTTGCTGAAAAAATGTGAGTAGCTTTTGCAGTGCAAAAGCTACTCACATTTTTTCAGCAAAAAATATCAGAATATTGTATATTGAATCCACTAAAACAGTTAACGAAATGATCCTTAACGAGCTCGTTAAGCTTAGACGATGCTTTGAACAACTGGACCCTGGATGATACTTTGCACATGTGCAGAATGATCTGAATCTGTCCATTTTGCACATGTACGAAGGCTTTCTTTTGCTTGACGTGGCCAATGTAGAACTTACACATGACTTGTGTCATACATCTTGCATTATCACTTTAGATTAAGCCTTGATTGTTTATCTTGCAAAATAAAAAATCAGATTCTCTGTCTTGTGGCAGGCTTTAAAAAGACTTTACAATCAGTGAATTGTCAGTAAGCAAGATTTACTCGGTGATAAATGCGTTAAACATAACTTTTATTTCAGCAAAATTTTCTGCAAGCTCAAGCAGAAATATGCCATATTATCTTTGACATTTACCCGTTACCATTCTCTGGGCTAAATTAGCAGACAACATATTGAAATATTTGCCTTATTTTTCCCAGGAAACTGGATTTGACATTTCATGCAAGACAATTTGCATGAACTGTCTAAACCTGTTTTCTGTAAAACAAATAAAAGAAAAAAATATTTTAATATGTCGTCTGCAGAAAAAAATTTTGATGATATTTTTTTCTTATTTTTTCAAGGAAACAGGACTTGGCACTTCATGCAAATTGTCTCAGTTGGAGACAGTTTAAAAGAAACTGTCAAAACCTGTTTTCTGGGGAAAATAAGGGAAATGTTTCAATATATCATCTGCTGAAATTTTTACCGAGGCTGCTAAGTGTTAAGATGAACTACTGTAGTTATTATAAATAGTCTGACAGAGAGGCCTCAACAAACCATGTAGACCCAGATCAAACTGTTCCTAAAGGAGCACTTTTGTCTGTGTTCGCACCAGTTGCTGTTCTTCTTACATTATGCATCATTCAACAACAACCACCTCCCTATAACAACCATTTTTCTGATTTCCCAAGGTGCTCTGGTGGCTTAGTCCGATGCATGTCCAATTGGTGATCCGGTCAGGGGTATTCCCACAAGGTCCGGCAGCATTCTTATGTGGGGATTTGATCATGAAGTATTTTCTACGGTCATTCTCTCCCTTTGGCTGATTCAAGAAAGGCAGTTGTCAGTTTTTAGCGAAAGAATGTGCACAAGTATGGGTTAATTAATAATTGCTTTGAGGACTAAGCCTGCACAGGAAATGTGTGTTTAGGTAAACTGACTGGCTTGACATGGCCTTAATAATGTTGTTTGGACAGTTTAACTCCAAACCAAACTGTAAAACAGAACCTCAAGGAATAGTCATCTTTTAACAATATCCATCTCTCAATAACAGCTTTTTTCAGCTTTCCCAAGGTGCTATATTTTTACTACATATATTAAACCTTGCACTGCTGAACCTGGATATACCCTGCCTTTGCAAACAGTGTAGATCCAGATCAGTTGGCTTCTGACGAAGCCAACTGATCTGGATCTGCACTGTTTGTCATTAAGTACATTTTGTATTTGAATTTGTATGAACAACTTGGATCAAGTCATCTGATTGGCTGAAAATTAGAAGTGGTGTGGTGTTTTAATTTATTCATTGTGACAAGGGTTAAAACCTCTCCACAACAGTCACCTCTGCAAAAAGCCAATTTAGTGTCTTCCTAAGGGCTTCTGTTCAAGGGAGGCTGCCCTGTATTTCTTTAAAACAACAACATTATCTTGAGCCATTTTTATTTCAGAGCGACCTCGATTCCGAATCCGACCAAATAATACCACAGTCTACGAGGAACATAAAATGATGTTACATTGCGTTGCATCTGGTGTGCCTAAGCCATCAATCATCTGGGACAAAAATCACATTCCTAATAACTGGGACCGAGACAGAGTTGTGGTATGTAAAATTTTCTGATTGTTTAAAACCTATTAAACTGTTTATGTCAAGTGGACTCTTCTACCGCAACTCTTTGGACCAGTAGATTTCCAATAGCAGGTGTTTTTAAGCCGGCTTCGGTGGCTCAGTTGGATGCGCCATCTGAATGGAGACCAGGAGGTTGCGGGTTCAACCCCACCGAGGTCGGCAACATTCTTTCGTGGAGATTGATCATGAAATATTTTCTAAGGTCATTCTCTCCCTTCCACTGATTCAAGAAGGGCAGTTGTCAGTTTCTGGTGAAAGAATGTGCACAATACTGGTTAACCACTTAGAGGACTAAGCCTGCCCAGTAAACGTGTGGTTAGGTAAATTGACCGCGCTCGACATGACCCCATTGGGTTGACTGGGCCGTAAAACCTCAACACAAACAAATAGCAGGGTGTATTTATTAATGCAAACAGTGTAGACCCTGATCAATTGCTGTATTCTGTGCCATCTGATCCGGTCTGCATTGTTTGCCAATTACCATTTTTGGGGGTTTAGCAGTCCAAAAATGGGACATATAAACAGTGTAGTCCCTGATCAGATGCTGCAGAATGCAGCATCTGATCAGGGTCTAAGCTGTTTGTATTAAATACAGCACTTAAAAAAAAAAAAATTATGTGAAACAAAATAAGTTGACTCACCAAAAATTGGAGATAGACCAGTCCAAAGCATGAGTAGAAGAATCTATTGGGTATTATTGGGTTAAGAAGGAAAGGAATGGACTGATTTGCAACTTTCAGTCAAAACTGCTACTTGCTTTTATCTTTGTAACTTACTTATTGGGCCGATTGTTAACAATCAAGTCATAGTATACAAATGCCATAGTTGTCCACCTGATTATCAATGACCATTGTAATCAAACTGCATGTTAGATACAATCTAGGTAACGGTTATTTATAGCTGCACTATTCTTGTCGCTGTGATGTCAGAGTGCTGTTGATAGAGGGTTATCTGTAAAACCTGGACTGAGACATTTAGGGCATTGGCAAACAGTGCAGACCCAGATCAGATACCACAGAAATCAGTGTCTGATCAGGATCTGCACTGTTTGCTTGAATTACACAAAGTTAAGGGTTAAATGAAACAGTCTTAAAGTCCCTTTTCAGTCCCATTTTTCCAGCATACACTCAGAGATAATCAACCACCAGTGCTGTCAGTGCTTTGATTTTTTATGCCCCCCACCTGCTGAAGGCAGGAGTGGGGCATATAGCATTTTGTTGTGATATTACATCTGTACGTGTATACGTGCTTACGTCTTGTTCGTAACCAGTCTTACAAATGTTACAGTTTACATCAAGTTTTCATGCAAGTTTACCTGTGTATTTACATTCACATTTACGTCCAAGCTGCTTATAACTTTGATACCTTTTATGCTACAAAGTTAATATTTGGTATGATATTTGTCCAGACCAAGACCTTAGACTTCATGGTACAGTTGCCCCTGGGCGGGGCCAGAATGTATAACCGGTCATACTGAACACATGCAAAATGGCAATAGAATCATTACTTGCCCTAGAAAGTTAGAAATCGGGTATAATGGTCACAGATGAAATAGTTTATACAGAGACCAGGGTTGGAAACTGGATCATGCTAAGTGTGGGGCTGTGGGGTGGGGCCAAAGGAAACAGCCATATTGGCAAAGGCCATAGGGCGGGGGCATCTGTGTACTTTGGACACATGTCTAGTTTTTTTTTTATACGTAAATGTGGATGTGATGAATACATAATAGTCCAAAATGTACAAAGTTCTACTTTTGGGATTGGCATATACAGTATAACTCCTTTAGTGAAAAAAAGGTGGAGGAGACAATTTTCATGAAATGTCATTTCTATTTTCTGGGAAAAATAAAAATATCTGTTTGTTGAATCGTCCTGAGAGATTCCTTACTGTACTTATTTTAAAGTATGAATAAGTCCCTTTTACTACCTACTGATGTGTCTAATGACTACTGCATGAGTGGCAAACAGTGTAGACCCTGATCAGATGCTACATTCTGTGGCATCTGATCAGGGTCCACACAGTTTGCATAGGCCTATGTGTCCAAATACTTATAGGATTAATATAGTAATTGTCTCTTTCAGTTTCTTGCCAATGGTACTATGGTGATATCACAGGTTTATATGGAGGATCAAGGACTATACGGGTGTACGGCCAATAACTCAGCTGGGAAGATACGGACGGAGGCATTTGTCTATATTGCTTGTAAGTCAAACTTGTCTTTAACACTGTTGTGGTCAAGCTCTGTCATAGTTCTTGATAAAAATGGTATCAAAATACAGTTGACTCTCGCTATCTCAAACACTGATAACTCAAACTATTGTTTAAGACAAATTGCATAAAGAGTAATATTGGTTTGGTTTGATATACAGTCGACTCTCGTTATCTCGAAGTCCAAGGAACTCTCTGGAATACTTCAAGATATCTGTACCTCGATATATCAGAGTTGAGAGAGTGAGGAAAACAATAAACTGAACAACCACATTTAACAAATGAATATGTAATTTGACTCCTGAAGTTAGAAATATATATATATAAAATAATGTGGAAAAGAGGAGAAATTGCTCCTTTCCTTAGGAGCAATTTCTCCTCTTTTCCACATTATTTTGTTACCTCTTGTCATAGTTTCATGTTAAAACAGGGACCAGATTTTCACTTCGAGATAAGCAGTAATTCGAAATAAGTGAGTTAGAGATAACGAGGTTTGACTGTATGTGTTCCTTACATTTCAGCTTCTTTTATGTCAACTACTGTTTACCTAAAATAAAAAATTCTGATCCCTTTTTTAGTTTGGGATAATAAAGGTCGATTATAAATATTTTTTCTTATTTCACTATGAAAGCACATGTTTTGGACACTTATTAGAATTGTCTCACCAAGCAACTCTGTCAAGCTCCAAGAACAAAACCTATTATTGTCAAAGAATTTCGGACAGCTGTGATAGTATTGTGTTTTCTTAGTACTAACAATATCTGTGTATCTGTCTGTCAGTCTGACATACTGAATTTTCCCTAAGTATTGGTCATATTTTTCTTATTTTCCCCAGAAAATAGACGTTGACATTTCATGCAAATTGTCATCTTAAGAGACAATTTGCATGAAAATTCAAAGCCTATTTTCTCAAAAAAAAAAAAAACACAACATGTTATGCAGAAATTTTTACCGAGTATGCTAATCGTTATGGGAATGGATATACGCCTTCAAGGGAAATAACTCTTGACATGAAACCATTTGCTTCTTTATCATCAAAGACTACTCTTAAAGGAAAGAATTAGCTCCATCTGGGGGCAAATTCTTTCCTTTAAGAAATATATTTTGCTCCCTCTGGAGGCAAATTCTTTCTTTAAGAGTAGCTCCAGTTTTTGAAGGCTTTCAGATAAATAGGAAGCAATGTCCTTTCTACAAAATTTAAAATTGTTTCCCTTTGCAAAATGGCAGCAAAATCTTTCATGTGTCTCAGTTTACCTACATAAGAGTTGTTGTTACTCTGGCATGTGTGTGTGTGTCCGTATGTGTGCATGTAAGCATCCACTTCAACTGTCAGTTAAAACATGGTATTCATAATATTTCGGTTTCCTTGTTGTAAAATTTAAAGGAATCAATTTGACAACTTGTTAATGTGACAAAAAAGAGTGCAGGGTTTAGACCCTGATCAAACTGCTTTTGATCTGTTCTTCAGTCTACACTGTTTTCTCAAGCATGTTGTGAGAATATTAAAGGTAAACATGGTACACACATTATAATTAACGCTTAGCTTGTGGGGTACAGATTTCTTCAGATAACCTTTTGAAATAATTTTCTTATTTTTTCCAGAATCTAGGCTCTGGCATTTCATGCAAACTGTCTCCTCAGGAGACAGTTTGCAAGAAATGTCAAAGCCTAGTTTCTGGGAAAAATAAGAAAAATGTCAACAGTTTGTCATCTGCCAATTTATCCCAGAAAGTGGTAAGTGTTAATGGTGTTGTAAGTTGTTAAACAGCAGGTCTGAAATTGAAATCTTTAGACAGAAATCTGTAATAGAGAGGGCTCAGATTAGACAAGTTCCACAGTTCCAGCAGAATTGGCCCTTTTCTGGTACAGAAGTTGTTCTGCAGGAGTACAATAATTTAGTCCCCTATTGCTGGGTCATTGTATAAGGGACTTCAGGTTTTGCCTTCCATCCATTCTTCAGTAATTAGAAGTTCAATCTTTAGTAAATAAATACTAAAGGGGACAGTGGTGAGGGTTGAGCTGGATTATTGCTGTTCACAACTGATGTAACAACCCATTTCTCATTTTATAACTCATTTATTGCACTTCTGATACAATAATGGTATCATTATGCCTCAGCACACTTTTTTAATTACCCTCTTGTTTGTAATGTGTAAGATACTTGGAAAAAAATAAGAATTATTAACTGTAAATCAAGAGAACAACATGAAAATGACATGTACTGATTGAAACTAACAAACCTGCTTTTTGTCTGTTTCACTTAATGACACTTTTGTAATAAAGTTTTGCTTTTATAGCTCATGATAAAGAAGAAAATTGCAGCTTCTTGTGTGAGAATTAAGTAAATCGGCAAAGAACTTTATCATAATATTAACAGTTAGAGCGCTCTAGGTTAAATCAAAACATGACATTTCAGCAATATTCTTATTTTTTTTTTATAGAAAATAAAGCTTTACATTTCATTCATATTATTCCAGAGGGAGATAATTTGACTGCAATGTCAGTGATATTTTTTTTTAATTTTCATAGAAAATAAGTCTTGTCATTTCATTCAGATTATCTATGAAGAAGACATTTAAATGAAATGTCAGTGATATTTTTCTTATTTATTCATAGAAAATGAGATGATATTTCATTCAAATTGCCCCCATGTAGACAATTTGAATGAAATGCCAAGCCTTATTTTCTGTGAAAAGTAAGAAAAATGTTCTAAAATGTTGTCCGCTGCTGTTTGAATTCTGGTTAAAGAAATACAGAAAATATAAGGCTTGCAACAAGGGAAAGTAGGTTATATGTGGTGTTGACACAGATCAGACTGATAGATACTTGTTCTGACCTTAGATCCTCATCATTTGCAAATTCTTTCCTTTAAGAGTCCCTAGTCCTGCTGAACTCAGATATGTAATGCCTTTGCAAACAGTGTAGATCCAGATCAGTTGGCTTCTTTGCACTGTTTGCCATTAAGTATGTGATCAAGTAATCTGATTGGCTGAAAATTAGAAATGGGAGGGGCATCTTAATTTATTCAGCAGGACAAGGTTACAATAAGAAGGGAGGTAAATGCTGGCCTCTGTAGCTCAGTTAGATGTGCACTGACTGGTGATTAGGAGGTTTTGGGTTTGATCCCCACCGGAGATTGATCATGAAATATTTTCTACGGTCATTCTCCTCCTTCCGCTGATTCAAGAAGGGCAGTTAACAGTTTGGGTTAAAAGAATGTGCACAAGTATTGATTAACTGCTAAGAGGACTTAGTCTGCCCAGGAAAAGTGTGGTTAGGTTAACTGACTGGCTCGACATGACCTTAATGGGTTGACTGGGTCGTAAAACCTCAATTAAAAAAAAAAAAAGAAAAAAAAGGGGGACAAAAATATTACCATGTCCAAGTTAACATTCTTTGAAATGTATCCATTACTCTTAAATGAGGGTATTTAGAGGTTTTCTATGCTTGTTTTAGTATTCATTACACTCACTTAACCCTTAAAGCGCCAGTCACAACTATTGTCGTCTGCTTTGTCATCTGCTTGTGATTTTAAAAGTCATTTTTTGCAAACAGTGTGGACCCAGATCAGACTGCTCCATTAGGAGCAGTCTGATCAGGGTCCACACTGTTAGCCTGTATGCAAAAATAGGTTTGAAAAGTCTGCAAGAATATTCAGCAGACGACAAACAGACGACATTTTCAGATGCAGTTTTTCATGGCGCTTTAAGGGTTAATAGAGGAATTCTAATACCTTGAAAGCATTTTACATGAAAATAACAAACTATCTTCAAAATATCTCATTAGCTTGAGCTGGGCTCCATAGCTCAGTCGGTAGCGTCTGACTTCAGATCGAGAGGTCACGTTAGAATCCCAGCTCAGTCACATAACATTCATGGAAATTGATCAGGAAATAATCTCTAGGGTTATTTTCCCCCTTAGGCTGATTCAAGAAGAGCAGTTGTCAGTTACTATTACTGACAAAAGTATGTGAACAAAGCACTGGTTAACCACTTAGAGGACTAAGCCTGCCGAGAAAAAAGTGTGTGGAGGTTTACCGGCGATCAGCTCAACATGACTTTAGCAGTATTGACTGGACCATAAAACTCCAAATCAAAACAAATGAAAACTCTCATTATCTTGAACTATGAATGACCTATTGCACAGCTGATCAGGGGCTTCCCCGCATGACTATTTCATTAAGTACGTTTTTACCATGTGACAACCATTGTTTTCTCTCACTGTTGTTGTTAAAACATATTATGTGAATAAACTGTAAAGCAATTATTCATACTTGTGCCAGGTTGATCTAAGAAACACAAACATTGTTAAACCCCCATTCCGAGAAAATGGGCTCACTTTCCCCAAGCCAACAGCAAAGGAACGGATCAGTCTACACACCAACCCACCCTCATCACATTCTTTATCATTGCTGGATTAATTCTAACATACCCAGCAATTCTGTAAGGGAACAGCAAAGGCCCTGATCAGACTGCACAACTGCGCAGTCTGATCAGTGCCTTAGCTGTTCACAGGTAATGGAAGACCGATTTTCACAAGTTCTGGCATTTTGTTAAGTTCTTGCTCAGCTGATGGAGCGTGAAATATAGCATGTGTTACAGGTGAAAAGATGGATGGATGAGGGCCAGATTTTCTGGTAGTCATATATCAGGAAGCTAGGCTCTAAGTAATTAATATTCTTCCCTGTCTATTACTGGGGAAAGGAAATTTACAAATGAGTGGAAAAAGCTAAATGAATACTTTTCGCTCTAAGGTGGCCTCTGGAGCTGACTCACACAGCTACAGTTCATTATGTTAGTGTGGAGAAGATAATGGTTTTCAGAATTACACAAATCTAGCTGGTTATATATATATATATATATATATATATATATATATATATATATATATATATATATATATATATATATATATATATATATATATATATTTTTTTTTTTTTTTTTTTTGACCAGTGCCGACTTTGAAAATGAGGCCAATGTCAACAAAATCTTAGCAACGCTGAGGCATGCCTCGTTGATATCAACAAATAATTTTAGTAATGTCATGCAAGTAAAACATTGTCACACAAATCCAGCACCAGTCCAAGCAAATATTTTTTATCCATTACCACTTTCTGGGCAAATTCAGCAGGCAACTAATTGACAATATATTTATTTAAGCTTAGATAAAGAGTATTTTCATTTTCATTTATCATCTGCTAAATTCACTGGATACTTTTTACAGATTTCCCAGAAAATAGGGCTTTTCATTTCATAATATGCATAAGGAGACAATTTGCATTAAATATTGGGTCCTTTCTGGGTAAAATAAAACAGTCCTCTTCAACCTCCTCAGTGAAACACAGTTACATTGTATTTAATAGTAATTTGAGTTTGGATTGTGTAGCTAATATTTTTTTAACTTGATAAAGAATACATTGCTCCATTTAACCCATAAAAATATTTTTGATATCAGAAGCTGACAAATTTATTACACTTTTCATATTTTTTTTTTTTTTTTCAAAAAAAAAATAATGCTTTGAATTTCATGTGAATCATCTTCATAGGAGGCAATTATTCACATGCAATGTCAAATATTTTTAACTGAGAAACAATGATCTATTATATTAAAATGTTGTCCACTAATATTTAAATTTGGCCTCTTAATGGATATTGCAGATATTCTTCCAGACTAAATCTCTTGAGCTCTAATTTTTGGAGTATTAACACTTAGCATGCTGGGTAAAATGTTCACCAGGTGGCATTTTTCTCATTTCCCAGAAAACAGAATTGGACATTTTATGAAATTGTTTTTACTGGATTGAAGACAATTTGCATGTCATGCCAATTCCTCCTTTCTGGAAAAAATAAGAAAAATATCATAGATTTTAAGTCTGCTAAAATTTGCACATAGTGTGCTGAGTGTTAAAAATATCATTGGAATGTCCATGAAAATGACATAAAAAAATGTAATTTACATGACAGCAGTGGATCAGAATGATGAAGTTTAGGTCCCATTAACTTCAGAATTACCATGTTTACTCTTAGTATTTGGACAGACAAGCCTGAGCTAACAGTGTAGACCCTGATCAGATGCTGCATTCTGCAGCATCTGATCAGGGTCTACACTGTTTGCCACTAATCCAGGAGTTTTAGACCCATTAAAAGGTAGTAAAAATTGGCTTGTTTAAATGCTAGGGCAATTATAGGAATGAGTTAAGGGGTCTGAATATGTAGAATAAATATGGCTGACTCAAATCTTCATTATTAGCTGTGTTGAAGATATTTCTTCACCTTTGACCTGTTGAATTTAAGTAGCAGCAGATAAAATTCAAAATATTTTTCTTATTTTTCGTAGAAAATAAGGTTTTGTTATTTTCATTCAGACAGCTTCTGGAAAAGGTTTGAATGGAATAGAAAGTTATTTATCTATTATTTATTTTGTTTTGAAAGTATCAATAATTTGCTGTCAGCTAATTCAACCCACAGAGTGCTAAAGGTTAAAGAGCATGGTTGCAAAGCCCACTTCTATAATTTGCATGAATATTTTATTTTAGTTTCTTTCTTATAACTCAGCTCCTGGTGACTCAAATCTTTTTTCCCCATGGACTTTGAATTATCAAGATGGTTACATTATCTTCTTGGATGGAAGGTTAGCAGAAATGGGACATAAACCAGAGATATCAAATTGAATTGTTTCATTTCATTAAATTGTTAACTTTAGATAAGCTGTGTATATCAATTATTATTTTTATTTCTTCACCAGTACATAATGGTACTCATTAGAAGTGTCTCACTGAGATGATTCTAATGGGTACCACCTACATGTATTTTTTGGAGATGTGTGAAAAAAAAAGACTTTCAGAGGAATTGTTAAGTAGGAGTATTAAGTGGTAAGTCTGGGATAATTTATTTTATTTGTCCACAAAAACATACGTTATGAGTACCCACAACATGTTTTTATGGAGAACTGGAGAAAATTATCCCAGAATTATCACCAAATACTCCTCCTTAATAATTCTGCTGAATGTTTTTACCAAAATGTTTGTCTGGTCTGCACCTTATTTATCATGTTCAGAAAGCATACAATGTCATGTATACAGTGTAGTTGCAGATAAGGTAAAAATTTTGATGTCAGTTTTTAACTTTTGAATTGTAACGGGCAACATTCTAATTCTTTCTAATTTTTCAGAGAAAATAAAACTTGGCATTTCATATGAAACACCAAGCCTTATATTCTCTGAAACATAATACAATGTAATAACAAAAAAATCAAAATTTTGTCTGTTGAAGGTATGATTAACATTTTATGGTTTAAGATAATTTCTGTTATGTTTGCACCAAAGCACACTTCATGGTTTGGTAATAAGTACTCATTAATTAGTATCCAAAAACATATGTTCTGGTGCAAAAAAAAAAAAAAAAATCAATAAAAAAAAATAACAAAAACATTTTTTATTTTCTGAATGAGCTCTTGCAGTGAATATGGAAAAATAAAGTTCATTGGCTGTTAGTTTGATAGACTTAATTTGTGTTACTTTGCAACATAAGGTCCCTTATGCCATATGCGGCACTAATACCTCAGAGCAACATACGCATATGCACAGAGTGATCATGGCCTTACACAAATAACTGGATACTCTAGTATACATAGCTTCAGAGAAGGTACTTTTTCAGCCAAAAAATATTGACATTTTTCTTATTTCTCCATAAAAATATATGTTGTGGGTACTCATTAGAAGCGCCTCGATGAGGCGCTTCTAATGAGTACCCACAACATATGTTTTTTGGAGAAATGAGAAAAAATAATTTTCTTGGTTATCATATCTGGAGCTTTGTTCTGTCAGTGACCAGAGAAGGACCCATCAGCCTGTACAGATGCACAGGCTGATCTTGGCCTTCACTGATTTTTATATGGCATAAGGCCCCTTTTTTATGCATTCAACATCATCTGTTTTCTTCATTGTGTGATGGAATGCCAAATTGAAGTGCCAATCTTCTGAAGTCTTATTCTGTTTATTTTTCTAGACATATTGCAGACCCCCTTGCAGGCAGGTTGTGCCGAAGTCCTGGAATTGTTTCTTTGTAGGCATGTAGTATTTACTTCATGCTTGTTGAATTTGTTTAATGTTTAGCATAGCTCTTGATAAGATGATTTTGTAGACCAAGAAAAATACTTATATTTTTTTTATTTCAAAATACAAATATGTTTTGTGGTGCTCGTTGGAATCTCCTCACTGAGATGATTCAAATGAGTACCCACAAGGTATATTTTTATGGAGGAATAAGAAAAAAGTGTTTATTTTGATACTCGTCTTAGTTTCAGCTGTGCTTGCTGAAATTGTTTAATGTTCAGGCAAAGTCTAGAGTAGGAATAGAATCTACAGAATGAAGTAATTATATTTCATATTAACAGAGCCTGCAGAGAAACTTTCCTCAGCCAACACTTAGGAAAGCCTTTTTTTCATACTTGCAAAGGTCCCTAAGAAATATAGTTTTAAAACAATCTTATAGGAGTAGTATCCAATTAACCCTTAAAATGCCAAGAAAACCTGCATCTAAAAATGTTGTCTGTTTAGGTCGTCTGCTGAATATTTTTGCAAACTTTTGGAACCTATTTTTGCATACAGGCAAACAGTGTTGACCCTGATCAGACTGCTCCTGATCTGGGTCCACACTGTTTGCAAAAATGTCTTTTAAAATCACAAGCAGATGACAAAGCAGATGACAGTTGTTGTGATTGGCAGTTTAAGGGTTTAAATAACTTTTTATTTCTTCATGAAGGCATATTTTGTGTGGCAGTTTAAGGGTTTAAATAACTTTTTATTTCTTCATGAAGGCATATTTTGTGCAGAAGTATTAGAGTTGCTTCATTAACTCTTCCCCCACTAGTGGCAACTTGTGTCATCTGCTGGTAACATTTACAAACAGTTTGGACACAGATCAGGCCCAACGAAACTTCGGTCCAGATCTGGATCCAAACTGTTTGACACTCTGATGGTATTCCTGAAATTTTTGAAAAAGTTAATTTAAAAGAAAAGTCCAGATGACAGAAAAGCATGCAGAATTATCCACAACATATGTTCTTATGGAGAAATAAGGCAAATGCTGGCACCTCTTGATTAGAGGTATAGTAATACTGTCATAGTTCCAGATAATAAGCTGAATCCACATATTTTGCTTATTTCTCCACCAAAGCATATGTTGTCGGTACTCATTAGAAGTGCCTCAATAAGGCACTTCTAATGTGTACCCACAACATATATTTTTCTGGAGAGCACAAAAAAAAAACAAAAAAAACATGGGCTGAGGCATTTCTAATGAGTGCTGACAACATGTTTTTTTGGAGGAATAAAAAAAAATGTCATTACTTTTCGGTTGGAAAAATGCTTATCTTGGGCTATCTGATCTAGCGCTTTGTCTTCTCTCATGTAAGTAAGACTGGTTTAATTGCTTAAATTGTCTTCATATGCAGCGGGCTCTGAGTTCCCAGAAGTCAGTCGAGATGAGGAGGGTTTCGATATGATGAAGACAGTGATTATAGCTGTGTGCAGTGCGGGGGCATACCTGGCCCTTGTTATTGGACTGATGGCATTCTGCAGTTACAGACTGCTGTTACAGAGAAGAAACAGAAAATCTATAGGTATAAATTTTGTATTAACCCACTTTATTAGGGAAACCCCAAAAAAGGGTAATTGGCAGTGCAGTCCCAGATCAGATGCTGCAGAATGTGGTGTCTGTTCAGGGTCTACATTGTAGTAAATACAGTAATTTCTATAAAACACAGTTGTAACAAAAAACTAACCAGACTCCCTGATATTGGAAATTCTAAGACCAGTCCAAAGAGTAATGGTAAATGAGTCCTCTGGATGTAAATGGGTTAGTGTGTTTAACCCTTGTCCTGTTGAATAAATTAAGATGCCACACCTATTTCTAATTTTCAGCCAGTCAGATTACTTGTTCCGAATTGTTGCTATATGTTCACATACTTAATAACAAACAGTGCAGATCCAGATCAGTTGGCTTCTTCAGAAGCCAACTGATCTGGATCTACACTGTTTGCAAAGGCAGGGTATATCCTGGCTCAGCAGGACAAGGGTTAATAGTCAAATACCATAAATTTCCTAAACTTTCAAACACTTTATTCCATACCTTTTTGGCTTAAATTTTGCTTTTTATGCAGTTCTTTCTTAAAATACATGGTGGAATGGCAAACAATGTAGACCCTGGTCAGACTGCTCCTTCAGGAGCAGTTGAAGGAGCAGTCTGATCTGGGTCTACACTGTTTGCATATGCCATTTTATCGGAACTTTTGGTGAGTGAAATTTTAGGACATTTACCATATATTCCTTATTTCCTATACCACTAGGAATGTCTTTTCTTATTTCTCCACAAAAACATACGTTGTGGTTATCAATTAGAAATGCCTCCTTGAGGAGGCACTTTTATTAAGTACCCTCGACATATGTTTTTGTGGAGAAATAAGAAAAATATCATTATAATTAGAAAGTACCTCATCTAGTGTGATAGTTTTAAGAGTATACATTTCAAGTATGTGCATGAACATTCCTATTTTCATTGCTTGAGGATTTTTTTATGCCAAAAAGTTCACAAACGTTTTTACCCTCACCCCAACCCAATCGTCTCAGTCCATTTTGCGTACAGCTAAGGGTGAGTTACATTGATTGTTGTAACATAACTAACAAAATAGAACATGATTGTATTTGCAGTGAAGAGTGAAAAACAGAATGGTACCATTAGCAACGAGCAGCATGAACTTTTAATGAAAGACAGAGATCGTGACTCAGGTGGTACTCAGTGTCGTAGTGACAGTGACAACAGGTCACATGTATCAGGGCTCAGTTCTCACCCATCCCACTCCTCTCACTCTAACTCACAGTCCAACTCTCATACAGTCTCTCAGAGCCAGTCACAGAGATCGCATCCAAGTGTCGGAAAGATGAGTCTTGACAGATTATGTTTCCCGCGTCATGAATTGCAGACAATAGGAATACTTGGTAAGTAAATACTTTGGGCTTCCATCTCATTAGAAGCATCAGATACAGTTGACACCCGTTATCTCAACTTCCCTTATCCCGAAAAACCGCTTATGTCAAAGTGAAAATCTGGTCCCTGTTTTAACATGGAAATCTCATAACAGGTAACGAAAATAATGAGGAAAAGAGGAGAAATTCCTCAAGGAGCAATTTCTCCTGTTTTCCTCAATATTTTCAGTATATTTAAACTTAGGTGTCAAATTACATATTCATTTGTGAAATGTTGTTCGATTTATTTTTTCCTCCATTCTGCAAATCTGATATGTCGAGGTACGGATATCTGGAAGTATTTCAGAGTGTCCCTTGGACTTTGAGATAATGAGAGTCGACTGTATCAAGATAAGGCCAAAAATTAATCAGATTCTCATGCACCGTGCGTCTATCCAGACAGTCCCGCATGTACAATCTTTTCAATGGTGGTTGACGTGTCGTTAACCCCAACACAATCAATTCAATAGTAAATTTTTTCTACCCTCTGAAATATAAGACAGTTGAATTTTTTTTTATCTGTCTGAGAATTATTTTAACTAAATTGTGATCCAGACAACATAGATTATTATATTTTGTAAATTACCTGCAATGATTATTGATAAATTACAATCTGATATGATCTTTGAAAACTTGCATTTCCAATGCTTTCTATATGGGAGCCACCATTTGTGTTAGCTAGACGAAGAAAGTATCCAAACAGAAAATAAAAAAAAAAATAGGCACTAGTATGTATCTGTTTTTTTTTGTTGTTTTGTTTTTGTTTTTTTTTTTTAAAAAAAAAAAGAAAATTTAAAAAAAAAAAAAAGAAAAACAAAACAAAGCCAAAAAAAAAACAAAAAACGGATGCATACTAGTGCCAATTCATTTAAAAAAAAAAAGAAAATCTAGACATTTGTCTTGGCCTAAGGGGTTTTCGTTTTTATTCAGCCAAAAAGTGTGGATATTTTTCTTACTTCTGCACCAAAATACATGTTGTGGGTACTCACTTGTGGTGAGGTGCCGGCCCAGATCAGACTTCTAAGAAACAGCTTGATCTGGGTCTACACTGTTTACCATTCTATCAGCACAATTTTAGACAAATCACCAAATACAGTCAAACTTCAATGGCTCGAACATCTTTGGGACCATAGAGAATTGTTCAAGACATGGGTAGTTCAAGCCATTGAGGGTTAATCATGGTACCAGGTCAGGTAGCAAATAGTGATAATTTAAGGATTTTTTCAATTTTCTACACAATAATTGTTTGTTGAGTGTACTCATTAGAATCACCTCAGTGAGGCGATTCTAATGAGTACACACAACATACAATTTCAAGATAATGTAAGAAACTTTCCTTAAATATTTGTTTTTCTGGAGCTATTGGAAGAATTTCATAGGGACTCAAACATGACTTAGAATCAGCCGCAGTAAACGAGCCATCGGTGTTCAAGCTGTTGAGGTTCGACTGTATGTATGGTGATGTACAGTTTCAAGTTTTAAAATTAGTATAGATGAGTATTAAAAGCAGTATAGCTGAGTATTAAAAGTAGTATAGTTGGGTATTAAAAAAGTATAGCTTGGTATTAGAATTAGTATGGTTGAGTATTAGAAGTAGTATAGTTGGGTATTAAAAAATTATAGTTGAGTATTAAAATTAGTATGGTTGGATATTAAAAGTAGTATAAGTGGGTATTAAAATTAGTATGGTTGGATATTAAAATTACATGTAGTATGGTTGGATATTAAAATTAGTATGGTTGTGTATCAGTATGGTTGGGTATTAAAATTAGTATAAATGGGTATTTAAAGTAGTAGAGATGGGTATTGAAATTAGTTTAGTTGAATATTTAGGGTAATTATGGAAAGTGACAAGTACATGTAATACAAATATCTGCCTTCTTCCATTCCAGGTAAGAGTCAGTTTGGTGATGTGATGCTCGCCAAAGCTCGTGGTATCCGACCGGGAGAAATTGAATCACAAGTTGTTGTTAAGTCTCTATTATCTAAAGAGGATCATCATTATTTTGAGTTCAATAAAGAGATGGAGATGTATGCTAGGATGGACCACAATAATGTTGTTAAAGTTCTTGGTATATGCAGGGAAGCTGAACCTTTCATTATTATCACAGAACACTGTGACTGGGTAAGATGATTCTGTACTTTACAACCTCTTTATAACACAGTTTGTTATAACACGGTTTTGGATAAAAAAAAACAGTTCAAAGATGGATCCCAAAAATGTATAGATTATGTTGAAAATGACCATAAATGGTGATTTTTCAATATAATCTATACATTTTTTTTGGATATAACACGGTTGTTTAACTAACTTGGTTTATGCTATGGACCCTCACAATAGTGTTATAAAGAGGCTGTGGTGTACTTTGTATTTTTAACCAGAAAACTGCTCAGCATAATTGTAGCAGATGACATTCTAAATAAAATTTTTTGTTTTACAGGGAAAATAAGATGTGGCATTTCATGTAAATTGTATGCTTTGCAGACTGTTCACATGAAAAGGCAAGCCTTATTTTCTCTGAAAAATAAAAAAATAAAAAAAGAGAAAAAATGTTTAAAATGTTGTCTGCTACAGTTGTGATTAGCCTTTAAGGCCCTGTTAAACATTTCTTTTAATTCATAGCTTCAGAGCTGTAGGCTTATGATTTTCTTATTTCACCGCGAAAACATAGACATGTACCGGTATTGTGGGTACTTCTAATGCATACCCACAAGGTATGCCGGCCTCGGTGGCTCAGTTGGATGCACCGTCCGACTGGAGACCAGGAGGTCGCTGGTTCAACCCCCGCCGAGGTTGGCAACATTCTTTCGTGGAGATTGATCATGAAATATTTTCTACGGTCATTCTCTCCCTTCCGCTGATTCAAGAAGGGCAGTTGTCAGTTTCTGGCGAAAGAATGTGCACAGTACTGGTTAACCACTTAGAGGACTAAGCCTGCCCAGTAAACGTGTGGTTAGGTAAACTGACTGTGCTCTACATGACCCCACTGGGTTGACTGGTCCGTAAAATCTCAACACAAACAAACCCACAAGGTATGATTTTTTAGAGAGAAAGCAGTAATAATATCCATATAATGTACTTTTTTATTGAAAGAAAAACAACAACAAAAAAACCTTAAACTAGAATTCTGGGCCCAGTTGTTCAAAGCGTCATTATATAGCTTAACAAGCTAGTTAAGGGTCATTTCGTTAACTGTTTTAGCGGATTCAATATACAATATTCTGATATTTTTTGCTGAAAAAATGTGAGTAGCTTTTGCACTGCAAAAGCTACTCACATTTTTTCAACAAAAAATTTCAGCATATTTGCGGATCACTTGATGTAAATTTTAACGAATCGTTAACTTACGACATCGTTAGTTTTGAACAACTGGGCCCTGGTTAATGCCATTATTTTAAGTGTTCACTCAGACTTGAACAGTAATGAAAACTATGATCTCCTGTGTGTGAAATGAACACTCAATCACCTGAATTGTCTTGGTGCTGATTAAGAAAACAGTGAAAGTCACAGATAATAAGCCGGTGTTAAATGGCGTTTCCTTCTCTTAAACAAGGGCTTACAAGATAATTTGAATGAAATGCTTTATTTTCAGGAGTTGTGAGAGGATTAGAATGAAATGCCTAAACCAGTCCCCTAAGTTTTTTTAAATGTTTGTGAAAGTTCAGCTGTAACTGGGTGAAAAGTTAATTTGTATTTAATTTTTTTCAGGATGATTAGAAGCAGTTTTTGCTTGTTGCCTAGTAGAAATTATTTACCGTATTTGCCCTAATTACTGCACTGTGCGCTGAAGTTTTTTTTTTTTTTTTTTTTTTTTTAAAAATCACTGGAGAAACTTGTAGTAAAATATCCTCTAATACGGGTACATTTTAAAGAAAGATCAGTAGATGCAGTATTTTTCTGTCTTTCTTTTGAAAGCATATGTTGTTGGGACTTTTTAAAATTAGTTTGAAAATGGTACATTGTATATCATGGTTTTATTTTTCACAGTGATTTGTGTTATTTGTTTCAGGGTGATCTTAAGCAGTTCTTGCTGGCTTCACGACCTGATATTCAGAGAATACCGCCTCTCACTGTGATACAGAAGATCGGCATGTGTAACCAAGTTGCCCTTGGAATGGAATATCTTTCAAATGAAAGATTCGTACATAAAGACCTAGCTGCTAGGAATGTGCTTCTTACGTCCCGTTTAGAACTTAAAATTTCAAACCTAGCTCTGTCAAGAGACTTATACGCAAGTGAATATTTAATAAAAAATCAGACTGTGATACCACTACGCTGGCTGTCGCCGGAGGCAGCATTAGAAGCAGACTATTCTACAAAAAGTGACATTTGGGCATACGGTGTGTATGTATGGGAGGTGTTTCATTTGGGCGATTTGCCGCATAAGACTCGTTCTGATGAAGAATTGATAAAAGCTCTTAAGGGAGGTGATGTAACACTGGAGATCACTGAACAATGCCCAAATGAGATTTTAGACTTGATACGAAAGTGTACATCAGAATCACCTAAAGACCGTCCTTTATTCACAGACATTTGCAATAGAATGGCTGAACTGGTGACAGTGTATTCTCAATCACAGTTTTCTGGTTCCAGTTCTCCATCTGTGGTCTCATTCCCTTCTGTGTCATCATATACAGCAGGTGGGGTACCAGCAGGAATGTATATGACATAAAATTAGTTTTCTTAATTGGTTAACATATCAGTATTATATGCAAAAATTAAGAAGAATGTAACTGAATTCATTGTGATAACATGCTCCAGATTAGGTGATAACTTGGGTGATAACAGATAACTTTTGTTATTCATAGATCCAGATATAGCCTTTTTTGTTTCATTTGATAGAATACTGCTATTTTCTTACATCTCTGTGAAAACTTATATTGTGGGTATTTATTATGTCCCCCCACCTAAGGGGAGGGGGACATATTGGTTTTGGTGCAGATCCCATTTGCGTCGGCATTGGCGTGACACTTTCTTGTTTGCACAATAGCTTATGAACCAGTTGGTAGATTCTTAACAAATTTTTAAGGATGTATAATAGGGGCATAACAAAGAACTGATTAGATTTTGGTGATCTTGTCTTAATTTTCAAGGTCACAGCAGTAGAAAAACTGAAAACTTTGGTGTTACACTTTCTTGTCTGCACAATATCTTGTGAAACAGTGATTGGATTCTTACAAAATTTGCTTGGATGTATAATTGGGACATAACAAAGATCTAATTAGATTTTTGGTGACCTTGACCTGATTTGCAAGGTAACAGCAGTAGAATAACTGAAAATTAACGGTTGGGGGAGTGGTAGTGGTGGGTGGGGGGAGGGAGGGTGGGGGGCACATCTGGTTTCTCTGAAAACACTATTAGTTGTTTAAAGTACCTCAATGAGGCAGTTCTAATAAGTATCTATAACATGGAGAAATAAGAAAAATATTTACCTGGTACAGCCTCTTATCTGGAGCTGTGCTACTTGTGTACCAAAATGTGTATATTTGAATACTCATTAGCAGCATCTTACTGAGGCAATTCAAACTAGGACCACAGGTCCTGATAAGAAGATAACTACAGCTGACTCTCGTTATCTGGATTTCGCTTATCTCGAATAACTGCTCATCTTGAAGTGAAAATCTGGTCCTTGTTTTAACATGGAAATCTAACAATAGGTAACAAAATATTGTGGAAAAGAGGAGAAATTGCTCCTCCTCATTTCCACAATAATTTCAATATATCTCTAACTTAAGGAGTCAAATTACATATTCATTTGTGAAATGTGGTTGTTTAATTTATTTTTTCCTCAATCTGCAAATCAGATATGTCGAGGTACAGATATCTAAGTATATCAGAGAGTCCCTTGGACTTTGAGATAATGAGAGTCGACTAGTAATAATTTAATATATTTTTATTATTCTCTTTGCATCAAAGATATTTTGTGGGTACTCACTGGAATTGTCTTGGGGAGACATTTTCAATGAGTAGCCACAAGATATTGGTACAAAAATAACAAAAAAGTATGTTTTAAATACTCCTGTTAACTGGGCCTCTGGAAGTACTTACATGTTGTGATGCAGAATTAACAAAACTTGGCCCAGCATTTAAAACAGCATTAGATTATTGACATCAATAAAACCTTGAGACCAATATTTTAACTGGCATATTAAATATACAGTTGACTCTAGCTATCTCGACCTCGCTTATCTCGAATAACCGCTTATCTCGAAGTGAAAATCTGGTCCCTGCCTAAACATGAAAATCTATCAACAGGTAAAAAATATTGTGGTAAAGAGGAGAAGGAGCAATTTCTCCTCTTCCACAATATTTTCAATATATCTCTAACTTCAAGAATCTAATTACATTCAAGAGTCCAATTACATATATTTTTGTTAAATGCGGTTAATCAAATTATTTTTTCCTCAATTCTGCAAATCGGATATGTCGAGGTACGGATAGATCGAAGTATTTCAGAGAGTCCCTTGGAATTTGAGATAACGAAAGTCGACTGTACATCTTTTATGAAACATTGTGAGTAGCTTTTGCACAGTTATTAATGAAAGAAATTGCTTAACTGTGAACTTATAGGGGTATGTACAGTAATTAGGTCAAATATGGTATTCCTTTTATATGGAAGCTTGGATACAAAAATTGATGATATGTTACTGTGAATTGGAAATAGAGTTAAGAGCTTCTGATTCCATAACAAGATAAAGTGGGTAATTGGAAAAATAGCACTCTTATTTGCTCATGAAAATGTATATTGTGGGTACGCATTAGAAGTACCTCAACAAGACACTTCTAATGAGTTCCCATGATATATGGCACACTTCTAATGAGTTTCCACAACATATGAGGCACTTCTAATGAGTTCCCACAACATGTTTTCATGCCTAAGTGAGGCACTTCTAATAAGTTCCCACAATATATGGCACTTCTAATGAGTTCCCACAACATATGAGGCACTTCTAATGAGTTCCCACAACATGTTTTCATGCCTAAGTGAGGCTTTTCTAATAAGTTCCCACAATATATGGCACTTCTAATGAGTTCCCACAACATATGAGGCACTTCTGATGAATACCACATTTGACACTTCTAATGAGTTCCCACAACATATGAGGTACTTCTAACGAGTTCCCACAACATGATTCATGCCTAAGTGAGGCACTTCTTATGAGTTCCCACAACATATACACATATTTTTATGGAGAAGTAAGAAAATATCAATATATTTTGGATAAAAAGCCATTAATATGTTGAGCTGTGGGTCCTTTTGTTGTTGAGATAATACATTAAATCTGAAATATGAATTCTGCTTTGAACAGGGTGATGCAAGGGGCTTATGAGTAAGGTTGCCTTCTTTTATTACCCCTAAAATAACAAAACATTTGATTGAGTTTGATTGAATCTGTTCATTCAATCAATCTCAATCAAATGTTTTGCTATTTTCTATCTACTATGCTCCTTAAGGATCTCCTTGTCAATTTTTATTATTTTTTTATCAGATGAGCTGTTAAGGAGTAAGAAGGATGCAGCCAAAAATCTGATTACCCTGCTAGAATAAGATTTATTTTCTTAATATATTGCTTAGAATATTTTTATGTATTTTGGATAGAATTTTATAAAATGCTCCATGCTTGGGAAATAACTCATATCCAGCCTTTTCACTAAAGAATGAGACAAAGAGAGTTTGACAGTTACTTCTGCCTTGGACCCAATATACACTGGACTAGTAACTACGGTACAGGTATTGTATTTATTGGAAATATGTTGTCGTGGCTGAGTTTTCATAATTTTGTATGGTGAACTTTAAATGCTCATATTTCATTTATTTCTCCAAATATCTGAGATTTGTTTTCAAGAAGCAATAGTTCAATATATTACCTTTAAGACTGTAGCATTATATTTAAGGAAAATCAAACAGTTTTTGTAAACTTTAGCAAGAAACCTAGGTACCCATTTTTGCTATTTTCGGCACTTTTTGCAGAAAATCATCAGAAATTCAACAAAAATGATGGTATAACTTCAATTTTATTAATTGTGACTTAACACTTTTCAGCCAAACCTATTACAATCAATTTATTACAACTTCTGTAATTATCCAGAACCATTTTTAATGACCATAGTGCTGTTGAATAGCGCTAAAATCAAGCCACGACAACATATTTTGGCAGTTCCGGTAGTGACAAGTCCGGGTATTATTAGTTCTGAGCTTCTGCTGAAAGTGTATATGGAAATGTTAAACATATGAACATTAACCCTGGTCCTGCTGAACCTGGACATGTCCTGTCTTTGCAAACAGTTGTAGATCCAGATCAGTTGGCTTCTTCAGAAGCCAACTGATCTGGATCTACACTGTTTGTCAATAAGTATGTGAATTTGTATTAACAAACTGGATCAAGCAATCTGATTGGTTATAATTTACAAGTGGGCATGGTATCTTGATTTATTCAGCATGACAAGCGTTAAAGACCATAGCTAAACTGAATGTACTTCACAAAAACATACCTATATAATTTTGACCCCCTGAAACCCCACTTTTATATAGTAAAACGGGGGTTTACAGGGGTATACATTATTTTTCTTATTTCTGCTCAAAAACATAGATTGTTGGTACTCGTTAGAACTGCTTCAGAGAGGCAGTTCTAATGAGTACCCACAATCTATGTTTTGAGCAGAAATAAGAAAAATATCAGAGTTTTTTATCTGAAAATTTTCTGTTTTTGGGAGGTGAAATTTTCTATATATTTGAATAGGCTTGTTTTCGTAATGACACAGAGGTTGATCTGAATCTTTGCTGTTTGTAGCAATGTACAATAGTTGTCCTGAAATTTCATACACCAACTTTTCTGACAAAATTGCGTATGCCAACAGTGCAGACTCGTCCGTCTGCTCTTGAAAAAAACAGCTTAATCAGGGTCTACACTGTTTGCCATTTCCCCAAGTTATGAAAAAAATTCATACAACATACAGAATTTTGGCAAAAAGGGTATGGAATAAGTGTTTCTTCACGACATTTATTATGTGTTTTTTCCCTTGCACACGATGAATAATCTTGATATAATACTGTAATTGAAGACTAGTGCTATATATACACGTAAGCATATATTTATATGTATTTTTATCTAAGATCAGGCCAGCTATTGCAAAATCAACATTCATTATTTAAAAAAAAAACTGTCCTGAACAAAGTGTTGTTCTTAATATGAAACTGAAGTTTTCTACCTTGATAATACACAGAGCCACAATGAGTTCAGATCTGACGATTTGTTTTTTCTCAGTTTTTATTTTATTTCTATCATTTATAGAGTGTCAAACTATTTTATGGCTATTTCCACTATATACAAGTGGTCTTATGCAATCTTCATATTTAGTTTTGTAGAAACAGTATTTAGCCCTTAAACTGCCAATCACAACAGTTGTCGTCTGCTATGTCGTCTGCTTATGATTTTTAAAGTCATTTTTGCAAACTGTGTGATCCTCTAGGAGCAGTCTGATCAGGGTCCACACTGTTTGCCTGTGTGCAAAAATAGGTTTGAAAAGTTTGCAAGAATATTCAGCAGACGACAGAAACAGACGACATTTTCAGATGCAGGTTTTCTTGGCATTTTAAGGGTTAGTCTAAGCACCATATTCACCCTAAGTTTTGTGACATACAGGTCAGAGCAAACAGTGTAGATCCAGATCAGATCCACAGTATACAGCATCTGATCAGGGTCTACACTGCTTGCCACTAATCCAGCAGTTTTTTACACATCAACTGTAAGTAAAATGGATGTGTTGAAATTTTAGAACAAGTATGGTAAAAAGATATGATGTCCCAATATTTAGGATACACTTCAACCTCTTTATAACAGGGTTCGTTATAACACGGTTTTGGATGTAACACGGTTCAAAGATGGATCCCAAAAATGTATAGATCATATTGATACATGACCATAAATGGTCATTTTTCAATATAATCTGTACATTTTTATTTGGATATAACATGGTTGTTTAACTAACACGATTTATGCTATGGACCCCAACAATAGTGTTATAAAGAGGTTGAGGTGTATTTAGGCAGACTCGGACAGACCTGCATCGGCAAAGAGTGTGGACTCTGATCAAACTGTGAAGGAACAGTTTGATCAGAGTCTGCTCTGTTTGCCATTTAGCCTGCACTTTTTAAGACACATCACATTGTTCAAACTTTAGGATGGGTATGATAAGGTTACATTGTCTAAATATTTAGGTTAACCCATTTATGCTAAGTGGACTCTTCTACCTTAACTCTTTTGACTGGTCCATTTCTAGTTAAAGGGGTGTCTGGTCAATTGTCATTATTACCATGTTTTATTGAAATTCCTGTGTTTAATGCAAACATTGTGGACCCTGATCAGATGCCGCATTCTGCAGCGTCTGATCTGGGTCTACACTGTTTGACAATGTCCCTTTTAAGGGATGCTAGGCATAACTGGGTTAAATATGATAGCTATATTGTATAAATAATTGTCTTAATTTAATATTGAAAGCTTATCGCTGGTCGAAAGGGTAATTTATTGTGATCACTGACAATAATTGTGACTCCCATAGCTGTTTTCAAGATGACAGTTGTGCCTGACATTTTTCTTCTCAAGAAACATAACAACATGTAATTTAATATGTTTTATTAGTGCTAACAGCCCATGATTTCCTCCAAAAACACCAACCGCACATGTTTATGTTTAACCACTCTGGGTAAAATCAGCATGTAGCAAACTGACACTATTTTTCTTATTTTTTCCTATAAAATCGGGTTTGATATTTCATGGAAATTGTCTCCATTTGATCAGGATTTACTCTGATTTTTTTGTTTGTTTGTGTTGAGGTTTTACGGCCCAGTCAACCCAAAGGGTCATGTCGAGCGCGGTCAGTTTACCTAACCACACGTTTACTGTGCAGGTTTAGTCCTCTAAGCGGTTAACCAGTATTGTGCACATTCTTTCGCCAGAAACTGACAACTGCCCTTCTTGAATCAGCGGAAGGGAGATCTGATTTTTTTATACCCCGATTTATGATAGTGGTGGAGTATTATGTTTTCTCTGCAGCACATCCCTTTGTCCATTTGTCAGTCTTTCATGCATGCAGCTATCTATGTTTCATTTGCAATTGATAATATCTGTTGAATTTCATTGATTTCAATGCAACTAATATGTGCATTGATATTGAGAAGATCATATATGGGATTTTAACCCTTATCCTGCTGAATAATTTAATTAGCCACACCCATTTCTGACTATCAGCCAATCAGATTACATCATATAACATTTTCATTCAAATTCACAAACTGAATGGCAAACAGTGTAGATCCTGATCAGATGGCTTCTTCAGAAGCCATCTGATCTGGATCTACACTGTTTGCAATGGTAGGGGTTGTCGTGAACAGCAGGATAAGGGTTAATGTGTCAGCTTCGATAATTATTAGTGAATTATGCTCTCCATGTTAAAAATTGGTTTCACAGCCGAAACATGCATGCCTTGATGTGCCAACAATGCATGTAATGGAGCTGCATTGTGTGCAGAACCCTTTGCAAATTTCCAGTAATATTCTGCTAAATCAAGAAATGAATCAAATTTCCAGTAATATTCTGCTAAAGCAAGAAATGAATCAAACAAATCAACAACTGCACAAAAAGTAAAATTCAGGCAAAAAATGTATTGAATATTCAAAATTTTAGGACATTTGCCATAATCCATGCATAATATAAGAGATCCATCTTTCTTGCATACAAGAACTAATTAGAAGAGAGCTGCAGATGGACTTGTACTTCTCTGAAATATGCTGAATTTACATGTTTGCAGGTGACATTTTAAGAATGTTATTTTTGTTGTTTTTATTTTACATTTGCATTACGAAAACATGTCTACCAGAAACTGAAAATTTTCAGATAAAAAAACTGTGATATTTTTCATATTTCTGCCCAAAACATAGATTGTGGGTACTCCTTAGAACTGCCTCGGCAAGGTGGTTCTAATGAGTGCCCACAATCTATGTTTTTGAGCAGAAATAAGAAAATAATGTATACCCCTGTAAACCCCAGTTTTACTATATAAAAGTGGGGTTTAAGGGGGTCAAAATTATGTAGGCGTGTTTTCGTGATGGTCCATATTTTCTACAACCTCCCTCCCCACACCCCCCACACCAAAAGAAAAACAAAACAAAACAAACAAAAAAAACAATGCAATTTGAATGAAATTTCAAGCCTTTTTTTCCTAAAAATTATCATTTATGATCTGCACTCTGAAGACTGTAAGGGTTAAAAATAATTGCATTACATTTCATTTGGATATATCAGATGATGTGCATTGCAAAAAAAAAAAAAGATATATTGTGCCAGAGCAAAGATCAGCTCGCACATCAACAATAATCAGGGCCTTCTCTGTTTGTTAGTATAGTCTACAATATCCAGTGATTCTGTAAGCAGGTCATTAAAGTCCTGGGCCCAGTTGTTCAAAACTAACAATGTCGATAGTTAACGATTCGTTAAAATTTACATCGAGTGATACACAAATATGCTGAAATTTTTTGCTAAAAAAATGTGAGTAGCTTTTGCAGTGCAAAAGCTACTCACATTTTTTCAGCAAAAAATATCGGAATATTGTATAGTGAATCTGCTAAAACAGTTAACGAAATGACCCTTAACAAGCTCGTTAAGCTCACGACGCTTTGAACAACTGGGCCCTGATCAGACTGCAGTATGTGGACAAATCTGGGTCTTTGTTTTGCTGTGCTTCAAGTTGCATTATCCATTTCATGACAAGACTGAATATCAGATTACTTGGAATTCTCAGATAAGAGATATTAATCTGAAACAGAAGACTTTTATTTTTAAACTGTATTAACTGATGAACAAAAAAACAAAAATACTTCAGTAACATGCAGCTATGGGAGTAAAAAGTGATCGAAATAAAAATAATATTTGTTGTCCTATTTTCTCCTATTGTATTTAGATTTGCCAGACAATGAAAAATATTATATAAGCCAGCACACGACAAAACCTACAATACCACTTGTAGGACCAGAGCAGACGCAGATCAGCCTGCAAATCCTGGCAGTCTGATCAGTCTTCGCTGATCGCATGTGCTTTCAACAGCCTTCAGGCTATTGAATGGGCGATGAATGAGAACCCTTAATTGCCATATTGGATGGATGTACAGGCTAATCTGAGGGCTTATTCTTCCCTCAAACAGTCAAAGATTGGAATGCTCTTCCAGATTTGATTATTATCTCTGTCAAAGGTGCAGAGGATGATGTGGCTAGGTTTACCCTCTCTCTGGTGAAAGCTAGGGACTAATTTCCCATATCACAGGTCCTGGTGAATGAATGTCATTGGACGTATCACCAGTAAAAATTCCAATTCTGATTCTGAGTCTGATCTAAGTCTGTGCTGGTCATACACGTCTTATTGTAGGTTTTGTCATGTGCTGGCTCAATTATTCTTATTTTGTGATTTTCATTGCTATAACTATATTGTAGATTGTTATCTTAACCTTTAGTAGGCTTATCAGGAAATTACCAGACAACAACTTTTCTTGGAAAATACAGCTTGACATTCATGTTAAAGGCTCCATATCCCTCAGAAATAGATATTTTATTATCAAAAAAAGGTTTAATTGAAATATGGTATTAATAAAGTCATAAACTGTGGCACCTCGCAGCCTATAAAATTTCAGTTAGTCTCTCCTCCTTGAAATGAAATGATTTTTTATTGTATCTCCAAATTAATGTTGCCAATATCAATTCAGAAATATGATAAACAAATCATTTCATTTTTGATCCAGTTCAAAAATGAGAGACTAACTGAAATGTTACAGGCTGTCAGATACAATATTTTATGATCATATTAATACTACATATCAATTTATCAGATCTTTCTCCGATTAAAAAAATGTCTATATTTGAGGACTATGGAGCCTTTAACAGACTTCATATTTATTATTTCATATGAATCATGTTGCATGAAATGACAAACCCTGTTTTCTTGGAGAAGATAAATTTTAGTCTGCTAATATTCTAGTTTGGCTGATTAAGGGTTTATGAATATGTGGATATGTATATGCACACATGACTATATTAATGTGTAAATGAATCAGTGTGTAAAAGCTTTTAACCCTTGTCATGCTGAATAAATTAAGTTGCCACACCCACTTCTAATTGTTAGCCAATCAGATGTCTTGATCAAGATTGTTGACATAAATTCATAAACTGAATGGCAAACAGTGCAGATCCAGATCAGTTGGCTTCTGAAGAAGCCAACTGATCTGGGTCTACACTGTTTGCAACGGCAGGGTATATTCGGGTTCAGCAGGACAAAAGTTAAGCCAGTTGTGTTGGCTTGTCTTGCCATATGTGAAATTCTGCTGGTTTTTGTTCTTTCTTTAAACCATTGTATAGTGAATAGACTATATATTGAAAGATTCTAATTTCGGTATTTTAGGTATGTCAGGCTATGTGATTTAGATATTCTCAGAGAAAAATGGTTGAACTGTTTGCAAACAGTGAAGACCCTGATCAGACACCACGTTCTTTGGCGTCTGATCTGGGTATGCACAGTTTGCCAAGTACCCTTTTACAGGTCTCCCGACTACAACGGGTTAAATCAAGGGCAGGGTGGATTGTATAGGTATCTGTTTCAGATTGTGATAGCCTTTAAGGATACTGAGTAAACTTGGTTGAGTTTCCTTCATTTTGAACAAGGAGATAGGGATAGGGCCTTTCTTCACATTGGCATGTGTGGATTTGAGCTTCTTCATGTTAACCGTTAATGCTCATCATTTGGTAAAATTGGTAATAATTTCAATAGACTACAATCAACCCTTGTCATGCTGAATAAATTAAGATGCCACGCCCACTTCTAATTGTCAGCCAATCAGATTACTTGATCCAGATTGTTGATATAAATTCATATCCTGAATGGCAAACAGTGCAGATCCAGATCAGTTGGCTTCTTCAGAAGCCAACTCATCTGGATCTGCACTGTTTGCAAAAGCCGGATATATCTGGGTTCAGCAGGTCAAGCGTTAACATGGATTAAAATTTCAACAGACTACACTTTTATTTATTTTTTCTTTTTTTCCAAGAAAATTAAACAGGTCTTTGCTTCTTGATTGTCACATTTCCTGCTTATGTTCACTCTTAATTTTGTAAAGTCATATTTTGAGGGACGTGCTTTTTGAAGATTTCTTTGCTAGCAGGCCTCGGTGACTGCTGCTGCAGAGTTGTTGGCTATTCTGTTAGTAATGTACATGTGTCATTATTTATACCCTTCATGACGAGAACCAAAATAATCAGGCCCCAAGATTGTTAAACTTTTTTCATGCTCAACTCA
Organism: Anodontia alba; assembly: GCA_964016985.1. Lineage (NCBI taxonomy): Eukaryota > Metazoa > Mollusca > Bivalvia > Lucinida > Lucinidae > Anodontia > Anodontia alba. The sequence continues at coordinate 56,121,566 of OZ024823.1, read as the reverse complement.
GCTGAGCATGAAATTTTTCCTGCAAATAAATCTCAAATTACAAACAATTTCAAATTCTTCCTTGCTAAATATAGTTGAGCATGAAAATTTTTCTGCTAATAAATATGAAAATGCCAATTATTGTTGGCATTTTCATATTTATTAGCAGAGAAAATTTCATGCTCTGTTTGAGTTGAGCATGAAAAAAAGTTTTATAACCTCGGGGTCAGTAATATACCAAACAGAAATGAGCCAGGGCGCAGCACTTCCTACAAGATTGCATGTGCGTTGAGGGGCCGGCCTCGGTGGCTCGGTTGGATGTGCATCCGACTGGTAATCAGGAGGTTGATGGTTCAATCCCCGCTGGGTCGGCAACATTCTTTCATGGAGATTTGACCATATAATATTTTCTATGGTCGTTCTCTTCTTTCCGCTGATTCAAGAAGGGCAGTTGTCAGTTTCTTGCAAAACAATTTACACAATACTGGTTAACCACTTAGAGGACTAAGTCTGCCCAGTAAAAGTGTGTTAGGTAAATTGACAGCGCTCAACATGACTTGCATCCCAGCATACTGATCAGAGTTTTTGCTGTCCAAGTGAAAATGCACTGGAACCTTGGCTACCCACAGAGTGCCTTGCAAAGACTGATCAGACTGCACACATATTTTGAGTGTTGAGCTGAGTCTTTGCTGGGCAAAGGAATCCTTCCATGGCTCAAATGTTATTTTTCATTATTCTGTTTGTAAATATCTGTTTTGTTACTTATATGAATTGCAACACTAAGGCAATTCTAATGAGTACCACAACATTTGTTTTCACAGAGCAATTAAGAACAGAAGGTTATCTGGATTCTGGATTCTTTAAACCATGGCTGAACAAGGAGGCATAGTCATATGATACAAAATGCAGGAAAAGGACCCTTACGTGATTTGCGGACAACGGAGGCCTAGATCAGCCTGCGCATTTGCGCAGGCTGATCAGGGCCTTCGTTGCCCGCTTACAGAATCAATGGATACCATAATATATTTCGATGAACAAAAAATGTCCAGAACTGATGACACTGATGCGCAGGCTGATCGCTGCCATCACTGTTTGCTTATGGCATAAGAGTCCTTGTCCCATGTTGTACATCCTATGTCTGCCAGTACCGGTATTGTATAACAGGCCATTCATGGACTTCTTACAAAGCTAAACCTTTAACTTGTTGGACACAAATAGCAACAGATGTCATTTTAAGATAGTATTTTGAAATTTCCCAGAAAGTAGAGCGTGACATTTCATTTAAGATGTAATGTCAATTATTATTTTCCCAAAAAAACAACAATACAAAAAATAACAACTGTATTTATGCTAAGTATTCAGACAGACAAACTTCAGCAAACTGTGTAGACCCAGATCAGACTTCACAGAACCCAGGATCTGATCCTGCCACTCTTACATCAGTTGTTTTCAGAAACATCAATGAATAGTTAAATGGACTGGTTCAAATATTTGGACAACAAGTGGTACGGAGATCAGGGCCCAGTTGTTCAAAACTGAACAAAGTTGTTAGCTAGTGTGATGTTAAAATTTCTGTCTTGAAATAGGGCGAATGCATAAATATTTTTTGCTGAAAAAAAATGTGAGTAGCTCTTGCAATGCAAAAGCTTCTCACATTTTTGCAGCAAAAATATCAATGTATTTGAAAATACCTTAGCTACAACACTTAACAAGTTTTTGATTAATGCATTTGTTAAGCTATTGATGCTTTGAACAACTGTGCCCAGGGTTTGAAAAGTTAGGGTAGCACAGATAAAATCATCAATTTGTCATCTGAATTTAGAACCTCTTCTTCGTTCAATGAACTGAAAGTCAAATTTACTCAAAACCATTGGAAGTGAGGAGGTGATTTGTTCAAATTACAGCCTTGGTGTGAAAAAAATGGCCCTACCCTAGGGGTCATGTCTTATAAACATGTGAATGATACATGGCCATCTTGACACTCTTGTTGCATTTAGATTTACTGTATTTACCCTAAGTATTCAGCCATGTTAACTCCTTACCATACTAGTCCTAAAATTTGAGCAAGTACATTTTTTCTACCTGTTCTTGTGCCTAAAAACTGCTAAATGACAGGCAAACAGTGTAGAACCTATCAGATCCTGCATTCTGTAGCAACTGATCTTGTCTGCACTGTTTACTCAGATCTGTCTGTCCAAATACTTCTGGTAAATAAAGTGGAATTATTATATTTATTATATGTGTATGTATTTGGATAAATTTATATGTGAGCATGGATAAATTTTATTTTAACCCTTCTCTTGCTGAACACGACATGCCCTATTGTAGCAAACAGTGTAGATCCAGATCAGTTGGCTTCTGAAGAAGCCAACTGATCTGGATCTGCATTGTTTGTCAATTAGAATGTAAATTTGTATCAACAACCCGGATCAAGCAGTCTGTGGCTGAAAATTAGAAGTGGGCGTGGCATCTTAATTTATTCAGCATGACAAGGGTTAAATTGTTCAGTTGACATTAGAATGAACCGTTTACTGTATAGTATTCATATTATTAGTATGATAAACAAGTAAGAAATCATGACGCTGTTTACATTAATTCAGAAAGTCCAGTCATTTTTAGATCCATATGAAAACAAGCAGCAAATTGCTTAGGCATTTAGTAACCATACAGTTTTATTCAATAACCATATATTTTATTTGATAACCATACAGTTTATTTGATAACCATATATATTTTTTGATAACCATATAGTATTGGAGCCTTGAAAGATGCTAATAATAGAATAAAATAATATCAAACTATTAATTACAGTATTAACCCCAAATATTGGGACACCTGAACTTTTACTGTACTTGTTAGAAAATTTGAATGCATATTTTCTTTATTTACGGTAAATGTTCTAAAAATTCGAACACTTTATTCCATTCTATTTTGGCCTAAATTTTGTTTTTTATGCAGCTGTTTCTTAAAATAGTGGAAAGGCAAACAGAGTAGACCCTGATCAGACTGCTTTTTGAGGAGCAGTCTGATCTGGGTCTGCACTGTTTGCATACCGGTATGTCATTTTGTCAGACAGTTTGATTTTCCAAATTTTAGGACATTTACTGTAACATTTTATTCCTTTGTGCTCATCAGCCAGGGCACCTTTTAAACTTTTATGACTCTCTGGGGAAATTCCACAGAGGACAAATTTACAATATTTTTCCAAGGCAAATAGGCTTTAAATTTCATGCAAATTGTTCTTTTTAGGAAACATCAAAGACTATTATCTGGGAAAAATTAAAATAAAATTCAAAATATCACCTGCTAAAATTTCTACCCAATATGCTTAGTGTTAAATAAAAGATCTGGTTCAAAATTGCCAATGAAGTCAAGAGTAGGCCCACCCTGTTTCAAGTAATTTCAATATATTGTATCAGTCTTGAGGTATTTTTAGGGGATGGAAGGGGCTTTTTGGAATGGAATAAATCTAGGCCTGGACTAAAGTTATTATGTAGATAGGGTCAGTGGTGCTAGTTGCTCAAATGCGTGAAGATGTATATTGCATAAATGGACTTTATAGATGGGCTGAGATGTTATAAAAGAGCCTTTAGGGCATATATGTTAACAGTAAAGGCCAGATCAGTCTGCACATGCACAGTCTGATCAGGGCCTTCTCTGACAGTTGATCTGTTGTTAACTATCAATTAAGTCTTTAAGTGGGCATTGAGGGCCTAGGTCAGACTGTGCAAATGCACAGTCTGACCAAGGTCTTCAGTGCCCACTAGGGCCTTTATTGCCCACATATGCAGTAAGGGCCTTTCTGACATTAGAGTTCAAATGTTCTTGTTCTATATATAATGAATCAATATACCATATTTACTCTAAGTATTTGGACACCTAAACACTTTACCATAATTGTCGCAAAATTTAAACAAAGCCATTATGCTACCCCATTCTTGTTTCTAAAAACTTGATAGATAAGTGGCAAACAATGTAAATGCTGACCAGATGATGCATTCTGTGGCATCTAGTTTTGGTCTACACTGTTTGCTCTGGCCTGTGTCCAAATACTTGGGGTAAATTTGGTACAAATTATGGTAATATGACATAGTGACAAAAGACTAATTAAAAATAAAGAAAACGTCCACGTGGATAGAAGTAATTTCTTGTTGTTATATTTTCACCCATGTTACTTCCCATCCCCCAGCTTCCACCTCACCCCACACAGATGAGATTGCCTGAGAAACAACAATGGCATTTGCTTACTTCTGCATTTACCTTAAGTGTATGGACACATATGCCTGAGCAAACAGTGTAAATAGATCAGATGCTACAGATAGACTGGCTCCTGTCTTCAGTGACTGCATATTTATTCTAATAATCCTGTTTGATAGGCCATGAAAATAAAACCAAAATGATATTGTGACTATAAAGGCGGGTCAGCCGTCTTTATAGTCTTGATATTATTATGCCCTACCAAAAAAAGTGTTATACCCTCCAAAATTTTGAGTGATCAGCCATCCATCTGTCCGTCCATCCTTCAGCGCTTCCATGATTTGTGTACGCTCCATAACTCTGATACTATCCAAGATGTTTTCACGAAACTTCACACAAATGTAAACCACTATGAGACGAGGTACAGAACAAAGTGTAACTCTGGTTTGCTTACTTTTGGAGTAATTGCCTTTGAACATTTAACATAGCCATTTCTACCATGTACTCAAGTCCTCTCTGTAAGTTGAAAACCATCCGAGATATTTTCACAAAACTTCACACAAATGTAAAGCTCTAGGAGATGACGTGCAGATTACATGAGCCTTAACTCTGGTTTGCCTTCATTTGGAGTTATTGCCCTTAGAACATTGAACATAACCATATCTATCATGTACTCATGTCCACTCTGTAAGTTGAAAACTATTCAAAATAGTATTATAAAATTTCTCACAAATGTAAACCATCATGAGACAAAGGGCAGAGCACCAAAAACATAACTCTGGTGATCCTACTTTCGGAGTTGTGGCCCTTTGAACATAGTAGATATTAAAATTAGCCATTCATACTATGTATTCGTATCCACTCTATATTATTACGAAATTTCCCACAAATGTTAAGCACCATGAGACAATGTGCAGATTACAAAAAAGCATAACTCTGCTTAACCTACTTTTGGAGTTGTGACCCTTTGAACATAGTAGATATTGAAAATGGTCATTTCTACCATGTACTCATGTCTGTTCTGTGTTGAAAACCGTTACAGATAATTTGATGAAACTTCACACAAATGTAAAGCATCATGAGACGAGGTACAGAACTGTAACTCTAGTAAACCTCCTTTTGGAGTTATGGTCCTTTGAACTTTGAAAACAGTGATTTCTTCAATATATTTGTGTCCACTCTGTAACTTGAAAACTGTTCCAGAACTGTTTTTTGAAACTTTTTATCACCATGATAGCAAGTGCAAAACACAAGAACCGTAAAATGACCACCCCTTGTAACTTTTCACTATATAATCCCTCTGCGTAAAGTAGTCTTTGTAAAGTAGTGTTTACAGGCGTATTCATTTCACTGACTTGTTAATGTGGGAAATGAAAAAAAAGGAAACAGTTACGTTGAACATTTTAATCAAAATTAACTCCTGTACATGCATCAATGCATGAATGTTGATAATATTTAGGGAAGGACTAATGCACCTTCCCTTTGATTTTTTTTGACAGAGTTATGGAACTTGCTTGATATAACGCAGTGGCGGGGCATGGTGCAGTGCTTGCAGCACTTTTACTTTTGGTTTTATCTCAGTGCCTTATCAAACAGGAGTATTAGAATAAATATGTAGTCACTGGAGACTGGAGCAAGTCTAATGCTACAGAATGTGGCGTCTCGTTAGAGTTTACACTGTTTGCCACTCATCCAGCAGTTTTGTAGTCACATCAATAGCTAGTGAAATGCTTTAATGGATTTTTCAAAGACTTCCTATTGAAAAACAATAGTTGCAATGGCATCCAACTAAAACACGATGTGCAGACAAACACAATCTTGAATACTCATTATAATTAGGTTTTTGTTGGTGTTATTTCGGCGTCACAAAGCCTAAAATATGGCGACATCAATGACGGCCATTTTGTACATAGTCAAACCACAGTAACTTCCTTAAGCTTATTTCTCGAGCGATTTTGATAAAACTTGCATCAAAGTAAATGGTTTACTTAGCACTTTACTCCAGAAAACACTAACAACTTATGTGGCATTCTCCTTTAATATTTTGAACCTCATTTAATGCTCAAAATGACAGCACCCTTGAAAAAAGTCTTGAAATCTTTAAACGTCATCAACTTTCTAACTTTTTATCTGATTTTGATCTTATTTGCACCACAATGTTTGGTTTGTCAAGATCTTTTATTTCAGATGCATTCTCCCATTAATGAAATTATTTTCCCATGCGCAGTTTGCATTGATCTATTTACTCTTAATATTGGAACAGTTTAAGCCCTTGCCATATGTGTCCGAAAATACGAACAATAGATTCTAAAAAGAATGACCCTTGAGTGCGATGAATACACACACAAAACTGAACAAGTCCAATCCTGTCTCTGCTGATTGGTCTAAAAACTGCTGGACTGAATGAGTGGCAAATAGTGTAGATCCTGATCGGACGCTGCGTTCGGCGATGTCTGATCTGGATCTACACTGTTTTCTCCAAACCTGTCTGTACACATACTCAGGGGCATTCGGTATGCTTACACAATTTTACAGGAAAACTTCAATGAGGCCAAATAAAAACAATATTTGTGTTTATGGTATCCCTACCCTACCTAATTTTCCTGATGAAACCGAGCAATTGTTTTTTAATGTTTTCTCAAAAAAAAAAAAAAAAAAAAAAGAGGTGTTACTGGGATAAAATATTTATGCTAAATATTGAGACAAGTAGCTATGTGCAAACAATGTAGACCCAGATCAAACTGCTCCTATAGGAGCAGTTTGATCAGGGTCTACACCGTTTGCCATTCTATGAGTCCTTGAATACATCAAAGTACGGTGAAACAGACCGTAAATTTTTGCGTAAATTATATCTGGTAATTCAAATATATCTGGTAATTATGGTATAATCCTTTATATGTAAAGGTTAGGCAAGATGAGTCCATCATCCCTTTCGTGTCAACATTTAATCCCAAAGACTCTGAAATATTCCGGATTATTATCAACAATTTACTGATTTTGGAGAAAGATGAAAAAATGAAAGGCATTATTTCAAAATACAAGTTTATAAAGAGTAAAAGACAACCCTACAACCTTAAGCGTTTACTCACTAAAGCAAACTTCACTTCAAATTATGAACACAGAGTGAAAAATGTAATAGACCGAAATGCGGCCTCTACATTCATTTATTAGAAGGAAACAATTTCACATTTAATTGTGGAACCAGATTCAAAATCCATGAAGATATGTCATGCGATGTAAAAAAACGTGATTTATGTAGGGGCTATGGGGAAGAATACATAGGTGAAAAAAGGAAATTTCCGGTGTAAACGTGTCACAGTACATAACCAACACATCCCTGACCCGAAAACAAGAATGCTCAAAGTGAGTGAGCACATTGACAATTTATTAGAACTGACAATATTTTCCCCTTCTATAAGATGTGCACAGACAGTGTAACATTACGACGGTCAAAAGAAAAACTCTTTATAAACTCAGCCTAAATTAAACAGGGCCATTTAGAGGGATGGGTGCCATCAGAGTATTCGTACACCGAAAACGTCATTCATTTGAAACGGAAATTTTAATTATGACTTTACGTTTCGTTGCTAAGTAATTCAAAATGTCTTCTTGATAATCTGTTGTAAATGCAGTGAAACCGCGGTAGATATTTACTGAAAATATAGTGTTGTTTGGCAAACTCGGACGTATATATATATATAACTTACGTAATTTTTCTAACATGTTACCCTAAACACGCATCCAACTGAGCCACCGAGGCCGGGTTCGAGCCATTGAAATTCGACTGTATATATCTACTGGGAAATCTAAAATGTGCCCAGATTTAAACATGAATTTCAAATTAGATAGACTATTTAGACAGTGGAAAATACACTTCAATCCTGTTAAAGGTCTTAACTGATCTCATAAATCATTGGAACGCGCTTTCATACTGCTTGCCAAAGTCTTACCCTTGTCCTGCTGAACCCGGATATACCCTGTCTTTGCAAACAGTGTAGATCCAGATCAGTTGGCTTCTTCAAAAGCCAACTGATCTGGATCTGCACTGTTTGACATTAAGTATGTGAATTTATAGCAACAATCAGGATCAAGTAATCTGATTGGCTGTAAATTAGAAGTGGGCGTGGTATCTTAATTTATTCAGCAGGGCAAGAGTTAAGCTGTTCATTAATTTCAGGTAGACGATTTCCTGTTGCCATGTCTGCCTTAGAAAATTCGTCTAACAAGAGTAAGATGCTGATCGACGTCACTAAACGAAAAGGAATTTTGGAATATTGGCCTTTACTAAATGCTTCAAGTTAATTCAGACTGCTGATGCGCGTTTACGCGCATTCTGCTCAGTCGGCACAGTTCGCACGTACAATTTCTGATTTATGTAGCTGCTATGTAGCATGCGCAAAAAAAAAAAGAAAAAAAAAAAAACAAAAAAAAAAAAAGACTCGGACTATGTGATCCATTTAAGATAGACAAGTAAAATGTTACTTTAAGGGACTAGATATACTTATTATTGCTTTCATTTCTGAAATAGGGTCCACTTTAAACGGAAAGAATTTGCTCCCAACAGGGAGCAAATTCATTCCGTTTAAAGTAAACATCGTTTCAGAAAGGAGATAATCAACTGAGACGTATATTCTGTCCACTTAATGCATCAGAGATGCAACACGAGAAAATGCACAAGAAAAGAATAGAATAATTGAGCCAGCGCACGACAAAACCAACAAAATGGCATGTGCGCCCAGTGAAGACTCAGATCAGCCTAGGCATTCGCCCATACTGATCAGAGTCTTCGCTGTGCGCTCAGTGTGTAGCTAAGGACACAAGCTTTCTTTATGCGGACAGTGAAGACTGATCAGACTGGACGGATGCCCAGGCTGATCTGAGTCTTCGCTGGACGCACATGCCATTTTGTAGGTTTTGTCGTGTGGTAGCTCATATAGGATTTTGCTCAGATGTATACTCATACAAATATACATTTGTTTGTGTTGAGATTTTACGGCCCAGTCAACCCAATGGGATCATGTCGTGCGCTGTCAATTTACCTAACTACACTTTTACTGGGCAGGCTTAGTCCTCTAAACAGTTAGCCAGTATTGTGCACATTTTTCCGCCAGACACTGACAACTGCCTTTCTTGAATCAGCGTAGAGAGAATGACCGTAAAAATATTTCATGATCAAATCTCCACGAAAGAATGTTGCCGACCTTGCGGGGGTCGAACCCTCAACCTACTGATCACCAGTTGGACGCGCATCCAACTGAGTCAATGAGGCCGGCTACACATATACATTTACACATACAAATAATGATAACGATGACCGAGATCAGCCTGTGCATCCGTGCATTCTGACCAGTCTTCGCTGTCCACCTGAAGAAGCCATTACTCCTTTGCTAACCACACAGTGGCTACTGAAGGCCAGAGGATGCGCAGGCTGATCTGAGTCTTCGCTGGGCGCGCATGTCCTAAAGAACATTGTCTGACGTTGTTGCTGGTATTCAACACAAACAGTAAAACCAAAACTAGCCTGCTCATAAGGATTATCTGATCTGATCATCTACAACATTCAATTATACATGCAGATTCTACTAGGCCGAAAAACATCGCCAGCTCGCACACAACACCACATACAACACATACTTGTTCTGTGTGGAGGTTACACTGGAACCGAAACCACAGACCTGTGCTTAAGATACACACTGAGAACATGCGTTTAAGATACACTGGGTACTGTAGCCGCAAACACGAGCTTAGGATAAACTGGGACCTGTAGAAGCAGACCTGCGCTTACGATACACTAGGAACTGTAGTCACAAACGTTCGCTAGGAATAAAATGGAAACTGTAGCTGCAGACCTGCGCATAGGGAAAATGATAACTGAAGCCGCAGACGTGCGCTGTGGATACTTGTGGAACTGGAGCAACAGGCCTGCGCTTAGAATACACTGTAAACTGTAGCTGCAGACCTGCGCGAAGGATACACTAGGAACTGTAGCCGCAGAACTGTGCTTAGAATACACTGGGAACTATAGCTGCGGACCTGTGCTTAGAATACACTGGGAGCTGTACCTGCAGATCTATGCTTAGAATACACTGGGAACTGTAGCTGCAGACCTGTATTTATTAGAATATACTGGGAACTGTAGCTGCAGACCTGTGTTTATTAGAATACACTGGGAACTGTACCTGCAGATCTGTGCTTAGAATACACTGGGAACTGTAGCTGCAGACCTGTGTTTATTAGAATACACTGGGAACTGTACTGCAGACCTGTGTTGCCGGCCTCGGTGGCTCAGTTGGATGCGCGGTCCGACTGGAGACCAGGAGGTCGCGAGTTCAACCCCCGCCGAGGTCGGCAACATTCTTTTGTGGAGATTGATCATGAAATATTTTCTACGGTCATTCTCTCCCTTCCGCTGATTCAAGAAGGGCAGTTGTCAGTTTCTGGCGAAAGAATGTGCACAATACTGGTTAACCGCTTAGAGGACTAAGCCTGCCCAGTAAACGTGTGGTTAGGTAAACTGACCGCGCTCGACATGACCCTATTGGGTTGACTGGGCCGTAAAACCCCAACACAAACAAAGCAGACCTGTGTTTATTAGAATACACTGGGAAATGTAGCTACAGACCTGTGCTTAGAATATACTGGGAACTGTAGCTGCAGACCTGTGCTTCGAATATACTAGGAACTGTAGCTGCAGACATATGCTTAGAATACACTGGGAACTGTAGCTGCAGACCTGTGCGTAGGTTACAATGGGAATTGTAGCCATAGACCTGCGCTTAGGACACACTTGAAACTTTAGCCGCACCCTGCGCTTAGGACACATTGGGAACTGTAGCAGCAGACCTGCGCTTAGGACATACTGGGAACTGTAGCCGTACTCCTGCGCTGAGAACATATTGGGAACTGTAGCCGCAGACCTGCGCTTAGGATTCACTAGGAACTGTAGCCGCAGACCTGTGCTTAGGGTACAATGGGAAATGTAGCTGCAGACCTGTGCTTAAGTTACACTGGGAATTGTAGCTGCAACCACAGACCTGCGCTAAGGATACACTGTAAATTGCAGCCACAGGCCTTGCTTAGAGTTCACGGGGAACTGTAGCTGCAGACCTGCGCGTAGAATACACTTGCAACTGCAGCCGCAGACCTGTGCTTAGGATACACTGGGAACTGTAGCTGCAGACCTGTCCTTTGAAATGTGAACTGTAGCTGCAGACATGTGCTTAGGACACACTGGGAACTGTAGCTACAGACCTGTGCTTAGAATACAATGGGAACGTTAGCTGCAGACATGTGCTTAGAATACACTGGGAACGCTAGCTGCAGACGTGCTTAGAATACACTGGGAACTGTTGCTGCAGACCTGTGCAAAGAATACACTGGAAATTGTAGCTGCAGACCTGTGCTTAGAATACACTAGGAACTGTAGCTGCAGACCTGTGCTTAGAATACACTGGGAAATGTAGCAGCAGACCTGTGCTTAGGTTACACTGTGAACTGTGACTGCAGACTGTGCTTAGAATACATTGGGTACTGTAGCTGCAGACCTGAGCTTAGAATACACTGGGAAATGTAGCAGCAGACCTTTGCGTAGGATACAATGGGACCTGTAGCTGCAGACCTGTGCTTAGAATACAATAGGAACGTTCGCTGCAGACATGTGCTTAGAATACACTGGGAACGCTAGCTGCAGACATGTGCTTAGAATACACTGGGAACTGTTGCTGCAGACCTGTGCAAAGAATACACTGGGTGGGAACTGTAGTTGCAGACCTGTGCTTAGAATACACTTGGAACTGTAGGTGCAGACATGTGCTCAGAATACACTGGGAAATGTAGCAGCAGACCTGTGCTTAGGTTACAATGTGAACTGTGACTTAGATATACAATAGGAACGTTCGCTGCAGACATGTGCTTAGAATACACTGGGAACGCTAGCTGCAGACATGTGCTTAGAATACACTGGGAACTGTAGCTGCACACCTGAGCTTAGAATACACTGGGAAATGTAGCAGCAGACCTATGCGTAGGATACACTGGGAACTGTAGCTGCAGACATGTGCTTAGAATACACTGGGAACTGTAGCTGCAGACCTGCGCGAAGGATACATTGGGAAATGTAGCAGCAGACCTGTGTGTAGGAAACACTGGGAACTGTAGCTGCAGACCTGTGTTTAGAATACACTGAGAAATGTAGCAGCAGACCTGTGCTTAGGTTACACTGTGAACTGTGACTGCAGACATGTGCTTAGAATACACTGGGAACTGTAGCTGCAGACCTGAGCTTAGAATACACTTGCAACTGCAGCCGCAGACCTGTGCTTAGGATACACTGGGAACTGTAGCTGCAGACCTGTCCTTTGAAATGTGAACTGTAGCTGCAGACATGTGCTTAGGACACACTGGGAACTGTAGCTACAGACCTGTGCTTAGAATACAATGGGAACGTTAGCTACAGTTCACGGGGAACTGTAGCTGCAGACCTGCGCGTAGAATACACTTGCAACTGCAGCCGCAGACCTGTGCTTAGGATACACTGGGAACTGTAGCTGCAGACCTGTCCTTTGAAATGTGAACTGTAGCTGCAGACATGTGCTTAGGACACACTGGGAACTGTAGCTACAGACCTGTGCTTAGAATACAATGGGAACGTTAGCTGCAGACATGTGCTTAGAATACACTGGGAACGCTAGCTGCAGACGTGCTTAGAATACACTGGGAACTGTTGCTGCAGACCTGTGCAAAGAATACACTGGAAATTGTAGCTGCAGACCTGTGCTTAGAATACACTAGGAACTGTAGCTGCAGACCTGTGCTTAGAATACACTGGGAAATGTAGCAGCAGACCTGTGCTTAGAATACACTGTGAACTGTGACTGCAGACTGTGCTTAGAATACATTGGGTACTGTAGCTGCAGACCTGAGCTTAGAATACACTGGGAAATGTAGCAGCAGACCTTTGCGTAGGATACAATGGGACCTGTAGCTGCAGACCTGTGCTTAGAATACAATAGGAACGTTCGCTGCAGACATGTGCTTAGAATACACTGGGAACGCTAGCTGCAGACATGTGCTTAGAATACACTGGGAACTGTTGCTGCAGACCTGTGCAAAGAATACACTGGGTGGGAACTGTAGTTGCAGACCTGTGCTTAGAATACACTTGGAACTGTAGGTGCAGACATGTGCTCAGAATACACTGGGAAATGTAGCAGCAGACCTGTGCTTAGGTTACAATGTGAACTGTGACTTAGATATACAATAGGAACGTTCGCTGCAGACATGTGCTTAGAATACACTGGGAACGCTAGCTGCAGACATGTGCTTAGAATACACTGGGAACTGTAGCTGCACACCTGAGCTTAGAATACACTGGGAAATGTAGCAGCAGACCTATGCGTAGGATACACTGGGAACTGTAGCTGCAGACATGTGCTTAGAATACACTGGGAACTGTAGCTGCAGACCTGCGCGAAGGATACATTGGGAAATGTAGCAGCAGACCTGTGTGTAGGAAACACTGGGAACTGTAGCTGCAGACCTCTGTTTAGAATACACTGAGAAATGTAGCAGCAGACCTGTGCTTAGGTTACACTGTGAACTGTGACTGCAGACATGTGCTTAGAATACACTGGGAACTGTAGCTGCAGACCTGAGCTTAGAATACACTGGGAACTGTAGCTGCAGACCTGTGCTTAGAATACACTGGGAACTGTAGCTGCAGACCTGTGCTTAGAATACACTAGGAATTGTAGCTGCAGACCTGTACTGAGAATACACTGGGAAATGTAGCAGCAGACCTGTGCTTAGAATACACTGTGAACTGTAGCTGCAGACATGTGCTTAGAATACACTGGAAACTGTAGCTGCAGACCTGAGCTTTTAATACACTGGGAACTGCATCTGCAGACCGGTGCTTAGGTTACACTGGGAACTGCAGCTGCAGATCTGAGCTTAGGTTACACTGGGAACTGAAGCTGCAGACCTCTGCTTAGGCTACACTTGGAACTGTAGCTGCAGACATGTGCTTAGAATACACTAGGAATTGTAGCTGCAGACCTGTACTGAGAATACACTGGGAAATGTAGCAGCAGACCTGTGCTTAGAATACACTGTGAACTGTAGCTGCAGACATGTGCTTAGAATACACTGGAAACTGTAGCTGCAGACCTGAGCTTTGAATACACTGGGAACTGCATCTGCAGACCGGTGCTTAGGTTACACTGGGAACTGCAGCTGCAGATCTGAGCTTAGGTTACACTGGGAACTGAAGCTGCAGACCTCTGCTTAGGCTACACTTGGAACTGTAGCTGCAGACATGTGCTTAGAATACACTAGGAATTGTAGCTGCAGACTTGTACTGAGAATACACTGGGAAATGTAGCAGCAGACCTGTGCTTAGAATACACTGTGAACTGTAGCTGCAGACATGAGCTTAGAATACACTGGAAACTGTAGCTGCAGACCTGAGCTTTGAATACACTGGGAACTGCATCTGCAGACCGGTGCTTAGGTTACACTGGGAACTGCAGCTGCAGATCTGAGCTTAGGTTACACTGGGAACTGAAGCTGCAGACCTCTGCTTAGGCTACACTTGGAACTGTAGCTGCAGACATGTGCTTAGAATACACTGACACTGTAGGTGCAGACCTGTGCTAAGAATACACTGATAACTGAAGCTGCAGACCTGTGACTGAAATACACTGGGAACTAAAGCAGCAGACCTGCGTAAGAATACACTGGGAAATGTAGCTGCAGACCTGTGCTTAGGATACACTGGGAACTGTAGCTACAGCCCTGTGCTTATTTACACTGGGAACTGTCGCTGCAGCCCTGTGTTTATTTACACATGGAACTGTAGTTGCAGACCTGTGCTTAGGATACACTGGGAACTGTAGCTACAGCCCTTAGCTTATTTACACTGGGAACTGTAGCTACAGCCCTGTGCTTTATACACTGGGAACTGTTAGCTGCAGACCTGTACTTAGAATATATTTTAAACTGCAGCTGCAGACATGTGCTTAGGTTACAGTGGGAACTGTAGCTGCAGACCTGTGCTTAGTATACACTTGGAACTGTATCTGCAGACCTGCGCAAAGAATACTCTGGGAACTGTAGCCGCATACCTGTGCTTAAAATACGATGGGAAATATAGCCGCATACCTGTGTTAAGGATACACTTGGAACTGTAGCTGCAGATCTGTGCTTAGGGCACACTGAAAACTGTAGCTTCAGACCTATGCTTAGGATACACTGGGAAGTGTAGTCGTAGACCTGCGCTAATAATACACTGGGAACTTTAGCTGCAGACCTATGCTTTGGGTATACTGGGAATTGTAGCTGCAGATCTGTTCTTTGGGTACACTGGGAACTGTAGCTGCAGACTTGTGCTTAGATTACACTGGGAACTCTAGCTGCAAACATGTGCTTAGGATACACTGAGAACTGTAGCTACAGTCCTGCGCTTAGGTAACACGGGGAACTTTAGCCGCAGAACTGTGCTTAGAGAAAACTGGGAGCTTAAGCAGCAGACCTATGACTAGGTTACACTGCGAACTGCAGCTGCAGTCCTGTGCTTAGGTTACACTGGGAACTGTCGCCGCAGACCTGTGTTTAGAGAAAACTGGGAATTTAAGCAGCAGATCTAGGATTACGTTACAGTGGGAACTGCAGCTGCAGACCTGTGCTAAAGTTACACTGGGAACTGTAGCTGCAGACCTGTGCTTAGAATACACTGGTAACTGTAGCTGCAGACCTGCGCTTAGGGTACGCTGTGAACTGTAGCTGCTGACGTGCACTTTGAATATACTAGGAACTGTAGCCGCTGACCTGTGGTTAGGATACACTTGGAACTGTAGCTGCAGACCTGTGCTTAGGACACACTGGGAACTGTAGCCGCAGACTTGTACTTAAGATACACTCGGAACTGTCGCCGCAGACCTGTGCTTAGGATACACTAGGAATTGTAGCCGAAGACCGGTGCTTAGGATACACTTGGAACTGTAGCCGAAGACCGGTGCTTAGGATACACTTGGAACTGTAGCCGCAGACCGGTGCTTAGGATACACTTGGAACTGTAGCCGCAGACCGGTGCTTAGGGCACACTGGGAACTGTAGCCGCAGACTGGTGCTTAGGATACACTCGGAACTGTAGCCGCAGACCTGTGCTTAGGATACACATGGAACTGTAGCCGCAGACTGGTGCTTAGGGCACACTGGGAACTGTAACCGCAGACACCGGTGCTTAGGGCACACTGGGAACTGTAACCGCAGACCTGTACTTAAGATACACTCGGAACTGTCACCGCAGACCTGTGCTTAGGATACACTTGGAACTGTAGCCGCAGACCGGTGCTTAGGGCACACTGGGAACTGTAGCCACAGACCTGTGCTTAGGATACGCTCGGAACTGTAGCCGCAGACCTGTGCTTAGGATACACTTTGAACTGTAGCCGCAGACCGGTGCTTAGGCACACTGGGAACTGTAGCCGCAGACCAGTGCATAGGATACTCTGGGAACTGTAGTCGCAGATCTGTGCTTAGGGTACACCGGGAACTGTAGCCGCACACCTGTGCTGAGGTACACTGGGAACTGTAGCCGCAGACCTGCGCTTAAGATACTCTGGGAACTGTAGTCGCAGACCTGTGCTTAGGATACACTGTGTACTGAAACCGCAGACCTGCACTTTGGAATACTTTATGAACTGTAGCCCCAGACCTGTGCAAAAAGTACTTTATGGACTGAAACCACTGGCATGCACTTGCAATACACTGGGAACATTTAAGATCCACTTGAAACTGTTGCCGCAGACATTCGCTTAGAACATAATGGAAACGCTTTAGATACACTGGAAACTGTAGCCGCAGACCTCGCTTATGATACACTGGGAGCGTTTCATATACACTTGACTTCAGCTGCAAACCCGTGCTTATAATACCCTGGGAACATTTAAGACAGACTGGACTGTAGCCGCAGACCCGAGCTTATGATACACTGGAAACGTTTGAGATAGACTGGGCTGTAGCCGCAAACCAGCGCTTATAATACACTGGGAACGTTTAAGATACACTGGACTGTAGTCGCAAACCTGCGTTTATGATATACTGGAAACTTAATATACACTAGAAACTATAGCCGCAGAGCTGCGCGTAGAATACACTGGGGAAGCTTAAGGTACACTGGAAACTAGGCACAGACCTGCGCGGAGGATACACTAGGGAAGCTTAAGATACACTGGAAACTGTAGCCGCAGACGTCGCTTGGGATACACTGGGAACGTTTAAGATACACTGGACAGTAGCCGCAGACCTGCGCTTATGATACAATGGGAACGTTTAAGAAACACTAGAAACTGTAGCCGCAGACCTGCGCGTAGAATACACTGGGGAAGCTTAAGATACACTGGAAACTAGGCACAGACCTGCGCGAAGGATACACTGGGAAAGCTTAAGATACACTGGAATCTGTAGCCGCCGACCTGCGCTTACTATACTCTGGGAACGTTCAAGATACACTAGAAACTGTAGCCACAGACCTGCGCGTAGAATACACTGGGGAAGCTTAAGATACACTGGAAACTTGGCACAGACCTGCGCGGAGGATACACTGGGGAAGCTTAAGATACACTGGAATCTGTAGCCACCGACCTGCGCTTACTATAAATTGGGAACGCTTTAGATACATTGGAAACTGTAGCCGCAGACCTGCGCTTATGATACACTGGGAACGTTTAAGATACACTAGAAACTGTAGCCGCAGACCTGCGCGTAGAATACACTGGGGAAGCTTAAGATACTATGGAAACTAGGCACAGACCTGCGCGGAGGATACACTGGGGAAGCTTACGATACACTGGAATCTGTAGCCGCCGGCCTGCGCTTACTATGGGAACGCTTAAGATACATTGGAAACTGTAGCCGCAGACCTGCGCTTACTGTACTCTGGGAACGCTTAACACACACGGGAAACTGTAGCCGCAGACCTTCGCGCAGGATACACTGAAGAAGCTTATGTTACGTTGAAAACTTGTAGCCGCCGACCTACGCGCAGGATGCGCTGGGAAGCTTAAGATACACTGGAATCTGTAGCCGCAAACCTGCGCGTAGGATACATTGGGGAAGATAAGATACTCTGGAAACTGTAGCCGCAGTCCTACGCGTAGGATACACTGAAAAAGCTTTAGATCCACTGGAAACTGTAGCCTCAGACCTGCGCTTATGATACACTAAGGTCGCTTTAGATAAACTTGAAACTGTAACTGCAGATCTACGCGTAGGATACACTGGGGACGCTTAAGATCCACTGGAAACTGCAGCCGAAGACTTGCGCTAACGATACACTGGGGATGCATAAGCTCCACTGAAAACTGTATTCGCAGACCTGCGCATAGGAAACACTGGGGACGCTAAAGCTACACTGGAAACTGTAGCCACAGACCTGCGCGTAGGATACACTATGGACGCTTAAGATACGCTGAAAATTGTAGTCGCAGACATTCGCGCGCGTAGGATACACTATGGACGCTTAAGATACGCTGGAAACTGTAGCCGCAGACCTGCGGGCGCGTAGGATACACTTGGGAAGCTTAAGATTCACTGCATACTGTTGCCGAGGACCTGCACGCACGTAGGATACACTTGGATTAAACTTGGTTTATTCAGCATTTTTCACATATACATAGCATAATATTATATGGTACATGATTCGATAAAAAGCTTAGAGCTTATGTAAATCATCTCCTGAAAATTATATAGCAGCGTAATAACATGTGAAGAGTAAATGGAAACATAGCATGTTGGTAATTATTTAGCAAATATAATAATAATAATAATAATAATAATAATAATAATAATAATAATAATAATGATGATGATAATAATAATAACGAGATAACAATAATAGTAATGATGATGACGATGATGATGATGATGAATATTAACTAGGGAGCATGTCGCACCTCTTTCGGTAAAGTAAGTTGATAGAATGATTTGATACTGTTGCCGCAAACCTGCACGTAGGATACACTTGGGAAGCTAAAGATTCACTGGATACTGATGCCGCAGACCTGCGTGTAGGATACACTGCTTAAGATACTCTGGATACTGTTGCCGCAAACCTGCACGTAGGATACACTTGAGAAGCTATAAATACGCTGGATACTGTAGCCATAGATATGCACTTAGGATACACTTGGAAGTTAAGATACACTGGATACTATTGCCGCAGACCTGCACGTAGGATACACTTGGGACGCTTAAGATACACTGTATAGTGTTGCCGCAGACCTGCATGTAGGATACACTGGGGACGCTTAAGATACACTGGATACTGTTGCCGCAAACTTGCACGTAGGATACACTTGAGAAGCTATAAATACGCTGGATACTGTAGCCATAGATATGCACTTAGGATACACTTGGAAGTTAAGATACACTGGATACTGTTGCTGCAGACCTGCACGTAGGAGACACTGGGGACACTTAAGATACACTGGATACTGTTGCCGCAAACCTGCACGTAGGATACACTGAAGATGCTTAAGATACACTAGATACTGTTGCCGCAGACCTGAACGTAGGATACACTGGGGAAGCTATAAATATGCTGGATACCGTAGCCACAGATCTGCACGTAGGATACACTTAGAAAGCTTAAGGTACACTGGATGCTGTTGCCGCCGACCTGCGCGTAGGATACACTTGGGAAGCTTGATACACTGGATACTGTTGCCGCAGATCTGCACGTAGGATACACTTAGGAAGCTAAAGGTACACTGGATACTGTTGCCGCAGACCTGCGCATAGGATACACTTGGGAAGCTTGAGATACCCTGGATTCTGTTGCCGCAGACCTGCACGTTGGATACACGTCGTAAGCTTAAGATACTCTGGATACTGTTGCCGCAGACCTGCACGTAGGATACACTTGGGAAGCTTTAGATACACCGGATACTGTTGCCGCAGACCTGCTTAAGATACACTGGATACTGTAACCGCAAACCTGCACGTAAGATAAACTTTGGAAGCTTAAGACACCCTGGATACTGTAGCCGCAGACCTGCGAGTAAGATACACTGTGGACGCTTAAGATACGCTGGATACTGTGGCCGCAGACCTGCATGCACGTAGGATACCCTTGGAAAGTTTAAGATACACTGGATACTGTTACCGCAAACCTGCACGTAGGATACACTGGGTACCCTTAAGATACACTGTGTACTGTTGACGCAGACCTGTGCGTAGGATACACTTGGGAAGCTTATGGTACACTGTATACTGTTGCCGCAAACCTGCTGGTAGGATACACCTGGGAAGCTTAAGATACACTGTATACTGTTGCCGCAAACCTGCTCTTAGGATACGCTTGGGAAGCTTAAGATACACTGTATACTGTTGCCGCAGATCTGCACGTAGGATACACTTTGGAAGCTTAAGATACATTGTATACTGTTTCAGCAAACCTGCTCGTAGGATACACTTGGAAAGCTTAAGATACACTGTATATTGTTGACGCAAACCTGCTCGTAGGATACACTTGGGAAGCTTAAGATACACTGTATACTGTTGCCGCAGATCTGCGCGTAGGATATACTTGGAAAGCTTAAGATACACTGTATACTGATGCCGCAGATCTGCACGTAGGATACACTTGGGAAGCTTAAGATACACTGTATACTGATGCCGCAGATCTGCAAGTAGGATACACTTGGGAAGCTTAAGATACACTGTATATTGTTGACGCAAACCTGCTCGTAGGCTACACTTGGGAAGCTTAAGATACATTGTATACTGTTTCAGCAAACCTGCTCTTAGGATACACTTGGGAATATTTAGATACACTGTATACTGTTGC
Source organism: Anodontia alba (assembly GCA_964016985.1). Taxonomy (NCBI): domain Eukaryota; kingdom Metazoa; phylum Mollusca; class Bivalvia; order Lucinida; family Lucinidae; genus Anodontia; species Anodontia alba. The sequence goes on along the minus strand of OZ024823.1, from coordinate 56,100,541 downwards.
CGCAGACCTGCACGTAGTTTACACTTGGTAAGCTTTAGATACACAGGATACTGTTTCCGCAGACCTGCGCATAGGATACACTTGGGAAGCTTAAGATACACTGGATACTGTGTTTTTGTGTTGAGGTTTTACGGCCCAGTCAAGCCAATAGGGTCATGTCGAGCGCGGTCAGTTTACCTAACCACACGTTTACTGGGCAGGCTTAGTCCTCTAAGCAGTTAACCAGTATTGTGCACATTCCTTCGCCAGAAACTGAAAACTGCCCTTCTTAAATCAGCGGAAGGGAGAGAATGACCGCAGAAAATATTTCATGATCAATCTCCACCAAAGAATGTTGCCGACCTCGGCGGGGGTTGAACCCGCGACCTCCTGGTCTCCAGTCGGATGGCGCATCCAACTGAGCCACCGAGGCCGGCCACTGGATACTGTTACCGCAAACCTGCACGTAAGATAAACTTTGGAAGCTTAAGACACCCTGGATACTGTTGCCGCAGACCTGTGCGTAGGATACACTGTGGACGCTTCAGATCCGCTGGATACGTTAGCCGAAGACCTGCACGTACGTAGGATACCCTTGGAAAGCTTAAGATACACTGTATACTGTTACCGCAAACCTGCACGTAGGATACACTGGAGACGCTTAAGATACACTGTATACTGTTGCCGCAAACCTGCACGTAGGATACACTTGGAAGTTAAGATACACTGGATACTGTTGCCGCAGACCTGCGCGTAGTATACACTTGGGAAGCTTAAGATACACTGTTTACTGTTGCCGTAGACCTGCACGTAGGATACACTTGGGAAGCTTAAGATACACTGTTTACTGTTTCCGCAAACCTGCTCGTAGGATACACTGGAGACGCTTAAGATACACTGAATACTGTTCCCGCAAACCTGCACGTTAGATACACTTGGAAGTTAAGATACACTGGATACTGTTGCTGCAGACCTGCACGTAGGATACACTTGGGAAGCTTAAGATACACTGTTTACTGTTGCCGTAGACCTGCACGTAGGATACACTTGGGAAGCTTAAGATACACTGTTTACTGTTGCGCAGTCCTGCGCGTAGTATACACTTAGGAAGCTTAAAATACACTGGAAACTGTAGCCGCAGACCTGCGCGTAAGATACACTTGGGAAGCTTAAGATACACTGTATACTGTTGCCGCAGACCTGCGCGTAGTATAAACTGGGGACGTTTAAGATACACTGTATACTGTAATCGCAGACCTGCGCGTAGGATACACTTAGGAAGCTTAAGATACACTGTATACTGTTGCCGCAGACCTGCGCATAGTATAAACTGGGGACGCTTAAGATACACTGGATACTTTTGCAGTGGACCTGCTCGTAGGATCCACTGGAAAAGCCTAAGATACACTTGATACTGTTGCCGCTACACTTACGACACGCTGTAGCCGCAGACCTGTGCTAAGGATACACTGGATACTATTCTGTTCCCCGCAAGGTTTCACTTGATTCGGGTTGGTATGTTTTTACGAGCATATTAGAAGCCATAATAAGCTAGCGAGAAATATCGAGCTGTTCGCACCGCGGGGTAATGATAATGCTCCAGGTGTTGGAGGTTCATAACCAGAATATTACTATTAAAGTTGAGTTCGACCAGGGGGGGATTCTGGAGCGGCTGTGTTGGTTGGTCAAGATCTCTATGTGCCAGGGATTTGGATAGGCATGCTCATTTATGCGCCTCATCGGGATCTTCGTATGTTTTTCACTCTATGGACTCGTCAAGTCATGGGTTGTTTGGCTATTCAATGTCCTCATTTGTCGGGAATTCGGACAGGCCTGCTGGTTGTTCATTCGAGCAGTGGGGTTCTGATGCGAAGGCGCTGGCTGAATTGTAATCCAGTGGATTTAAATTGTTGCTTTGCAAAGGCCACCTGATTTGAGCATATTTACATAAAAAGAACGGCAAGATACGCTGGAATGATATTTTGTATGCAGATTAATTCTTGCTGAAACGTTTTGCTTTAGTGAAGTTTTAATAAAATGTGATGTGGAAAATATATGTTGTATAAAATTTCGTTACTTATTCAGATATTTTCATGGTTCCTTATCTTCCACAACTTACATATGACGGAGAACCTGGCAGAACTTGGAATATTTAACTAAGCCAATGCTTTACCAAAAATCAGTACACTATCAAGATCAGCTGCAACTATTATCTAATATGTTATGCTGCATTTTGAATTTGAAATAAATCAAGAAAGTTAAAATTATTTACGAAGAAAGAAATAAAGAGAACAAGGATATGGCTGGTAATCAGTATTGACTCGAAACCTCCCTCTCTCTCTCCATTGTCACCAACACGAAGCCAGTGACCGTGACTATGGTATACCTGTATTGACTAATCATATCTATCATTAGCCCGGAAACCACGAGTGTACCACAGATCTAGGAAACTGCAGTCGAGTAAAATATGAAATAAGTGGAATTAAGTTCCTTAATTGAGTTTAGACAAACCACCATGCAGCGCTTATAGTCTGGTATAGTTGACCTTTCGCGGGGGTTTCTGAGAGCCTTATCTCACATGTCTTTGTCGGTTTGGTGCGCGCCAAAGCAGCAGCTTTTTCCTTACGAATTTAAATTAATTGGTGTTTACAGAGACGTTCTTTGGTGTTTATAGAGATGTTCTTTAATATATTAGTGTGTCAATGACGTTGTCGTACTTATATTTACTGTGCTGTGTTTCCACGTTGTGTTTTCCTCTTTATATGTGAAACAATGGGTGACAGTGACACTGAAGAAATGCCCCATAACAGCACAGAGACGGAGAGCTTCAATTTTGACGAATGGGCAACGGGCCTAGGATTAAGCAGAAAAGTAACTCAAATACTGCGTCAAGAGGAACTAACTTCTAAGACAGCACTCAAACTTATAAAGATGAAGGACTTGAAAGAGCTAGGTCTCCCTCTGGGATCCGTGAAAATCATAGAAAATGAAATTCACATTTGGAATAAAGGTCAGAACACTTCGGACAAATTAGGAAACAGTGAAAAGGACATGAATATTAACGCAGAGATACTGGCTGGGGCAGGTAAGACTCTTGATGTTCTTTTAAATGATCAGCTGCCCCTATCAGATAATCCTACATGTAAACCTGTGCTATTCGGACAAATGGACCCTCGCACGATCCTTACCTTAAAATCCCAGACTAACAAGGCTGTGCATATCACACAATTCCTTACTGAGAAATGTAAACGTAGACGACAGAGCAGACGTAAAGAATTTGTTCTTAAATCGGGGTCCGCTAATTCGGAAACTCTTGTGTTAAAGGCCGATGAGGAACATCCATATCTGGGAATTTTTATAGAAGAATGGGGTGCGGCAAATATGCGCCTGTTAAATCATTTACTGGCTACACAAAAACTTAGCAGGAATGACATTGAGTTCTATTTGGCGTATACTACAAAAATCTTTGAATTCGCCGAGAAATATGAATGGAACAGTGTTTTGAACTATGACTATGCGTATCGTGAACTGCAAGCTGAGCACCAATTCCAGTGGGGAACCTTTTCACCTAACATGGAACTACAGTTACTTGTCCCAAAGCGCCCTCGTCAGGGTGCGAATATTGCCGCTCAGCCGTACTTACCATCTGAAGACTGCAAGCTATTTAAGGCTAGGGGTTTATGCCCTTTCGGAAGCTCATGTAAATATCGCCATATGAAAGCAAAAACACCTAATGAGCAGATGTCCGAGCCCAAAGGACCAAAAAACATGTAACGGGCCGCTCTACAGCATTAAATTACGAAGCTTGGGAGGAGGAGCTTCCACAGGACCACCAGCATCGTGAATTCTTACTCTCAGGAATAAAAAATGGCTTTCACATCGTTGATCCCGACAACATAAAAGAATTCGTTGAAATGGATAACTATAGGTCAGCTACTGATCAAAGTGTGCGCGCGCAGGTCGAGGACCAAATTTTAACTGAAATTGAAAATGGGCGGTAGAGGTTCGTGAGTGATAAGTCTCATATAGTGTCGGCTCTTGGCGCTATCCCAAAGAAAAATTCCCCTAAAATGCGTTTAATTCATGATGCTTCTAGACCCTGTGGATATGCCTTAAATGACTACGCCTCCACAAATCATTTTAAATATCAATCTCTCCAAGATGCGGTTGATTTAGTGACTCCGGATTGTTATTTCGCCAAAATTGACCTCGCTAATGCATATCGGTCTGTTAAATTACATCCTTCAAACTTTAAAGCTACTGGGTTAAAATGGCAATTCAAAGGTGAAAAAACGTTTACTTACTTGATTGACGAACGGCTCCCATTTGGAGCTGCTAAGTCCCCAGAGATTTTTAATCACATTACTCAGGCCGTCCGAGAAATCATGGCGAGGAAGGGATATAAAACAATTGTGTGTTACCTTGATGATTTCCTGATCGTGGCTCAGTCATATGATGACTGTTTAGAGACCTTAAATGAACTCCTGCGTCTCCTGAGAAAACTTGGATTTCACATTAATTACAGCAAAATAGAGGGTCCCACGTGTGAACTTGTTTTTCTTGGAATACTTCTAAATTCTGCAAATATGACCCTAACAATACCGGAGCCCAAACTGACTGAGATCGAAACTTCAATGAAGCGTTTTCTGGTATCCCGGAAAGTTTCAAAACGTGACATTCAAAGTTTAGTAGGCAAACTAAATTGGGTTACACAATGCATATACGGGGGCAGATTTCACCTACGGAGGTTAATTAACAAATCTAACAAGCTTCGTAAACCTTGGCATAGGACTCTTGTTACACGTGACATGAAACTGGATCTACTTTGGTGGCTTAGTTTTATGCGTACTTTCAATGGCACTATGCCTATGGTGGACTGTAGACCGGCCACGCCGGTGTCGATCGATGCCTGTAAATTAGCTGGAGGGGCTTTCTATCACGGAGATTTCGTGCATACCCCTTGGACTAAAGAACTCTTATCTCTCCCTATAAACTATCTGGAAGTTTTGGCCTTGGAACCAGCTGTGGTTCGTTGGGCCCCCTTGTGGCGAAATAAAAAAGTTTATATTCACTGTGACAATGTAACAGCGTGCTCAATTATAAACAAAGGATCTTGTAAAAACTCTCAAGTCATGGATTCACTGCGGCGCGTTTTCTGGTATTCTGCAGTATTCAACTTCCGCCTTCGGGCAGTTTATTATAGAGGTGTGTCAAACCGCTTAGCCGACGGAGCCAGTAGACTCCACGAGCCGGGAGGATTACACCGGCTACTTCAGATTATGTCTAATACAGGTCATATCTAATTTCAGAGACTCGTGACTCCCTTGAACGCGAACTAGACAGAGACGTCGCTTTCTATACCAGCCAAGCTTTTTCTGACAACACAAAGAGGACATACAGGACACACAGACAATCCTATATAGACTTTTGTCGCCGTATGGGATATTCGCCTGTACCTGCTTCTTCTTTAACTTTATGCAGGTATGCATCTTTCCTTGCGCGGAGGATGAAATTTAACTCGGTCAAACAATATCTGAATGTAATTCGTCTTTTACATTGTGCCTGGAACTTACCTAATCCCTTACAAAATAACTTTCAGCTCGCTCATGCAATGAGAGGAATAAGACGTCATCTAGGCGATTTAGTTGTGCGGAAAAAGCCTGTGACCCCTGACATGCTGAAGCAGATTCTGCAGTATCTGGATATATCTTTATCTTTTGATGCAGCCATCTGGGCTGTTTGTTTGACTATGTTTTATGGATGTCTTCGCCGTAGTAATGTAATGATAAATTCAACAACCAACTTTGACCAGTCTAAACATTTACGCAGACGTGATATTTTATGTTTCCCATGGGGATGTTTACTTCACTTTCGTTGGAGTAAAGTGATTCAGTTCAAATCTAGAACATTTGACGTGCCATTGCCGCGTCTGGAAAATAATGTTTTATGTCCTGCCAGCGCTGTTTGCAACTACTTGCAGAGGTCAATGGGTGCCAGTTTAGATGGCCCCGCCTTCACCTTTCTATCAGGCAATCAAGTTAAGGTCCTCTCTCCTGAAAAAAAGTATCAAACGCATTCGCAATTGCTTGCGCTCAGTGGAGGGGGGACCTAATGAGATTGCCTGTCATTCCTTTAGACGTGGATCTGCGAGTTTTTGCAATGCGATTGGCGTTTCTAGTGAGTCCATAAAATTAATGGGCGATTGGAAGTCATCTTGCTACTCTGTGTATATTGACAACAATGTAAAAACACGCCTGGAAATAGTTCGCCGTATGCAGGAAAATGTATAATAAACTCTACACTACTTTCTACCTTTGGGTCATTGGACGGTTAATTTTCCACTTACAATTATTTACACTGCTCTTACAAACTTATGCAAGGAGTATGACTTTAGTGGTTAAAATATCACTTTATATTTGTCTATGTTTATGCAATCATATTATTATACTTATCTGTCAAATTATCTGTGTTTAGGTTTATGCAGTTATTACACATTTCGCAGTATATGTGTGTGCTTTTGTGGCAGGTTCATGAGCGGGTAAATGACGCGCAATATGACTATAAATTACTGACTTTGATATATGCTTTCTTCAATTATATGTATGATTGTATTTCATTGTTTGTGGGCGCGCTAGTCTTTCTAGTATTGGAGTCGTTTAATTAGTTAGTAATAAAGCTCCCAGTTTCCCCCTATCCTGTCTTGGTGTTTTGTTTAAGTGGAATTAAGTTCCTTAATTGAGTTTAGACAAACCACCATGCAGCGCTTAGTCTGGTATAGTTGACCTTTCGCGGGGGTTTCTGAGAGCCTTATCTCACATGTCTTTGTCGGTTTGGTGCGCGCCAAAGCAGCAGCTTTTTCCTTACGAATTTAAATTCCCACCCAAAATTGTTACCCTCCCTATTTTTTTTTTTTTTTTTTTTTTTTTTTTTTTTTGATCATAACAAAATGTTCATGGTCAGAGAGTGAGGACGGTTAATTTTCCACTTACAATTATTTACACTGCTCTTACAAACTTATGCAAGGAGTATGACTTTAGTGGTTTAAATATCACTTTATATTTGTCTATGTTTATGCAATCATATTATTATACTTATCTGTCAATTTATCTGTGTTTAGGTTTATGCAGTTATTACACATTTCGCAGTATATGTGTGTGCTTTTGTGGCAGGTTCATGAGCGGGTAAATGACGCGCAATATGACTATAAATTACTGACTTTGATATATGCTTTCTTCAATTATATGTATGCATGTATTTCATTGTTTGTGGGCGCGCTAGTCTTTCTAGTATTGGAGTCGTTTAATTAGTTAGTAATAAAGCTCCCAGTTTCCCCCTATCCTGTCTTGGTGTTTTGTTTAAAACGAAGTAAATGTCCCAACACAAAGATCTTCATCGACGTACACCGCCAGCTTTGTTTCAAAAAGTAATGGAACACTTTTCAGTAATGATGTTGGAGACAGGAGCAGTACCGAGCCAAAGCCGATTTTTGATGCGGTTTTAGTCGAGAAGAAAGACTGCAGTATCCGCTTTTGCGTGGATTTTAGAAAGTTAAATAATAACAGCGTACATGCAATTCATATGTTGAAGAATCGTTCTATTTATTAGCTGTAGCCAGATTGTTAAAAACACCCGACATATGATGTGAATATTGGCGATCCATAATAAATGAAGAAGACAAACCCAAGACCACGTTTCAAGTTGGTAAACTGGGCTTTTACGAGTTATACAGAATACCCTTCGGATTATGTAATTCACCAGCCCCCTTTCAAGTTTTTTTTACATTTTTTTTTATTTTCGTTCGAATTGAGCATCTGAAAGATTTTGCTCCCGGCGTACATGCAATTCATATGGACAAGTTAGGCTCCTGATATTTTCCCTTGGTTTGATATATGTATGTTGAAATATTTATCCAGTAACTGAATTGCAGTAACAGTTTATATTTGTTATAGATTTGCTATAGAAAACAGAAAAAAAGTTTCATGCTAATTTGCTTCCAATTGGATCTATCCTCGGAAGTCAGACGCATCTTACTGGTCCATTTAGAAGCTGGATCAACACAAGATTTTTTTGTTATCAAACTACTTTCCAGAAGCTTCATCTTCTAGATTCCATTGCCACTGGTAGCTTTCTATTAGAAATTGTTGCTTTCTATACCTTTCTCAAAATTAAATTTTTAATGTAAAATCGATTTCAATTAATGTATACTTACCTCAACATATTATATGCCTTTATTGAGCTGTACTAGCGAGTCCAACCTGAAAACAAGAAAAAAAAAAAAAAAAAAAAAAGAACAAACAAACAAACAAACAAACAAAAAAACAACAACAACAAAAAAACAAAACAAAAAAAAAAAAACGCCAGTTCGTCCCGGGCTATTCCCCACCAAGCGTCCTGAATTTAGGCCATTAAGCACTCGGGAACCAGCGTGACGGGTTGCCACACGTTACACCATCATAGCCAGCCAATAGACGCGGGCCATGTGTCCTCGTGCAGCATGCTTTTATTGCCGCATGGCGAAAGCATGACGGCGGGAAACCATGCCTTCAATTAAAGGTGTATACATTGTAAGTCTTATCAGGATTTTGAGGGAGATATTCTAACATTAATAATAGAGAAGGGACTAAAGATAATATTTTGCGGTAAATATGCATTAAAGAAATCAATTTTACATTAAAAATCTTATTTTCAATGTCAGCATACATTTCCTCAATATATTTATGCCTGAATTTGAAGCAAAGGCGGGAAGGAGAAAAACATTTAAAATACTATACTCACCCACCAAGAAGTAAGTATACTGGTACGAAACTCGGCTCCCCCAAATTTGTAACTGAAGTCAGGGGAGATTATGATGGCGGTCTGAAATGCTGGCGATCGTGAAAAACCAATCACAACAACAGCTTAGATAAGCCAAATTAAAAAGGAAGTTTCAAATCAGTGTCAAAGAGGCATTTCAAGATAAAAAGAGAACATAGATTCATTAATGGTTGCCAATAACTGATTTAGCAGCCACGAAAGGACCCAGAAAAAACGAGTCTTGTCTATTAGGGGCCAAGTCTCTAAGGTAGAATGAGGAAAAAGTGCTGTTAGTACGCCAGTAGGCGGCCCAAACAACATCTTCCAAGCGGATAGAATTCCAATAAGCCCAAGAAGATGACAAGGCTTTAACTTCATGAGCTGATATTTTGAGAAAAGATATATCGAAAGATGATGTCCGAGTAAGCCAATCTTATGACCTCATAAATCCAACGGGAAATGGTTGCAGGAGAGATATTTTTAAAACCTTGAATAGGAATATATAGTCTCTTCCTTACTGAACTCCGAGTTTCGACTTTTTCCAATAACAACGACGAAGAGCCTTACTGGGCACAAAACTATCTTGAGAGTTAGAATCACAAAACTTGGTTAGACCAGGAATAATAATAGGTTCTGGAAAGGAATCCGGAGCTTGGTTCTTGGCCAGAGACCCCCAGATTAGTGAGATTTTTGATTGTGTTGGGGTTTAACGACACGTCAACCCTTGTGGGTCATTTTGTGTCGTCTCCCAGAGAAAGGGAGAAAAAGCGACAGAAGAGATAGCAGAAGAGATGAAAGAGAGGGACAGGGAAGAAAGAGGAACAGGAATGAAAGTGAAGAAACAGAAGAAATAAAAACATCACCTCCCTACCCTTACCCGCTACAAGGATAGCAGGCCTTACCCAACTGTAAGCCAATATCAGCTGGACGCCCCTGTGACATAAGATACATGACACCTTCGCACCACCCGACCACCCCAAGATTAGTGAGAAGTGTAATAGAATCTGAATTGATTGATTGATTGAGTTGGGGTTTAACGACACGTCAACCCTTGTGGGTCATTTTGTGTCGTCTCCCAGAAAAAGGGAGAAAAGAAAAATAATAAATAGTAGAGGAGAAGGAAGAGAGGGACAGGGAAGAAAGAGGAACAGGAATGAAAGTGAAGAAACAGAAGAAATAAAAACATTCCCCCTCTACCCTTACCTGCTACAGTTGGACGCCCTGGTGATGTAAGCTACATGAAATAGAATCTGAATTAGAAATATATCTAAAATAACACTCTTCAACCCTCTACAAAGCATGAATTTCACTCCTTCTTCTAACCGATGCAAAGCAGGGACAGGAGATGAGTTTTGAGCGCGAGATGTTTGATGCTCGCAGATTCCAACGGTTCATGTGGTGGTTTAGTAAGGGACCACAAAACGCATGTTAAGTTTCATTTTGGCGTTAAGGATCTGGAGACAGGTCTTTGTAAATAAAACCCCTAAAACAGATCGGTAATGATAGGATCAGACGTGCAATTAGAAAACCTGAGTGTATTGGAAATTGCTGAACGATAACCCTTAATACAGGATACAGACAGTTTAAAGGTTTCAAAAAGGTAGCAGACAAAATGCACACGTTCTTTTAAAGACGGGTTGAGAGGATCGAATTCCATCTCTTGACACCAATCTGAAAAAAAAATCTTCCATCTGGTAGAGGAGACCTTGAGAGTGTACGGGATTGAGCGATACACTGTGTAGCAGAAAGTTGTCTACCTCGGAATCTCCAAGTGTGAGGATGAAGCACTGCCAGGTTGGAATGAAGAGTCTGTCCTGATTTTTAGTCCGGAAGAAACGGAAGTTTCCTTGGGTAATCTGCAAGGAGATATAGAATCACTGAAAACCATAACCTCTGAGGCCAAAGTAGCGCTATTAGAATTATGTTGCATTATATCTTTGAAAGAACTAGATGAATAAGAATGGAGGAAACGCATAGGCGAAGCGGTTCCTCAACTCCATGACATTGCATCCACTGCGCAAGCATGTGATACGGAATTGGAAAGACAAACAGAGGGAGACAGATGTTGAGTCTCGTCTCAAAAAGGTCCAGCTGGGGAGTCCCCCAAACATCGAAAATCACACTAGAATTCGGTGATTGAGAGACCATTCCGTTGGAAGGACACGATCTGGACGCGAAAGGCTGTCCGCTAGAACGTTTAGTTTCCCGGGGATTTGGCGAACCTGAATAATTATATTCCGAGCTTTGCACCAACATAGGAGCTCCCATACAAATGCACAAAGATGGGGAGTGAGTTCCCACCTCTTTAGAATTCATCTGTAGTAGCCTAAAGCATTTGTTGAGAATATGGGATTGGAAACCTTGAAGAGCCTGAAAGACAGCTTTCAACTCCAGATTGTTGATGTGAAGGCCTACGGACTCTGCTCCAACGGCCCTGAATAGATAGGCCGAGAGGTTCCAAGTGAGCCACACACTCCACCCCTCGCCGGCCTCGGTGGCTCAGTTGGATGCGCCGTCCGACTGAAGACCAGGAGGTCGCGGGTTCAACCCCCGCCGAGGTCGGCAACATTCTTTCGTAGAGATTGATCATGAAATATTTTCTACGGTCATTCCCTCCCTTCCGCTGATTCAAGAAGGGCAGTTGTCAGTTTCTGGCGAAAGAATGTGCACAATACTGGTTAACCGCTTAGAGGTCTAAGCCTGCCCAGTAAACGTGTGGCTAGGTAAACTGACCGCGCTCGACATGATCCCACTGGGTTGAATGGGTCGTAAAACCTCAACACAAACAAACACTCCACCCCTCAGCCAGCTAAGCTGGCGTCTGAAAAACAGATGCAAATCTGGAATGGGATCCTGTTGAGGGATACTGATCTGGTAAATGGAAGGGTTCGTTCACAATTTTATAAATGATCGGCAATATGTCTGGATTTTTTTGTGTTGAGGTTTTACGGCCCAGTCAACCAAATGGGGTCATGTCAAGCGTGGTCAGTTTACCTAACCACAGTTTACTGGGCAGCCTTAGTCCTCTAAGCGGTTAACCAGTATTGTGCTCATTCTTTCGCCAGAAACTGACAACTGCCCTTCTTGAATCAGCGGAAGGGAGAGAATGACCGTAGAAAATATTTCATGATCAATCTCCACGAAAAAATGTTGCCGACCTCGGCGGGGGTCGAACCCCCGACCTCCTGGTCTCCAGTCGGACGGCGCATCCAACTGAGCCACCGAGGCCGGCCTCCAATATGTCTAGAAATTAATTGGTTAATCTAGATTGTCTTTGTGAGGTCTCCAAACTGAAAGCAAGTGGAATTGGAGAGGTCTCATATGGAGTCTCCCTAAATGGACAAGATTTATTGCAGAAAATAAGGTATATTAAAGATTTTTTTTTCTAGGAGCCTGTGTATATGTATCTTTTATTTTATGGGTGTCACACAATGTCCTTATAAAACAATAAAAAGACCGCCTTTCTGTTTGGAACTGTCGTCAGTCGCATTAGCAGTCAGTCAAATGACGATACCTTTATAGAATGTGATTGGAGTGCATAAACGAATTAACTTCTTATTAAAAACATTGATAGTCAAATCATCATTACTATTTGTACAGCACCGTAATCTTTACTGATATTATAAAGGTGGTCTACCTTTCAAGAAGGAAGAGAAGAGTAGACAGTCTTTCAGAGGGGTGGGGGTGGGGGTTGGTGGTGGTGGGGGGGGGGAACGATTTGTCTGATCAGAATCTTCGATGGGCGTACATGTCCGAAGACACGTTTTCTGCCGTTGCGGCTCAGGTGGATGAACGGTAGCAATTACTGTTATTGCATAATTGTTCGCTTGGATAAATATTCGCTATTTTATAATTTTAGACATTTTCGCTGTAATTAGAGGTCGCGGATTCGTAAATTGGCCTTAATATTTCTATACAAAAATATATGTATCGTATATATTTAAGTTCGCGGATCTATGCTGACCGCGAAATTCGCGAACATTAATTCAACGCGAACATTTGTACAATTACGGTATTTCGACGCACGATTTGCACATTACTTCGTGTAGGATAGCGTGCTGCAATGAACTGAACAAAACTGCAAGACAACTAGTTAACCAAATTTAGCATGACAAATACTTCTGAATGGGACTAAATAATATAGAAAATATGTGCAAAACGTTTCTTAATCGGATTAGATTACTAAATTTGCATAAAATTCACATATGAATCAGACTAGATAAACATTTGCTGTATATTTAGTTGGCAGCAAACAATTTGCAAACATGCGTTTTTGGAATGCCGTGTTAAGCAAAAAGTGTCTCCGAGCATATCTTGAATGCAAGACCTCAGGTGATATGTGCATCACAAGCTAAGTTCTTACTTTCGTCCGTACATTTAGCAGCATCCAACGATTATGTAAACGGACAGGGAAGGCCTACATCAGACTGCGCGGATGCGCAGTCTGATCTAGGACTTCCCTGTCCGCATATGCATCCGGTATCTTTCCGCTTGGCGTGACCTATATCGAAATTCCGTAAAATGCACGTCTGAAAAGGACACGGTATCATACAAAATTTGTGTCTCTGTACTTGAAAATATTGACCCCCACGCATTTAATATGAAAATAAAGTTCCGTTTAAAGTGCTGGTCTTGAGGAAAGATTCATCATTTTCAATATTCCTCATGAACAGACTTAATCAAACTATGTCTGTTGTTTTCTTCTGTTTTTGTTTTGTACAGTGTATTTGCAAGTATCCCATGTTTTAGTTTATTTCCTGGCTCGGGCCGTCTGTATCAACCATTCCTCAAGCAGTAAATATTATTCTGGTATTGGAGAAGTGCTGTAGGTTGAGGTTAATAGCCTGTATATCATGGAAAAGGCATATCAGAAATCACGATCTGTTGTTTGTTAGACAGGTTACACCACCCAGTAACACATCCTTCACGTCGATTGTAATCTATTCCAGCAAATTCGCAGTACTGCATGTTTTATTACTAGTTATTCCCATGGGCGTAGACTCCACAGGTGTTCTATTGTAAACTACAGTATTTAACCTAAGTTTTCGGATGGCATAATTATTTACCATACTTTTCCTAAATTTAGAAACAGATCCGTTTCATTACCCTTTCTAGAATACTGCTGAATGTGGGGCAACGAGTGTAGACAGTGATCGGACGGCGCGATCTGTGGCATTTGATCTGGGTTTGTACTGTTTGCTCAGGCCTGTCTGTCCGAATACTTCAGGATATATACGGTACGTAATGACCGCAAATAACAACGTATAGATTAGATCTGTATATTGTGATCAAAGTTAGCTACTTTTAAGCTACCGTTTTTTAATGACGGATTCTATCTGTCATTCTTCGTTGCCACGCGCGGCTTTAGAGAAAGTGACTTTGACTACTATTCAATTTCGTATTCATCCGCGCACAAAAGTAGACTCAATGTTTCTATGTGTGTATATTAGTACGCCACTGAAGAGCTGTCCATACAAAAGTAGTGCAACTTGTGCTTGATCTATGGCGAGAGTCGCTGAGAAAACCCGCCTTAATATATGTGCGAACAACAAAGGCGCAGATCTGATCAGCGCCTTTGTTGTTCGCTGTAGCTGCTTTTTTGTTTTTTTTTTTCGACGAAGAAGCGTCTCACAAACTTAAATGGAGAACAGAATGATACCTGGAATTTATTAGTTTCTCATAGAATCTGTCATTTCAGGGCTATTCAGCCCTTTGATTTGAATCGCCACATACCGTAAATTGTCTTAGTAAACGAAGAAACATCCTCGTCAGACTACGGGGTGCAAAGGCTGATTAGATTTTTCACAATCAAATAAACTACTGTTTCAGGTGCTGTATCTCAAGTGGATTAAATGCAGGAAACAGAAATCCATCAGTATCAAATTGATGGTGTTTGTATGTACGTTAACAAATAAAGTTCAACAGTAATTATTCTTACTAGCGCTTTTCAGCATCCAGAATTGATGAAAGCAGAATGTAGTCAATATGTCGCCGCTGTCATAATCTGTTCTGTTGAATAAGTTCTGAAAGGACTCCGGGATCCTTTGGAAGCAAATAACATCAAATAAACGAAAAATTGCGAGCTCGGTTCTTAAACGGTAATGAAGCGTACAACTCAGCTCGCGCCTCCTAGCCCATGCTTGAGAGATGTTTTGCTTTCAAATAAATCCAAATGAGTTCAGTGATACCAAGGGACCAGAAAATTTAAACCGCACTTAAATGAAGTACGGTACTGGAAGACGTTTTATAGCAGCTACAAAAAGAGTGAAATGCCAATTTCGGACTAACGCTACGGAAGTGGAGATAGAAGATACAATGCGATTTTTACATTTGAATGTACATTTGATTGTATATGCTAACAAATAATGTATAAGAATAAAAAAAAGTTAAATGTTATTGTACGTTATTGTATGGATGAATGTTTTTTGATTGATACATTGCCCTTAGTAATCCTCTAACAACCTAGTGCCCATACTCTGGCCCTAAGGGTGGCCAGGCAAAACGCCTCAAGGACTTGAATGTTCCCCCAGATTCTTAAGATGACTGCACATGATCAAGCAAGTTACGCTGCCAAAAATAAAGGAACAGACAATTACGAAGCGACTAGAATCGCAAATCTGAGAGAAAGCGCCAACAGCGGAAAGACAGATATAGTGCACCACCCTTGCAGTAAATGGCTGAAATCTACCAAGTGCATCCCGCCTCTGTATGAAAAGAAGCCAACACTGTTATGTTGGATATGATGTTTTCTGATAAATACCATAGGAATACACCAGCGTGTTCTTCACACAAAATAACTTAAAAGGGGTATCTTTTTGAATACACAAGAAAAGAAAAAAAAAAGAAGATAAGAAAATACACTGTAAGAGACTGTTTATGAAGTATACGAGTAATATAACATGCAAAAATCCCTCACACCCACTAGCAGTGCCTTACGCAGAACTCTGTTTTCACACGTAATCAATAGACCTAATGGACAAAAAATTAGTAGTATCAGCACTTTATCATTTCAAGAGCATTTATTTAAATAATTCAGGGAGATCCCCGCTAGCATTCCTTATAAATCTATAACGGGCCGTTATCGGCCCGTCAGCTACCCTGACGGGCCGATAACGGCCCGCTATAGATTTATAAAGAATGCTTATTGGGATGGAGTCACTTTCAGAGGAGAACGCCGTCAAAGTTATTTTTGCCTTTTGTCTCCCTTCTGAAAAGTGGACAACTGCCATTTGGGAGGAAATGCTACCTTTTAGAATAGAACCGTTTTCAGAAGGGCTTTGTTTGCAAGAAAATAATGTGCAATTCACAAAACAATATTTCTTGTACAATGTCGGAAGCTCTACCATGTGTAAGCAACCCCTTAAATCTGAAATTAGGAACGGCCGTCAATAACTTGTTAAAACATTTTAATACGGTGGTTATTCAACAATATATTTCGTGTTCAAAGAGAAACGGTGGAGAATACATCTGTAAGGTTTCAGATATTTTTACTATAACAGTCATAACAGAAATGCATGGGTGTTCCACTGGACGGCATAGTGACCAAGTACAGCTTCGGTTTAAAAAAATGCCATAACGTAAGCATCAATATATTTCGTGCTCAAAGAGAAACGGTGAAGAATACATCTGTAAGGTTTCAGATATTTTTACTATAACAGTCATAACAGAAATGCATGGGTGTTCCATTGGACGGCATAGTGACCAAGTACAGCTTCGGTTTAAACAAAAATGCCGTAACGAAAACATGCCTATTCAAATATATAGAAAATTTCACCTCCAAAACATGAAAGTTTTCAGATAAAAATCAAACTCATATTTTTCATATTTCTGCTCAAAAACATAGATTTTGGGTACTCATTAGAACCGCCTCGCCGAGGCGGTTCTAACGAGTACCCACAATCTATATTTTTGAGCAGAAATAAGAAAAAATAATATATACCCATGTAAACCCCAGTTTTACTGTATAAAAGTGGGGTTTAAGGGGGTCAAAATTATATAGGTATGTTTTCGTGATGCGCACACTGCTAATTGGATTGTAGTAAAGTAGACGTCCAGGAAGAGCCACAATCACAGAACATTGCCTACAAATGACACAAAGATAAAAACAAACAAACGGACACGACGTTTTCATGCTCATCACATGTCTAGCATTTAAAGTATAAGTGCATTCAAAGCAGACAACAAGATTAACGCAATGTAAAGTTATGATCTCAACAATATTCCGGCCTGTAGTTGAAGTAAAACTTTAATCACTGTACCTACTTGGTAACTTAAATGTGTAGAAATACATGGTTGTTTCTTTTATTGTTTGTTTCTTTTATTGTTTCTTTTAAAGATGGTAATCAATCTTCTTAATAGTTTCTACTAAACAAGGCTATTCAAATCGAACCAGCATAAAATGATTTTTCCTCTTCATGCGTATTTCATATGTGTCTGTTTTTCAGTGAAGTGATCAGATATTTTATCTCCTCTCAATATCAAAATGTCGTTCGAACCTTCAATATAACTTGACCTGCGTTATATCCAAGCGATATACATCTCTTCAGTTTTTACACAGCAGTACTGCGGATTTTGTCAGGAATTTCATGCCCAGGAAATGGAATTATTGTCAGCGTACAGTACAAAATAATGGAGTGGTAGTTATAAACCACAACATTTGCTGGGACTTTGGCTTTTGACCATTTTTCTATAATTTATCCATTTCTGCAAAGTTTTTCCAAAGTAAACGGTCGTAATGAAAACGGAAATGCTAAGGATAGCAAATTTACTTAACTTTTGATTTGCCCTAGTATATATATTACGAAAACACACCTATTCAAATATACTGACAATTTTACTACCAGAAAATGATTTTTTTTTAGATAAAAATTCTTAATATTTTTCATATTTCTGCTCAAACATAGACTGTGGGTACTCGTTAGAACCGCCTCGACGATATAATGTATACCCCTGTAAACCCCAGTTTTACTCTATAATAGTGGGGTTTAAGGAGGTCAAAATTATATAGGTATGTTTTCGTGATGATATAGCCTTAATACTTGGGCAGTCACGGATAAGAAAATGATATATGATATACACCCAGATCGAAATTCCTGGATCCACACCTTTTCCTATGTAGCCAGCACTTGTGAAACAGGGCCATATAAGGCAAATATCAAAGGAATGTATTTCATTTTTTGTGGACTATTTCCAAAGGCAATCTTTTTGACGTGTATTTTATTGATGTTAAAACACCGGCGGATCACTCACAAACTGAATAAAGACCGAAGGGTCATGATGACATGAAAGACAGCCAAATAATTATTCCCCTGAAAGTGAATTCATACCTTGTAAAACACGTTCCCAGTATTTCTATTTTTATGGCAGTATGATTATATGGTATTTATAGACGGAGTTCTTCCAAAACTGTCAACTTCAGAAGCATTTCCTGTGAACAATTGTTGGCCCATACTCATCATACTCCATTTTACTTATCCACTTTTCTAAAGATGCACATGACGCAGTCTTTGTTGCAAACGATGCCAATACAGAGCCTCCAATCCAGGCAGACAAATGTCTATCCGGTGGCGCTTTCACTTTGATTAACATAGCCTGTGGTGCCAATTTGATAATTTCCTTGTCCACTCGAGCTGCCATTCCAGGAAACATTGTGGAACCACCAGATAAAACGATGTTAGAATATAAGTACTTACGAATGTCTACATCACATTTCATAATACTGTTGTATGCCATCTGATGAATACCAGCCGCATCAACATTTAATAAAGTTGGCTGGAACACTGCTTCCGGACACCGAAAAAGCTGGTCACCTATCGTGATTACCTCACCATCAGGAAGTTCATAAATCTTCTCCAGCGACCTGGAACTTGATGCTGTCAGGATCTCTTGTTCAAAGTCCAAAGCGACGTAGCAGAGCTTTTCTTTTATATCCCTCTCATTATCTATGTTGAGAACATGTTCGACATTGTCCTTAAGTATTATAGAAAGAAAATTAGTGAGGTTCTTACCGGCTACCTCCAACTGATTGCTAGCTTTAGATATTGCGTAGCCATCAGTGACTGGTACAATATGGGTAACCCCTTCTCCAGAATCGATTACAATGCCAGTTGTGAGACCGGCAGCATACAAGGGTAACACAGATTGATTAGCAAGATTAAGAGAGGCTGTGTTGAAAGTTTCGAACATGGTCTGTGTCATCTTTTCTCTGTTTTCCTTCGGGTTATATGGACATTCTGTCATAAGAATGATAGAATCTGCCGGATCAACATGCAGTTCATTGCAGAAACCATGGTGTAGTATCATTTCAAAATCATCCCAGTTATTGATAATCCCCTTTTCAATGGGATACTTGAGGTCGAGGGTGTCTCGTTTGCTCTGGGCTTCATGGCCAACACAGTCAATTCTATATGCAGGCGAGGTGTGATAGATACATCCCTTATATCTAGAGAGTCCACGTACGAACGGAAACACAGCTCTTGGCGTTGCATCCACGGCAAATCCAACTTTACATGTGTCAGAGCCAGGATCAATTACCAAAGCCTCATAATCGTTGTAGCTGTTGTCAGCCATAGTCCTACGATTAAAATATTGCATCACGAAAACATACCTATATAATTTTGACCCCATTAAACCCCACTTTTGTATAGTAAAACTGGGATTTACAGGGGTATACATTATTTTTCTCATTTCTGCTCAAAACCACAGATTGTGGGTACTCGTTAGAACCGCCACGGCGAGGCGGTTCTGACGAGTACCCACAATCTATGTTTAGAGCAGAAATATGAAAAATATCAGAATTTTTATCGGAAAACTTTCAGGTTTTGGTGGTGAAATTTTCAGAATATTTGAATAGGCGTGTTTTCGTTATGGATATTTAGAGTAAATATGACAGACTTTCCCTGCACACACAATGTCTGCTAATATGTTTCATTACTATTGTTGAGGACGATTGCCAAACCGCCACTAGATTTAACATACCACATTTCGACAATCCGTTTCCTGTTACTACCAACCGAATAACTACCTTACAAATAGTTATCTGTTAATGCTGATAATGCTAAATTCTGCACTCAAACATATAATTAAGCCTTGTACACTTTGATGCTTATTAATGGCGAATAAATAAACAAAACCAGAAAAAACTTCAAAGTTTTTAAGAAATAAGATTTTAATCATATTGAGTACGATATCGGTGAACGAATATGAATACTCGTCTACTTCGCTGGGTAAAAAGTATAACCCAAGCCGCGTCCTACTAAACACCGGAACGGACCTTTTCCATCGAAAACGGGCTATCGGGTACCGAAAAGGACTTTAATTTCAATCTAAATCCCAGTCATTTCTTAAGGTCTATAGAATTTCAGGCAACTGCCTCCATCAGCACTCTCAGTGCTTTGATTTATGTACACATGCATTTTACAGGTTTTAAACCGCATGCCGCCTGTTTGTATACAGTCGACTCCTGTTATCTGGAAGCCCAAGGGACTCTCTGAAATACTTCGAGGTATCCGTACATCGACCTACCAGATTTGCTGAATTGAGGAAAAAATAAATCGAACAACCGCACTTCACAAATGAATATGTAATTTGACTCCTTAAGTTAGGGATATATTGTTAATTTCTCCCCTTTTCCACAATATTTTGTTACCTGTTGTTAGATGTTCATGTTCAAACAGAACCTGATTTTCTCTTCGAGATAAGCGGTTATTCGAGATAAGCGAAGTCGAGATAACGAGTCGACAGTAACCCTTCCAGTCCTGCAGAGTGAAGCAGATGCATTTGCAAACAGTGTAGATCCAGATTAGACTGCTCGTAGCGAAGTGTAGATCCAGATGAGACTGTTCGTATTATTTTATAATCTTAATTCATGAATCTTGTAATCAGAATTTAAGGCTTACATTAAGGCCTCACAATTTCCCGTTCTTGGCCACTACTAATACATGTATCAGTTATTGGTTCCCCAAAGGACCAGATTAGGGACTTCCTTTGCCGTTAGCATATAGGCAGAATTATTTGCCATTTAATGAGTACACATTTTAGATGGTTTTAGTACAGTTTGTTTTGACCTACAAGTGGGTAAGACGATTCTACACCGCTGTTACGTAAACTAAAGTTCCTTCGTTTTATTTTTAAGTAACATTACTAAATTGATTGTTTTACGGAATCATTGGTTATATATGATATCAAAATCAACTTTAATGATACTTTTAGTCGCGTTTTATAAATCAGTAAGAATCGCATACTAGATAAATGTATACTAGACACTAGATTCATTATAGTATTAATGCAGTTATCATAATGAGCATTATTACTACAAAGTAATTTCATAAAAGTATCATAAGACTATTTACGAATACACTCAAAATCTGAAGTGACTGTTAAAAGGGAAGTACTTAATATTATTTTTATTAATGACACGCTGTTAATAATATAATAAAAATGATATTTATTTTAAGTACATTGTATAACATTCTTTTTCCGTATAATAAAATGTTCTCGAAAATAATAAAATTGCTAGAATTACCAGATAGGAAAGTAAGCATCCGTTATAGAAGACTCGAACGTTGATTTTAATACGGGAACTAATTATACAAGTATTAGCTTTCACAAAAAGCTTGGTCTACGTGTGTTAATATTACATATGTAGCACGCAGTATGTGAAAAGCGTAGACCTAGTTTTTTCTTGAGCACCTCATGGAAACGGCCTTTCAAATACAGTCGACTCTCGTTATCTCGAATTCCAAGGAACCCTCTGAAATACTTCGAGATATCCGTACCTCGACATATCAGATTTGCAGAATTGAGGAAAAAATAATGCGAACAACCACATATAACAAATGTATATGTAATTGGACTCTTGAAGTTAGATATATATTGAAAATATTGTGGAAAAGAGGAGAAATTGCTCCTTTTTTCCACAATATTGTTTTTACCTGTTGTTAGATTTTCTTGTTTAGGCAGGGACTAGATTTTTACTTCGAGATAAGCGGTTATTCGAGATAAGCGAGTTCGAGATAACGAGAGTCAACAGTAGTTATTCCGGAACAGTTTGCCTACGCTCATGGGCGTCGAAAATAAATTCGCATAAAACAAATGATGTTTATGTATTACAAGTATGCAACGACCACTGTATGACATCCTGGTTTTTAACCTTTGCCACTCTTTGGATAAAATTCTGCAGACGACAAATTGATGTCTTTTTTCTTTGTTTCCTCCAAGAAAAAAGGTTTTGACAATTCATGCTTTCCTAAGGAGACAATTTGCGAGATATGTCAAAGCCTATTTTCTAGGAGAGAAGAGAAAAAGACTTCTCAATGTCGTCTGCAAACAAGTTTACCAAGCATGTTGAGCGTATACCATGTAAACAAAACACTTAACCCTTAAAGTGATGAGTAAATCTGTTTTATTATTATTATTATTATCATTATTAATCATATTTTTACGAGAAAAATAGACGATTCACATGAAATGTCAAACCTTATTTTCGCGGAAAAATAAAACAAAAATCAAAGGTCGTCTGCTGCAGCTATGATTAGCACTTGAAGGGTTAAATTATTAATGAGCTGCGCAATGGGAAAATACGACCGCGGAAACACGTGTACATGTATGCGAAAAAAAAAAAAAAAAAAAAAGAAGAAAAAAAAATATCATAAATGTCACGAAATGAAGAACAAGGCGCACGTCAGACAGGGAGGAAGTAAAACTAAACCAACAACACTAAACCGTGTAACATTTACCTTGGCACATTCAGCAGACGTCTTCTTACTTTCCCAGAAAACAGGGTTCGATATTTGAGACAATTTGCATGAAATGTCAAATCCTGTTTCCTGGGAAAAATTTGAAAAAAAAAAAAAGCATAATTCAAAATGTCGTCTGCTGACACTTTTACCCAGAGAGCTAAGCGTTTAAACAAGAATGATACACTTGGTGGGTACAGTGAACTAATTCTTCCCATAGAGCTCCATAGTAGTTCCACCCTTTTTGGTTAAGGGTTCATTTTAGGGTACGGCTGGACTTCCAAATTTTGTTTTAATTCAAAGACCAGGCTTAGCACAGCAAACTAAATAAGGAAAAACACCACTGCCACCAGGACTTTCTGGGACTTTTTGTAGGCTGAATGTAGCCACCCCTCAGTTGGCGGGTATCAAAAATTAAAACTTTGCAATTTCACCACTTCCTCTTTTGGCTCCAGCAAAACACAAACACAAATATTTATTTCATTGAAACAATCAGGAAATTACACGCAAACATTTTTTCCTTCAAATTAGAGTGATGAGTTTTAATTCATCTTTATTATTAACCAATCACAGGTCGCCTTACACAAAAAAACTACCCCGTGCTTCCTATATATACACTTTTTTTGTACCAATCAGCAGTCTTGTCACAATTAGTTTACTGTGCCCTGGTAGTTTTTCCGCCATTTTTACAAGGGGGATAACTTTTGTGACTTCCTGTTTGCTTTCCTGCACATCCGGCCTCGAGATTAAAACTTTTTTTTTCGTACTTAACTCAGCCGAGCATGAAATTTTTCTAGCTAAAAAATATCAAATTACTAACAATTGCAAATTCTTGCTAAACATAGCTGAGCATGAATTTTTTTCTGCTATTAAATAAGAAAATGCCAACTATATTTATTAGCAAAGAAAAATCCATGCTCAGCTGATATGAGCACGAAAACAGGGCCCAATTGTTGAAAGCGTCAATAGCTTAACGAGTTCGTTAAGGGTCATTTCGTTAACTGTTTTAGCGGATTCAATATTCTGATATTTTTGCTGAAAAAAAATGTGAGTAGCTTGTGCACTGCAAAAGCTACTCATATTTTTTTTCAGCAAAAAATTTCAGCATATTTGCGTATCACTCGATGTAAATTTTAACGAATCGTTAACTAACGAAGTCGTTAGCTTTGAACAACTGGGCCCTGGTTTATAACCTCGGGGCTACTTCTGAAGAGGATGTACTCTACAAGGATCGACTTTGCTTCCCTTTGGAGGAAATACTTTTCTTTTAGAGTAGATCACTCTCCATATGGGATGCAAAAGGGCATAAGGAAGAGTTGCCTCTCTTGAAAGTGTGTCAACATGATGCTAAGACACCAGTTTGAACTACTTTGCATGTGTTTGTACGGGATAGATTTTTACTGGCGTGACTTCCTCTATTCTGATCAGCAATGTCTGGCTGTATATAAGCTCTTATTACCAATCTACTAATCTAACGACCCTTCATTTTATTGTTTAACCGTGATTCCTAGACCTAATTAAGTTTTAACCGAACAAAAAATGTGTAATATAAATAATAGTATTGGTGGTAGTTTTTTTTTTTTATTACGGTATTCACAAAAACAAAATGAATACACGTTATGACAAAACAGGACTTATCACATATACGCGGACAATAAGGGTCTACTACAGCAAATGCATCCGCCAAGTCTAATAAAAGCGTTTTTTATCTGTTTACAAAGTCATTCGCCACTGTAGATTATTACACCGCATTAGTATTCATAAGTCATATAAAAAATCTCGTTGGTCGAGAGCATATCACGTGCAGGGTAATATTCTGTCATGTTTCCCTGTAATATTATTATTGCAAGTAATATTACCTTCTGACGTCATTTCGGTAAGCGCTTTTCATATGCAGGGTAATAAACAAGTTTCCCTGCAATATTACCCTCGCAGGTAATATTACCCTCTGGTGACGTTATTGCTGTCAGTGCAGTTGCAGTTGTAAGAATAAAACAATTGTATAATTGTTGCTCTTGTACGAGGGTAATATGACGATTTGTTCACCCTCGACAGTTAATATTACCTTTCCCCGGTTACATTACCTGCCTCGGGTGAACAAATCGTCATATTACCCTCGCATGTGGACATTATTTGTTTTTTTTTTATACTTCACTTGAAATTCCCATACAAAATCCCCATAGGCCTGAGGATGTTATGTTTTACAATTTCCCAAGGGCGATAGTAAGAAAAATATCACATGCGTAGCAGAGAGTACGGTTCGCTTTATGTAAAGGGGGAACCGGGTGTAAAAATTTGGTTTAATAAAAGGACTATTACATTCCTGATAGAGCGATAGTAAAACATGCCATCTTTGGAATATGATTATCGACCGCGGCTTCGCCTCGGTCAATAATCATATTCCTCAGGGTGAAATTGTTTTGCTATCGCACTCTCAGAAATGTAATATTTATACAATGTAATCAGAATATATCGACCTAGAGCAAACGCCCGTGTCAGAGTAAATGCGCAGGCTGGGTTATGTTTTCCGGTTGTTCATTTATATCGTAATGACACTGTTCTCATATTGTAGCTTGTCTTTTTTTTTTTTATGGTCATTATTGCTGACAAATATTCCATTACACAGGGTTCTCACTAGGATTTTGAAAATTGGAGTAAAATGCTGTCCTCCTGAAAAAGTTGGAGTTTTACCATACTTATCTATTGAGACTTTCCAAAAAGTTGGAGTCAGAAATGAAAAGTTGGAGTAACTTACTCCAAATCTGGAGTTAATGAGCTCTCTGATTATATAAGTATAATTAGAATTTTTATCACTGGGGTGTAAATGTGAATCGACAAATTGTTGCTGTCCAACCTATGAAATCATCCGAAGTTTCGGTTACGGGGATTGGCTATACTTCGTCAAGTTTCTGCCATTCTTCACAAAGGAGGCAACTCAGTCATTTTCTATTTCTTTCCTGCACACCAGCCTTTATAGTCATGATTTTGTTTGTGTTGAGGTTTTACAGCCCAGTCAACCCAATGGGGGCCCTGATCAGCCTGCGCACCCGCGCAGTCTGATCATGACCTTCCCTGTCCACTAACAATTACTGGATGCTACAGAAGCATCACGGAAACATACCTATATAATTTTGACCCCTCAAACCCCAGTTTTACTATATAAAACTGGGGTTTACAGAGGTATATATTATTTTTCTTATTTCTGCTCAAAACATAGATTGTGAGTACTCGTTAGAACCGCCTCATCGAGGCGGTTCTAACGAGTACTCACAATCTATGTTTTGAGCAGAAATATGAAAAATATCAGAATTTTTTTTATCTGAAAATCTTCATTTTTTGGTGGTGAAATTTTCAGTATATTTGAATAGGCGTGTTTTCATGACGGTATGAATGGAGAGCAAAGGCCCGGATGATACTTAGCGCATATTGCGCATGTTCGAAGGCACTTTTTCGCTTGACGCGGCTGATATATAATGTGGTCCTGAAATGTAAACCTGGTAGCGTTAAAAATCTGAAGTCAAGTCAAGTTATAATTGTTTTTCACACAGAATTATTCGACCGGCAACATCTCAAAGCGATGGTGTTGTGGCAATGTGGTCTTATCCAAGATGGCAGCTAAGTTACCGACGGGGGACAAACACCGACAAATCAGCCATGGACTTACTGGCGGCTAGCGGGTCGGCGTAAGGAGACTGTGTCTCATAACATCGGAGGACCCGACTTGAACAACTACGGCCTATTAGAGCGGGATGAGATAATTAACGTACAACTAGCTAAACGAGTCCACGAAAGATCCATAGCTGGGTGACCCTAAGAAGAGCCGACGGGGGTTCAAAGAAGAATAATTGTTATGCTTGCTACTGGGAGAAGACGATGAAGAGGAGGAGGTGGTTCTTTTTGGTTTCCTTTTACGAGCTCTCCCGGTTGGTAGCACGACTGAACCAGTGTGAGATTACATTGTGCGTTGGTAATACACGTTTTGAAGGTCTTATTTTTAGACCGACTGCTCTTAACCCTTAAAGCGCCAAGAAAACCTACATCTGAAAATGTCGTCTGTTTATGTCGTCTGCTGAATATTCTTGCAAACTTTTCAAACCTATTTTTGCATACAGGCAAACAGTGTAGACACTGGGTCCACACTGTTTGCAGAAATGACTTTTAAAGTAATCGGCAGAAGACAAAGCAGGCGACAATAGTTGTGACTGGCGCTTTAAGGGTTAATTCTGAAACTTACAGACCTGACCTTTTGCAGGTAATACATCGGCGAGGTGTTCTGCGCATGAATTATGCGCAGAAACCTTTTCAAGCCAAGGTCAAGGTGAAACTAATACAGATTTTTCTGGCGCTGACCCCATGTGCCTCTGGTGCCCGGCAGCGTTAAAAATCTGATGACTGATTGATTATAATTGTTTCTTTCACTATTTGAATAGTTCCAGCAACGCTGTCAATTATGGCGATGCGTTTCCTATGTTAATTTTTTGTTTTTAGTTGTGATAAAATCGTTCAGTCATTCTGGTGAGCATTCATATGTCAGTGCCATACTTTTAGCTTAGTTTCCGATAGTTTAACGTATAGCAACCTGGGTAAATTTTTCAGCAGGTACCATATTGAAATATTTTTCTTACTTTTTCGAGAAAAGAGGTTTTGACATTTTATATTGTAAAACTGGGGTTTACAGAGGTATACATTATTTTTCTTATTTCTGCTCAAAAAACATAGATTGTGGGTACTCATTAGAACTGCCTCGGTGAGACGGTTCTTACGAGTACCCACAATCTATGTTTTGAACAGAATTATGAAAAATATCAGAATTTTTTTATCTGAAAATTTTCATTTTTTGGTGGTAAAATTTTCAGTATATTTGAATAGGCATGTTTTCGTAATGAGAACCGCAGACATAAGAAAAATAATGTCTACCCCTGTAAACCCCAGTTTTGCTATATAAAAGTAAGGTTTAACGGGGTCAGAATTATATAGGCAAGGTTTCGTGATGATATTTGAATTGTTTATTGTTTAATATTAAGTGTACATGCAAAACATTCTAGACCAATACGTATAGATGGATTTTATCAGTTATGGCAACAGAACCTTACTTTTCGATGCAGTTCAGAAGTGTTGATTGTTTTATTTGGTCAATGCTCAACGCAATAAAAATGTTAATATAAGCGGGCAATGAACGCCATGATAGATTGCGCAATACTGAATCAGTGGGCATTGAAGAACGGAAAGAGAAATGCCTGACCAGATCGCGGAGGTGATATTGACCATGACTGCTCGAATACGGAACAAGAATTCTTTACTTACACGTTATGTACTTTTTTTTTTTACTCATCTTTCGGCAGAACGAAATTCGACATTACACGACAAATTTAGAAAACAAAATCAACATACGGCTTCTGGAATGTTAATGGGGCGAAAACGTATCGCTACAAATAACCTCCCGGAGGAACCAATGCACGAGGAAACACCTGCATTGATCTAAAGAATGAAACATTATTAGCTACAGAAGTCAAAAAATTACGAAACCCACAATGGGCTGTGCCTACCTTACTTGTCAAATTTATCACCTGCATCTGTGCAAACGCCGGAAAGGCTGATAGGCTGCATGAATACAAAGGTTTACATGCTTCATGAATACAATTCCTTTCCGCTAAACCTCTCGCTCAATGAACAGGACCTGATGGAAGCACATTGCATTTATACGATATTATTTTCTGAAATATTTAGCGACGCGTTGCGCTTAAATTGATAAATTTCCTGTGCATTTCAACGTTCCGCACGGGTTCCTCTTATGTTGTTACCTGGAATTTACCGTATATACCGTAAATGTCGGGGCACCTGTAACTTATACTTGTCCTAAAATTTGCACAGGTCAGGGTGGCAACCAGTGTTTACCCAAATCAGACGCCGCATATTGCGGCGTCTGATCTGGGTCTTCACTGTTTGCTCAGGCCTTTCTGTCCCAACACAGGGTAAGTATTGGGACACATTAACTTCTTACCATACTTGTCCTAAACCGGCACATTGGTTCAGTGGTAGAGCGTCCGCTTTGTGACCGGGAGGTTGCGGGTTCGATCCCCGGCCGGGTCATACCAAAGACTTTAAAAATGGTACTAGCTGCTCTTTCGCTTGGCGCTCAGCATTAAGAAAGTAGAGCTAGGAATCGGAGCTGGTCAGCTCAGTGTCAGTATAATGTGACTGGGTGGAATATCATGTCAAAGTGTCTGGGGCATGATATTTCAGTGAGGCAGCACTCTAAAAGTGAGCATTGAGCGCCCTGTCACACCCAGACACCGTCGCGATATGACATAAAGACTGTTGAAAGCGACGTTAGCCCAAATCAAACAAACAAATACTTGTCCTAAAATTTGAACAACTCAATTTTACAACCTACTGATGTGTCCAAAGACTGCTGGATGGGTGGCAAACAATGTAGACTCTGAACAGACACTATTCATAGTTCTGTGCGCGAGAGACTGAGAAACGCAGACATGTACAAGGGACTTGTAGATTTGTCGCTATGTTTAGAAACGTGACAAGATTTTATGTTATGCTTTTCTATACATCAAGCCTTTCTGAAAAGTGATTTACTCTAAAAGGAAAGAATTTGCTCCCCATGAGAGCAAATTCTTTCCTTTTAGAGTGCATCCCCTTTCAGAAATGGGGCAAAAATTTCGGCAGAGTTGTCTCTCCCCTGAAAGTATACCCATTTCCCTTAAAACACTTGGAGGTTGTGACAAGAAAAGGTAAAATAATGAGGGCCCTTTTTTAAAAAATTGAATACAGAGGATAGTTTCGATTATTATTTCATGGAGACATTTCGTAAAACTGACGGTCTTTGGAGTAAAAATTAAAAACAATAAGAAAGGCCGATAAGCAGAGCACGGACCAAAACGTGACGGCCGGCCGGACAACGTGAAAACAATATATCTTTCAAACACAGTTTGCGCGGTTTGGGAGGGGGTAGAGTGTGTGTGTGGGGCTGGGGGGGGGGGGGGGGGGGAGGGAGGCTGAGGGGGATAAAACTCAACAAGTCTGGCTAAAAAGAGAGAGAGAATCTTAACATGTCTGGGATAGAGAATGGAAAGGAAAGAATATTGTAGCTGACACCGAATAATTAACAGATCCTTCAGAATTCGCAACAGTTTGCGTGGTTTTGGAGGGGGTAGTGTGTGTTTGTGTAGGGTGCGGAGTTGGGGGTTATAAAAAGTCTAGAGAGAGAGAGAGAGAGAGAGAGAGAGAGAGAGAGAGAGCAAGCCTTAACATGTTAACATGTCTAGAATAGAGAATGGAAAGGGAAGAATATTATGATTGGCACCGAAATATTTACAGATCCTTCTGAATAAATGATTCAGAAAATCAAGAATCTCGTTCTTTACAAAACTTAAAAATGTATTACATCAATGTTAATTTAAACAGACCAGCCACATGTCTGCCTGGATCTTTCCTTTCATATATCATGAATAGAGTTTCAGTTTGTTACGAGCCGTCTCACTTTGATTCACACTGCATTGTACAGTCGACTCTCGTTATCTCGAAGTCCAAGGGACTCTATGAAACACTTCGAGATATCCGTACCTCGACATATCAGATTTGCGGAACTGAGGAAAACAATTAATCGAACAACCACCAGAGTGAGTATGTATTTGACTCATAAGTTAGAGATATATTGAAAATATATATGAATATGTATTTGACTCCTAAGTAATAGATATACTGAAAATATTGTGGAAAAGAGGAGAAATTGCTCCTAAGGAGCAATTTCTCCTCTTTTCCACAATATTTTGTTGCCTGTTGGTAGATCTCTGTGTTAAAACAGGGACCAGATTTTCACTTCGAAATAAGCGGTTATTTGAGATAAGCGAGGTCGAGATAACGAGAGTCGACTGTATTTGCAATGGTATCCGTTTTAGTCTTCTAGGCTGCAAGAATAGCCCATAAAAATTAAGATAAGCCCGGATCTCTGTGCGGGTTGATCACTTGTCTTCGTTATTTATCTACACAGCAAAGTATCATTCTAAGATTAGAAGAAGCGTGGGTCAGTGTTACAAGATCCTTTGTTGAGCTGAGTTGAGGTTTTACGGCCCTGTCAACCCATTAGGGATATGTCGAGCCGGCCAGTTGATCTAATCACACTTTTCCTGGGCAGGCTTACTCCTCTAAGCAGTAAGCCAGTATTTGTGTACATTCTTTCGCAAGAAACTGACAACTGCCCTTCTTGAATCAACGGAAGGAGAGAATGATCGTAGAAAATATTTCGTGATCAATCTCCATGAAAGAATGTTGTCGGACCCGGCGAGATCGAACCCGCTACCTCCAGATCACCAGTCGGACGCGCATCTGACTGAGCCACCAAGGCCGGCTTATACCTTTGTACTAATCTGCGAAAAACGGAAGGTCATATATATATAAATTAGGTATTTACCCTTGAACAGTTAATTTATGTTCCGCTCGTGCTTAATTACCGTATTTACTCTAAAGTTTGAGATACCTTAACTACTTACCATACTTACCATCATTTTGAACAGGTCGATTTGACTACCTGACTTAAAACTGCTGGATGAGTGGCAAATAACGTAGACACTGATCAGACACCGAGTCTTCACTGTTTGTTCAAACCTGTCTGTCAGAATAAGGTAATCAAACTGCGGACACTGAATGACCTGCATATGCGAAATGATTACATCTTATCATAATTTAACCCTGGTCCTACTGATCCCGGATAAACCCTACCTTTGCAAACAGCGTAGATCCGGATTAGTTGGCTTCAACTGATCTGGATCTGCACTGTTTGTCATTGAGAATGTGAATTTGTATCAACAACTTAGATCAAGTAATCTGATTGGCTAAAAATTAGAAGTGTGCGTGGCACTTAAATTTAATCAGCATGAAAATGGTGAAAGGGTAATGCATGTAGATATGTAGATACAACTTCGAGGGTAAGTAGATGGGCGGGGTAGTTGGGGTGCGTGCGAGGAGGAATAGAGGTTACTCTGTCTAATTGTTTTTTTCCTTCCAAAAAGGTGTTTCTCTCCAAAAGGAATCAATCTGCTCCCCACCCCCCCCCCCTGCCCTCTCCCCTTTACATTTATCTCTTTTATAGTATATTCCTTTTCAGAAGGGCTTGATGTGCAGAAAAAGCAAACAGGAAGTCACAAAAATTATTTCCCTTGTAAAAGTGGCTGGAAATCTATCAAGCGCATCAGGTCCTCTTACTTTAACGATATCTTATCGTATCTCTAGGTGCTATCGTTTGACTTGATAAATTTCTTCGCAACAGTACTATTAACTTGATAAATTCGTTTGAATCGGAAATACATTTCTCATCCGGGCATTGCCTTTTGTTATGATGTAAAACATACGTTATGTCATATTCAGCCTATTAGACAGGCATCATAGATAACGCTATCAGAGCTTGAAAACTAAGTTTGATTATAAAATTATTTACCAAAATTTATTCCGAAAGAATTCCTCGACGTTCTTTAATTGAAACACATTTAATACCTATGGTTTGATGGATAGATATTTTGACACACACTTCTTCACAACTGTAGTATGTACGTATGTATTTGCGCATGTCAGTCTTTAATGCGTATTTGCGCATGTTTATCTTTAAAGCACCAAGCAAAACTCTAGACACGACATATTTATGTTTTTTTTGTTCTTTTTTGTTATTTAAATAAATATATAAACGCAGACGCGGACGGAGACGGACGGACGGACAGGGGTAAAACTATATGCCCTTTCCACCATTCTCTTCGAATGGCGGGGGCATAAAAATGACCTGGTACTTTATGTGAATTAGCAGACAATTCACATGAACAATCAAGCCTTATTTTTCCAGAAAAAAAAAAATAAAAAAAAAAAAAAAATAAATAAAAAAAATAAAAACGTGCAAAATATCATTTGCTTTAGTTGTGATAAAGGCATGCCTTTATCATAACTTAAGACCGAACACCATTTGTAATTTTGAGCTAAATCAGAATTACGGGCGAGGTTTCAATCAAGTATAGATAGTTAATGTCCCTGGCACATTCGAACCTCAATATCTCGAACACCGATGGCTCGTTTACCATGGCTAATTCGAACTCGATTTTGAGTCCCTACGAAATTCTTCCGATAGCTCAAGAAAAATTAAGGATTTTTTTCTTATTTTATCATGGAATTGTTTGTTGTGTGGACTCATTAGAATCGAGGCGATTCGAGTGAATACACTAGATATACCATTATTGTGTAGAAACTCGAAAAAAAATCCCTTAATTATCGCCATTTGCTTTCTGACCTGGAGTCATGATCAACCCCCAGTGGCTCGAACTACCCTTATCTCGTACAAAGTTCTATGGTCCCAAAGATGTACACTCAACATACATCTAGAAGCTCGAAAAAAAGGCCCTAAATTATCGCCATTTGCTTCCTGACCTGGCGTCATGATCAACCCTCAGTGGCTCGAACTACCCTTATCTAGAACAAATTTCTATGTTCGAGTCAATGAAGTTCGACTGCTGTTAATTCTGCTGACTGTTCTAAGGCGGTTTTTCAGATTGGGGAATGGGGTGGGGTGTGTTGAATGTAATTGCGGATTGTGCAAGTGATATCCAAACACTGTGCTCTTGGGGCTACTGGTAAGGGTACATAGTTACTGTTCCTTATTTTCTTTTATTTTCTTTCATTTCAGTTTATTTTGCTTTAAAATGCCCTATCTCAAGATTTTCCATCTGCACAACCTGCCTTTGGTTCAATTTCGTGTCGTTTTGCTCCAAGTACCCCTGGTGCCACATGACACCTGGGGTCATTGATAGGCGAGGCCTTTTTCGCTTTCGACCTAAGGCTAACTGTGGAGGTGGTAGAGAGCAGCTCTGTGGCTTAGGAGGTGCCGGATCAGTAGGCATGGTCACCTACAGGTCATTCTAGTCTAACAGAAAAAGGTCTCATTGAACATATGTTTTTGTAACTATTAAATACAATATTTATGCATACTTTGTGACTTATTTTTACCTCTGAAGCGAAGCTTTCGTGACAGTCAAATTGTCACTACAACGAGTTTTTTTTTTTCGTTATATCGAATGTTGGTATAAAGAGGCTTGTCTGTACATGGATATATGTGAACATTTCGGTGCACACGTGCAAAAAATGGTCTAATTTTAAACGACTGGTGTTCTGGAACAAAATAAGCAGACAAAATCTTAAAATATTGTTTTCTTATTTTTCCTAGAAATCGGGACCGATTTGATGCAAATTGTCTTCTAGATGCAAATTTGCATTTTGCATGAAACGTCAAACCCTGTTTCCTGGAAAAATAAGAAACAATATAATAAATTTGTCGGGGTCTGCTGAATATGTCAATAGAGTGGTAAAGATTAATTTTGAAAATTACCGTATTTACCCTAAATCTTCGGACACATAATTCCTTACTATAGACCTCCCGCAGTCTCAACAAGTCCATTTGAATACCTATACAATTGCTGGATTAGTAGCAAATTGTGTAGACCATGGTCAGATTTTGCGTTCTCTGATCTGGTTCCTTACTCTTTGTTCAGGCCCGTCTCTCCGCATAATTGAAAGCATGCACAGGTCTTTTCCGGACAAAAACTTAACCCATTTAAGCCTAGCGTCCCATAAAATGGACATAGGCAGACAGTGTAGATCCAGATCCGGCGTCTGATCAGGATCTATACTGTTTGCATCAAGTTCAGAAACTTCTACAAAACATGATTATAATAAAAACTAACCAGATACATCTGATATAGGAAACGGATCTGTCCAAAGACTTCAGGCGGCATAAATGGGTTAATATCTGTGAACTAAGGTGCGTAATAAAATGTATTCGAACAGTACTGAAATATCATGGTTCTGCCCCTTGAAGTTTGAAACAACATATGAGCTCTTTGAGATATTGAGCGCAGTCTGGTAAATTTGAAGGAATTCTGCTGAAATCGGCGCTGTCGGTGGGACGTGGGGTAAGGTGGAGTCATTGGTCTTACACATTACACTGCTAGTAATGAAGCGACTCAATAAAACCGAGTCTCCTGGTTTTTTTTGTTTTTTTTTTCAGCCTTGTATGTGACCTATAGCCTTTTTACATGTTTGCCCAGCGATAACTCAGCCCAGTCTGCGCGTTCGTGCTGCCTTATCAGTCGTCGCTGTCTGAATGAGACATATTAAAATGATGTTATTGTAAACATTACGAAAATTGGTGTTTTCAAAGTACCATATTCGACCTAATTAACGCACATACCCCTATAAGCGCAGTCAAGCAATTTCAGATTACAACCCGTGTGTTTTATCTCATTTGAATCAACAAGTCGAGACAATTCAAATGAGAACCAACAACATATGCATTATACCAAAATGAGTACCAACAACATATGCTTTTATAAGGAAAATCAG
This sequence comes from Anodontia alba, assembly GCA_964016985.1. NCBI lineage: Eukaryota > Metazoa > Mollusca > Bivalvia > Lucinida > Lucinidae > Anodontia > Anodontia alba. The sequence goes on along the minus strand of OZ024823.1, from coordinate 56,065,646 downwards.
AAAAAATATGTCACATAAACATTATTAAATAAACCTCTCATGAAACTATCTGCGGATATTTCTTTAAAGCGTATCCTTATTAGGTGGATATTTCGTTACAAGTTTTTCCAGTAATTTTGAAAGAAAAAAAAAAAACTTCACGAAAACACATATATATTTTGACCCCCTTAAACCCCACTTTTATATAGTAAAGCTGCGGTTTACAGGGGTATACATTATTTTTTTTTATTTCTGCTCAAAAACATAGATTGTGGGTACTCGTTAGAACCGCCTCGCTGAGGCGGTTCTAACGAGTACCCACAATCTATGTTTTGAGCAGAAATATGAAAAAAAAAAAAAATAGAATTTTTATCTGAAAACTTTAAATTTTTGGTGGTGAAAAATTCAATATATTTGAATAGACGAGTTTTCGTAATGAAAAAAAAAAAAAAAAAAAAAAAAAAAAAAAAAAGACTTAAAGGCCAACATTGACCATAAATTTAGACCCTGAGTTTCTCCCAGAATTTTGCTATTTAACCTGTCAGAAATAATTATAATTGGTCCCAAGTGGCTGATAAAATCTTCAGCTCATCAACACTGAACTACTCATTGTCAGGTCTGCATAAGAGAAATTACCTTAGCCAGGGTCAGTGAATTTCTTCCTGATTCTAATGTGCCTAAACACATACACATACTCAGTGAAGTGTCAAATCAACCTGTACACTTGTGCCTGATAAATGTGTTTACTGTCCTATTATAAAATCATTGGATACCATACAACATATGAACAAATAGAATAGGTCTTGATAATATTATGCAGGCTGATCTGGGCCTTTGTTGTTTGCATATGGCTATAGGACTAACTGTTTTCACATTTATAGCCCCAGCATACATAGTAAGCCAGGAGTATATATAGGTTTAGTCTTTTCTGTGTGTTTGTCTGTCTGCCTGTCTGTAAAAACTTTTTTTTCCATCAAACTTTTTTTTTGTGTAACTACTGCACCAAGGATCTTGAAATTTGGTACAAATGTTGAATATGACTCGTTGTATTGCGGAAAAGAGACCTGCTCCTGCTTAATCTTTCATTTGTTTGTCCAATTTTCATTCTCTCCTATTACAATATTCCCCATCGAACATTTCTCTGGAACTACTGCGCTAAGGATCTTGAAGTTGGTACAGAGATTCAGTAAGACATGTTATGTTGCAGGAAAGAGAACTGGCCTGCTTCTGTCTATTCGTCTATTTACTTGTCCATTTTTCTTTCCAATACAATTTTCATCAGAGATTTCACAGCGGGATCTTCAAAAATTATATAAACCTTGAGTCTTTTGTGGAAAAGAAAACTAAACTGATGATTTTTATACCCCCGCCACAAAGTGGAGGAGGGCATATAGTTTTACCTTTCGTCATACGTCCGTGTGTCCACCCATGCAACTGTCCATCATACTTTAAAGTACTGTTTGTGTCCCTGCAACTCCTAGTTTTCAAGGTAATGGTTTGAAACTTACACCATAGTAAGGATAGTTAGAGCATACAGCTTGAGTATGTGCATACAAGTTAGAGAACTCTGACTGAATTATTTTTGTTACATTGTACCCTTGATTTACTTAGAACATTTGACTTATACACATGTTCGTGTCTCCGTAACTTCTCCTATAGGCTTCAAATTTGTAGCAAAGTAAAAGAAATATAGAATGGGCATGTCAGTAAAGGTCACAGAAATCTGATCAACATTGCTTTCATTCTGATCTTTTAATATGTATTTTCACAACATTATATTTGTACCCATGTATACTTTGTGAAATAAAATATGTTTAAAGCAACAAATCTGAACATTTTTATTGTTATAGTTACATAGCCTTGATTTACTTAGAAATACGAGTTTTATTAATATATTTTTATGCCCCTGCAACGAAGTGGAGGAGGGCGTATAGTTTGCCCCGGCCATGAAGTGGAGAAGGGCATATAATTTTATTCTCCGTTATACATCGGTGTGTCCGTGTCTGGACATGACTGTCTGTCCGTCTGTCACACTTTATAGAACTGTTCGTGTCTCCACAACTCCTACAGTTTTAAAGGAAATGGTTTGAAACTTGCACCATAGAAAGGATATAAACTGGCCATGTACATACTTTCACAGAACTCTGATTTAATGATTATTGTTATAGTTATATATCCTTGATTTATTTAGAAATGTTTGCCGTATACAAATGGCATAGAAGGATTTGTGTCTTCGCAATTTCTCCTAGAGTTTTCAAGATAATAATTATACCCATCACAATTTTTTTTTTTTTTTTTTTTTTTTTTTTTTTGTTTTTGTAAGTGTGGGGATATTGTGATTGCCTCCATCTGTTTCCCCCTAAACCGTTGGGCGGAACTGAACCAAACTTGCTATATGACTTCCCCTCATAGTAAGGGTGTGCCGGAGCAAAATCATTTTTCCAGCCATCCCTCTATCTGCCTGGCATCCTTTCATCTGTCCATCACATTATCTTCTCCTAAACCACTGGTCCGAATTTAACAAAAAATGACTTCCCCTCATGGTAAGGGTGTACAAGAGCAACATTAATTTTTCGTCTGCCCATCCGTCCGTAAGTCCGGCGTCCGGCCATCTGTCTCCTCCTAGACTACTAGGCAGAATTTAACCAAGCTTGCTACATGACTTCCCCTCGTGGAAAGGGTGTGCAAGAGCACAACTATTTTTCCGTCCATCCACCCATCTGTCTGGCGTCCTTCCATCTGTTCATTACACTATCTTTTCCTAAACTACTGGGCGTAATTTAACCAAATTTGTTACATGACCTCCCTTCATGGTAAAGGTGTACGGGAGCAACATTAATTTTCCATCTGTTTGTCCGTCCATCAGCCCGGCGTCGGCCCATCTATCTGTCACACTATCTCCTCCTAAACAACTGAGCGGAATTTAGTCAAATTTGCTACGTGACTTCCCCTTGTTGTAAGGGTGTGCGAGAGCAACATTATCTTTCTGTCTGTCTGTCTATTCACTGGTCCGACCAGTGTCCATCTGGCTGTCATATTATACCACCGAGCAGAATTTAACCAAACTTGCTACATGACTTCCCCACATAGTAAAGGTGTGCGACAGCAACACACTTTTCCATCACACGTCTGTCCATCTGTTTGTCTGTCCATCACGCTGTCTCCTCCTCAACCGCTGGGCAAAATTTAACCAGACTTGCTACATGACTTCCCAGTGGGGTAAGGGTGTATGAGAGCAACATTATTTTTCACTTCTTTCTGCTTAGTGGTGAAAATGTAAGGATTTGTCATGGCATGCCAGAGACTGCTCATTCTAGTTTGAAACTTGCAGCAAAGTAAGAATATAGGCTGGGAATGTGCATAAAGGTCACAAAACTCTGATCAAATTTTATTGCTAGAGTTACATACTCTTGATTTACTTAGAAATATAGCCCTGTATACATGATTTAGTGCGGTTCGTATCTCCGCAACTTCTAGTTTTCAAGATATTTTGAAACTTGCAGCAAAGTAAGAATATAGGCAGGGCATGTGCATGAAGGTCACAGATTTCTGATTAATTTTTTATTATAAGGGTTACATGCCATTTATTTACTTAGAAATGTTAAAAAATCGCTTGCTATTTGCTCAGAATAATAAATCTAAAAAGCCAAACTGACAGTAGCGGGGGCATTCATCCCCTTTAGGGATCGTCTAGATTTCTTTGTTGTTTTTTTTTTTTTTGTTTGTTTTTTTTTTTTAGTTTTTTTTTTATTCTATCCTTTACCACACACACACAATCACACACACACACACTTCTTTTTCTCCATTGTAATACATAGATAATTTAGTGTCAGAGATTTCCCAGCTTCAGTAGAAGCCTAGGTCTTCAAACTCTGTAAACACATGAGACAAATCAAATGCACGGTCTTCTATTGTTTTCCTTTTTCCCTACTATCTCTCCATTGTAATACAGGTGGAACTTGATGTCAATATTTTCTAAAGAAGTACTGTACCTAGGACAGGTGCAGAAAATACTGGTACCTGAAGTGCTTGCTCATCAAATGATTTTTTTTATCAGTATTTAGTAATTCATGGAAAAAAAACAACAACAACATGTAACCAGGACAAATGCAGACACAAAGTTTACTCAACGGTATTTTATGAGACAGCTATAAAAGAAACTTTGAAAACTTGTAAAACATCATGGTCATAATTAATAATTTACACACATACACAAAAAAAAAAATATCGTAAATATTCAGATTATTTGTGTGTTTCTATTAAAAATTATATTAGTTCGGATAAGGAGGATGCCCTGAAACAATGTTTTAGTCATTTCAAGATTACAAGATGGTCATGTAAACTAAAGCCAGTGGCCTGTCAGCTGGACAGATCAGCCACCTGCTGTAATAATGGCTTCTTAGTGAAGTATTTATCACCATCACAAGTAATTAATGCCAATCACTGAAAAGTTCTCCAGGACTACCGAGTTAGGCCTCGCTGAGGCGGTTCTAACGAGTACCCACAATCTATGTTTTGAGCAGAAATATGAAAAAAAAAAAAAAAAAAAAAATAGAATTTTTATCTGAAAACTTTAAATTTTTGGTGGTGAAAAATTCAATATATTTGAATAGACGAGTTTTCGTAATGAAAAAAAAAAAAAAAAAAGACTTAAGCGCACAGTGCGTGAATTACAGGTTGATACCAATACAAAACTGAATCAGTAAAATTTATTTTGTGAAAGGCATCCTACTTTACCTAGGCTAGTCAGAGTAGGAAATGTAGATCAGTTTTGAATAATTTTCAAACTGCGTTTCAAAAGGAGAGCTGCAGTGCTTCTGTGACCTATACTACCAACATTGGCAAAACGCCTAGAAAAGATAATTAATAAAAAACAGATAATGTTATATGAAAACTGTCAGATTAAACGAGCTCATGCGTAACCACCGACAGCGGTTTATAATTCTGATCCATGAAACGATTTCAGAAGACTCCAGCAGTGATTGGCATTAATGAGTTTGTATAATCCTTGCTGCTAATTAAGAAGATCAGATAAAGTAAACATCTCAAGTTTTATTACCTTTACTGTGGTCTCTCCTCAGGCAAATTCAGCAGACAACAATTTGATGATTTTTTATTCTATTTTCCCCCAGGAAAAGGGGTTTGACATTTCATGCACTTTCAAACCCCGTTTTCAGGGGGAAAAAATCAAAATGTCCTCTGCTGCAATTTTTACCTAGCATGCTCAATATTAACCAACTTTGACTGGGCAGCTGGCATGTGTAATTATTATTTCTTAACATATAATGATGTACTACAGAGGTGAAAGCTATTGTCATAACAGTTTTTTTAAGAGAAATAGATTGTATTCCTGATAAGCTCTCAGTCAGTAGCCAATCAGATGATAGGCAACCCGCACATTACATGTTGTACACCTTATACTAGGGATAGCCCCGTAGTAGAATTATAAGCCTCTGCACCGGTTTATATGCAATACAATTTGAGCGACATCCGGTGTCGAATTTGATCACGCAAATATAAACAAACCACAAAAACGAGAGCAAATCATGCAACTGTTCACTTTCAAAAGAAAGATATCTATTCACAGAAATTTCAAAGGGAAAATCGGGGATGTCATCAAAGACCTATGGATATCTCCATTTTCGAGTAAATATGAAAGTCTATCCGGAGCGTTGAAATCACTAATACAAATTTAGTTGTTAAATTATAGTGCCACCCAAACTGACGCTAGGATCATTAATTATATATGTTAAATATGAGTATACTTTAGAGGCAAGAAATACATATAGTAAATGACTTGCCAACACTGACTTTATAGACGTTGCATGTTCGTATTTTGGCTATGTTCATAGCCGCTTAGCACTTTTCTGAGATATAGAAAGAGTATGATTTAGTCAGCAACCTAATACTTTTTGTCGAGATGTTCATTGCTGCAATGTTTTCGGATGAAATTTACCGAGGCATCCCTGTAAATCTTTTACAAGGCTGCAAACGACATTTTTCTGTCTCTGGAGTTTGTAGGTAAATGAAAGCTCTTCGGCAAATGCCGATCTAGGTGGTAACTATTTTCTATGGACTGGATAGTGAAGGTAACGGACAGTCTCAACGGAAATCTTCATACTAAAGCTTTACCGACTGACGGACATATGCAGTTTTACAATATTTTTCCGAAACTTCGGAATTCTTCATCCGGATACAGGATCTATTATTCATATCAAAATGATCTGTGAATCAGATTGTGGCAGTTCTTGGGAATAATAATCAATTATTCAAAACCAATATTGCGTGCCGAACACTGAATAATATCGGGATTTGGTAGAAGATTTGGTTTGAATATATTTATCATCGTCTAATATATATCACAATATACACAATATTTCATGCAAACTAACATTAGGATCAGAATGAAAGCTAGGCTTATTGGGTTCTTCTCCTAAAATTACATGTACAGTTTGTAGAAACATTATAGCATGGAAAATATAAAACGTTTGTAGCAGAAGAGCATGGTTCAGCGAATACAAAATATAATTAAATAAAAACAGATACAGTAAAGAATTGGAAAAAAAGTCATCACATTAATTGAGGTCTGAGCCACAGACTGATGAAAGGAAAACATAATTAGAGAGAATACATACCTTCATTTTGGAGCTGGAACGCGATGAGAGAAAGCAGGGTTGGAAGGGCATAACCAGACCAAACAAGACAACTCTAATACATACCAATAGAGGCAGGACATCTTGCACAAATATACCAAACTTAAAGAGACCTGAAGTGGTACCATTCAATAATGGTTTTATTGCCTCTATCCAAGGCGCTATGCAAGAGGGATCAAAGCCATGTCATAACATTGCGAAAACACGCCTATTCAAATATATAGACAATTTCACCTAAAAAAACTGCAATTTTCATATAAAAACCCTGATATTTTTCATATTTCTGCTCAAAACATAGATTATGGGTACTTGTTAGAACCGCCTCAGTGAGGCAGTTCTAAGGAGTACTCACAATCTATGTTTTTGAGCAGAAATAAGAAAAATAATGTATACCACTGTAAAACCCAGTTTTACTATATAAAAGTGGGGTTTAAGGGGGTCAAAATTATATAAGCGTGTTTTCGTGATGAACAGGTGATTATCATATCCCAGAAGGGGGTGGGGGGGGGGGTGCGGTGTAAAGAGGCCTTCTGACGGGTAATGTGGAACGATTGTTGTGCCCTGGCGTATGTGATATTACCCATGAAACATATAAATAATTCAGTACTAAACTCCCCTATTGGGTCTCTACCTATATATCGTTTATTGAGAGTAAACTAAGTTTTCTTGAGCCCAGTCTTTCATCAGTAATAAGACAAATGACTGAGACACATATTACTGCATAAAAAAGCAGTGTCGCGCGTTATTAACAGCCGTGCATTAACCCGCGAAAATCTGTGTATTAACAAGGCAATTCACGCGCTGTTAATGCACGGCTACGCAACTTTCAATATGATCGTACCGGGGCCACAGATTTGCTGCCGTTACGAAATGTGTACTGCCAGGCCCTAGAACGAGCATAGTCCCGTGGAAATTGCGTTCTTGAGACATCGGTGAAAAGGCGAAACAAAATAGTGCAAGAAATAACGCGAAATGTAGCAAATGTTTTCAGCTTTTATGCAATAATAGCGATCAAACATGGTTTTTCAATGCATTAACATTTGCCAGGTCCCTTGGGAGGTGTTGAAAACCGCGGCCTCCGGCCTCGGTTTTCAACACCTCCCACGGGACCTGGCGAATGTTAATGCATGAAAAACCAACCATGTTTGATCTCTATATTATTTTCTCATGGACCCAAAAGTATGCTAGAATTTGGAGCTGAATGAAAGTTGAGCTGATTGAAATAGGGCTGAGGCTTCCAGTTTTGCCCATGAAATAATTTTAAAACTTGAGGGTCGCATTTTAGTGATAATCAAAGGAAAAATAAAACTGGTGGCCCTTAAATTATTTTGTTGAGTATATTACGTACTCAGTGTTTCCTTTCTTTCTTTTTTTTTCTTGGTTTCTTTCTTCTTATTATTATTAGATAACACGCATTTCAGTTAATGGTGTAAAGCATACGGATATGGACAGGCCGTATCGCTTGCCAGTGAATGTCCTCGAGTAATAATTTATTCATCCGTTGACGAACAACAAACAATAAAAAATCAAATTGTCATAAAATATATTCTAAGTAAAAGCATGCAGCATGCAGTACTGAGAACATGGACTGATTTATTGGCTTGTTGGTGTTGATAGGTCATATTACTTGCCAGTCACTCTATGTCCTCAGACTGTTAAATACCGGTTTATTATTTAAAACAAAGCGCTGAACATCATTGCTTTTATTATTTTTATGTAATGATTTAAATTGAGATATAATCAACTATTACTTATGTGTTAGGTAACTCTTTGTAGTACTGGATTTGGAACGATGGAGTGTGGCCATTTCTGTTAATCCTTCTCTTGCTAATCACGTCATGCCTTGTCTTAGCAAACAGTGTAGATCCAGATCAGTTGGCTTCTTCAGAAGCCAGCTGATCTGGATCTGCATTGTTTGTCATTAAATATTAAATATTAAATATGTGAATTTCTATCAAAAACCCTGTTCAAGATCTGATTGGCTGGAAATTAGATGTGGGCGTGGCATCTTTATTTAGTATGAGAAAGGTCAAAACTTAGTCTTGCGTGAGGAGGAAGGGATGCAAGGACAAGCTGTCTGGACATTGGTCCGCCACACGTTCGCTGTAGCATGGGATTCCTAAAGATAAGTTTGGCAAGGTGTAGCTGGGTTTGGTCACAACCTACTGTTCTAAAAGGCTGATTTCCCTATTTTGTCAGATATTCTTCTCTACATAATGCTAATTAGATCAACAACGTATTTGATTTTGTATCATTGAAGCATTTTTTTCAGGTAATAACAGAGAATGTTTTTGTATGTTCATTGATTCTATACTATGCCATCGTATATGTTTGTATTATATCCTCATGGGTTTTAACGCCTTCTGGAATTTTGAAATAAAATATATTCTATTCTATTCATATTATTTTGGTGTCTAGCAACAGAATATCGATTTTGTAAAAAGAAACAATTCCTTCTCTTTCAAAATTGTATTTACTCTACCAAACATAAGCTCGAGGGACTCGAAACAATGTAGTTTCGCTAAAGGTCGGAGTTCAAAGCGTTGCCGTGAATTCTGAGTCTGACTGTTGTTGATTAATTTGAGTGTTTTGCAGCACTTGACACGGACCAAAATTTTATATGGACAGCGTCAAGCGAAAACGTGTCTTCAAACATGCGCAAAATGTGTAGATTCAGACCATCCTGCGCATGCGCAAAAGATAATCCGGCCTTTGTTCTCCGTCATACATTCTGTGGTATCCAATGAATTTGTTAGCGGACAGTGAGGGCCCTTCTAGGCGATTCGAAGTACACGCAGCAAACTATTAATTCATGGAAGATCAAAAAGGCATCCCTAAATTACTCTCATTCGCCTCATGACTTGGCGCTATTCCCAGCTGTCACATGACGTTTACACAACGTCGCATCAACGTCGATGCAACGTCGTGACGTTGCATCGACGTTGATTCGACGTTGTCTCAACGTTGCGTACACACTGGGTTATTATTCCTCAGCGGTTCGGAATGCCCATGTCTAGAACAAATTTCCATTGTCCCAAAGATGTTTGAGCCATTAACGTTCAACTGCATCACACTGTCTGTTAGCCGGCCTCGATGGCTCAGTTGGATGCGCCGTCCGACTGGAGACCAGGAGGTCGCGGGTTCAACCCCCGCCGAGGTCGGCAACATTCTTTCGTGGAGATTGATCATGAAATGTTTTCTACGGTCATTCTCTCCCTTCCGCTGATGCAAGAAGGGCAGTTGTCAGTGTCTGGCGAAAGAATACTGGTTAATCGCTTAGAGGACTAAGCCTGCCCAGTAAACGTGTGGTTAGGTAAACTGACCGCGCTCGACATGACCCCATTGGGTTGACTGGGCCGTAAAACCTCAACACAAACAAATCACACTGTCTGCGATCTAATATTACCAACTCCAGGGTAGCTCTTTACGAAGGAAAACATGTCACACTTCGGATTCAGCTGCTCCTAAACACACCAAGCACCTGGAAAGTTTATTGTCTGTGCAAATAAAAACATAAAAACACAGTGAAATGGGATTAAAGAGACAAATGCAGCTACAGGAAGTGACAAAGAATAAAAAAATAAATAAATAAAAAAAGGAAAGAAAGAAAGAAAAAAAAAAGAAAAAAAAAAAAAAAAAAAAAGAAAACGAGTGCAGAAATGACTAGAGCCAGTCTAATGTTTGCGAGGCTAAATACGCCCGCTAAATCGAATTTTGAATGTTTTCACCGGAGGAGATAAGTAATTTGATGTAATTAAAAAGCTAAAATCAATATTAAATTCATCATTCAAACTCCTCCCTCGGGGCATCTTGTTACCACCAAGCACACTTCAAACTCCTGCCGATTTCACTGAGAAAGTTAGACAAGTATACATACTGGATATGGATGAAGAAGAAACCAGACATTCATATGTGTGACATAGCTGAGATAAGGCGCGTTTTTCAATAAAAAATTGTTGATATTTTTTTTCTTATTACTCTATATAAACATATGTTGTGGGTAGTCATTAGAAGCGCCTCGGCGAGGCGCTTCTAATGATTACTACAACACAAGTTTTCATTGAGAAATAAGAAAAATATTTCCTATTACCCCTCTTATCTGAAGCTATGTAAACAGAAATTGAAGATTAGGAGCCATACCAAACAAGAACGCCAATTAACATGCGTTGTAAACGCCTGTATTTGTTCGCGGTAGTAATTGTTGGAGTGATACTACTTTTGAACTGGCTAAGTGGTTATAATGTTCAAAGAAACCTGGAGTTTTGGCTTAGAGATGATATTGAGGATAAAAGATCGGATCTGAGGGTTAATGTAAATACAACAGAACTTCAATGGCTCGAATCAGAGGCTTTTAATTCTACTAACGGGGCTATAAGCTCCTCAGTATAGGTTTGCAACATGTAGTGTGCGGGTTGCTATCATCTGATTGGCTGCTGACTGAGAGTTTATCAGAAATACAATCCACTTAGAGAAACTAGTATGATAATAGTTTACACCTCAGCAGTACTTCATAAAATGTTTACAGAATTAATAATTCCACATCCACAGTCGAAGAAAAAAAAATCAACAGGCGACATTTTGAAATTTTTTTTTTCTGATTTGTTCCAGAAAACAGGGTTTGACAAGGAGAGAGATTGCATGAAATGTCAAATCATGTTTTCTGATAAAAAATGTTGTCTGTTGAATTTACCCTGAGCGTGGTAAAGGTTAAACTTGAAAACATTTCTTAATCTGATATTAATTTGGAACAAGGGCAATACAAACACATTAATGTCAAACACTGTGGAAGCCAGATGTGGCAATTTCCTCCTGTAAGTCGTTTCGGGGATCATAGCCCCGTTAGTGAATTATAAGCCTTCGCTCGAATATCTTTGGGACCATCACGAAAACACGCCTATATAGTTTTGACCCCCTTAAACCCCACTTTATATAGTAAAACTGGGGTTTACAGGGGTATACATTATTTTTCTTACTTCGTCACAAAACAAAGATTATGGGTACTCGTTAGAACCGCCTCGGCGAGGCGGTTCTAACGAGTACCACAATCTATGTTTTGAGGAGAAATATGAAAAATATCAGAATTTTTTATCTGAAAATGTTCATTTTTTTTGTGATAAAATTTTCAGTATATTTGAATAGGCGTGTTTTCGTAATGCCATGGAAATTTGATCTAGACATGGTTATTTTGAGCCGGTAAGGGTTATCCATAGCACCATGTCAGGAGGCAAATTTAGGGGTGTCCTTTTGATCTTCTATAAAATAATGAACGTTAAGTGTACTCATTAGAATCGCCTTGATGATAAAATAAGAAAAAAACACCCCAACTTTTGTTTTCTAGTGCTATCTGAACAATTTTCTAGGGACTCAAATAGGTGTTCGAGCCACGATAAACGAGCGATCGGTGTTCGAGTCATTGAAGTTTTACTGTAATAAAAACAAACACAATGATTTTAGAGAAATGGAAACATTGTGAACAAAGACACGGATACGGTTCTTATTAATAATGATAACAAACAAATAGATAAATGGCAAAGAGACAATAATAGACAGAAAAGCATAGACCTACGTTTAAGTAATATTGATGAGGACATTGACACATGGTCAGATGGCAATAATGAGAAGACAAACGCAAATGTATGGCCAAGATATAGTATTGAGAATAAAAGCACGGATCAGTGGATAAGTGACGAGAAGGAGAACAATAGAGCGGATCTGCAACTAAGCGATGGTAACAAGCTGACTGATCTAGGTATAGGTTATGGTTCTCAGAACGAAAATAAGCATGCATTGCTTGCGCGCAATGAGACCAGAAATATGGATCCAACGGATTTATGGGTACGTGATACTAATACGAGCAAAGCTATTGACATGCGACTAGGTGGTAATAATGAACTCGAACAAATAGACGTGTATGTCAGGATGTCTACTGTTAATCCCATCCTGCCAATGTTCTATGACAAGGTATTGGTCCAGAGCATGAAATATTTCTGGCCAGATATCTCCTCCGTGGTGGTCGTGTTAGACAATGAAAGACAAGAGGACCATAAGTTCGCCGAAGCCATACAGAACGTATTTCCATTTCCAAGAATATGTTTCATGGACCGGGTAGACGAACATCGGAGATTTGATAGGATGCAAAGAGATATGCTCTACCCTGAATTATGCACATCGAAAAAATATGTTGCGTATGTTGACACAGACACAATGTTTGTCACAAGAGTAATTCCTGAAATGCTCTTCAATAATGGTAAACCTGTGATTATAGGCATATATGGCAAAATTGCTATCAACCCATGGAATAAAGCTGCCAAGTCAACCGCTAATATTTTCAAAACTAAGGAGGTGATGAAATGCATGTCAACTTTTCCAGTGATTTTTCATGTGGAACATATGATTAAACTGAGGAAATATTTGGAGCAATTACATAACATGTCATTTGACAAAATACTGAATGTAAAAAAGGACCATTTCTTTGCACAGTTTAATCTGATGTGTCAATATATATGGATGTTTCACCGAGATGAATATAAATTTCATTTCCACCAGGAAATGGTAGGTAACCTTCCAAGAGAAGGAAGGGAGAACCAAACGTTTTATGACAAAATGATAACACAGGAGCTAACGGAGCCGATTCCTAGACCATGTGTTCATTATAAATACCATCGGTTACATGGGCAATGGACACAAGAGGCAACCTACAGAAAAGTGCTAAAATCCGGTATATGTTTTATGGGTGGTTTTGAGTTTTGTCCAGGCATGTGTACGCAATTCAACAAGACTTCTTTGAGAAAGGAACTGTTTGTTTTTGACTTTACAGACTGGACATGGGACAGCAGATGTTTGGAGGCACAGAGAAGATATTATAAAGACACAACTAAATATAGCACTTCCGCATATTCAGAAGTCATAAAGAAAGCCTGTGTTGAAGTTGATGATCTTGAGTGGAATTTGAAAAGCATAAATAAACACATGCATTAGAAACAATGAAAAATCCATAACATATAAAAATTGTCAGTTTTCAACTATATATAGCTATACACATAATGTTTGTATCACTGTGCAGCAGATTTCATATATGAGCCGCGAAAAAAAAAAAAAAAGCTATTACGGTATCTGCGAACAGGAACGGTTCAGGCGAGCCTGCCCATTCTCGCAGTCTCGTCAGAACCCATACTGTTTGCTCACGTTAGTGCTAAGCCATGGGGAAACTTAAGCCAAATAACTAGATATAAGGCCTAGCTAAGGGGCCGGGCATGAGCACTGAAAAATTGAATTGACGGATATTCCAAAGAGACTTTTTCTCGTGATACGGCTCATATTGTTATTGTAATCATGAGGCCGTTCTAACAAGTATCCATAAGCTATGTAAAAAACAGAGAAAAAAATAAAAAAATTGAGTCTGCACATCATAAAACCTACAAATTGGCATGTGTGCCCGGCGAAGACTCAGATCAGCCTGGGCATCCGCCCACTCTAATCAGTCTTCGCTGTCCTCATGCAGAAAGCTTGGGTCCTTAACTACCCATTGAGCGCACAACGATGACTGATCAGACTGGGCGGATGCCCAGGCTGATCTGTCTTCGCATAGCGCACATGCTATTTTGTAGGTTTTGACATGCGCTGGCTCAAATATAATAAAATATTAACTGAGAGCCATCAAATACTGCTTTTTATGACACAGACATGTTATGTATTTTTTTTTTATTTTTTTGCAAAGTGCGTTTAAAATTCTGCAAATGATAAGTATTTAATTTATTCGATTTGCGTCGCGTGGCGAGAAAAGGGCTCTTCAGACTTTCCGTCGAATCAATCTTTCAGTGCACATACCCGGACTTTAGCAACGCTACATCTTTAGTTCTTTGGCTGAAGCTTCCACTTGGCCTTGCAGTTCAAAATGATACTAGTAGCTCAAAATGGGATCAGTGTGAGTAGTTTGAACCTTTCTAATGAGACTAATAGCTAAGGCTGGCTAATCAGAGCTGAAAAGATAATCGATTATCAGTCCTACCATTGCGATTGATAATCGATTAGTAATCGCTGAAGATTTGATCATAATTTTTTTCTCTTTGAGCATGACTCCATAATAGGTTATACTTTAATGTATGTATTTTGTCAGACAGGCCTGAGCAAACAGTGTAGACCCAGATGAGACGCCGCAAACGCGACATCTCATCAGGGTCTACACTGTTTGCCAGCTAATTTAAACAAAACAGTGGGTAGTAAAATGGACTTCAAATTTTAGATAAAGTATGGTAAGGAGTTGAGGTGTCTGAATACGAAGGGTAAATACGGTAAAGTAACAAACACAGAAATTAAATGATCGATTATTAGCAAAGCTGTAATGATAGTCAGTTTTGTGGAATTTATCGATCAATTAATTGATTATCCGATTAATCGTGCCAGCCTTAGTAGTAGCACAAATGAGACCAGTTCGAGTAGTTTGTACCTTTCTGATTAGACTAGTAGCACAAAATGAGACTAGTTCGAGTAGTTTGTACCTTTCTGATTAGACTAGTTGCACAAAATGAGACCAGTTCGAGTAGTTTGTACCTTTCTGATTAGACTAGTAGCTCAAAATGAGACCAGTTCGAGTAGTTTGTACCTTTCTGATTAGACTAGTAGCTCAAAATGAGACCAGTACGGGTAATTTGAACCCTTCTGGTGATACAAGTAGCTCAAAATATGACCCGTACTGGTAGTTTGAACATTTCTGATGAGACAAGTAGCTTAAAATGAGACCAGTACGAGTTGTTTGAACCTTTCTGATGTGAATAGTAGCTCAAAATCAGACCAGTATGAGTAGCTTGCACCTTTCTGATGAGACTAATAGCTCAAAATGAGACCAGTACGGATAGTTTGAACATTTCTGATGTGAGTAGTAGCTCAAAATGTGACCAGTTTGAACCTATCTGGTGAGACTAGTAGTTCCAACTGAGTCCAATGCGAGTAGTTTGTATCTTTCTGATGAGACTAATAGCTCAAAATGAGACCAGTACGGGTAGTTAGAACATTTCTGATGATATTATTAGCTCAAAATGAACCAGTACCGGTAGTTGTACCTTTCTGGTGAGACTAGTAGCTCACAGTGAGACCAGTACGGGTATTTTAACATTTCTGATGAATCTAGTAGCTCAAAATGAGACCAGTACGTGTAGTTTGAACCTTTCTGATGATACTAGTAGCCAAAAATGAGACCAGTACGTATAGTGTGAACCTTTCTGATGTGACTACTAACTAGGTCAAAATGAGACATGTACGAGTAATTTTTGCCTTTCAGGTGAGACTAGTAGCTCAAACTGAGATCAGTACGGATAGTTTGAACCTTTTCTGGAGACTTGTAGCTCAAAATAAGACCAGAAGTTGGAACTGAGACCAGTACGAGTAGACTAGTAGCTCAAAATGAGACCAGTACGAGTAGTTTGAACCTTTCTGATGAGGCTACTCGCTCAAAATGAGACCAATATGAGTGGTTGGAACCTTTATGATGAGACTAGTAGCTCATCATGACCTGTTTTAGGAGGTTACCTGTAGCTGTAAGTCTACGGGGAGTATGCTGACAGTAAAGACTGAGATCAGACTGTGTATTCAGGTCACAGCCTTTTCCGTCCGGTTACAGATCTATTGATTAATGTTCTGAGAATATCGACCCACAAGGTTTTCACAAGTCTGCTCGGGATGCCCAGGATGATACGACCTGTGCATTATTCGCATCGTGTGCTCGAAGACACCTTTTTAACCCTTAAAACGCCAAGAAAACCTACATCTGAAAATGTCGTCTGTTTATGTCGTCTGCTGAATATTCTTGCAAACTTTTCAAACCTATTTTTGCATACAGGCAAACAGTGTGGACCCAGATCAGACTGCTCCTAAACAGTGTGGACCCAGATCAGACTGCTCCTAAAGGAGCAGTCTGATCTGGGTCCACAATGTTTGCAGAAATGACTTTTAAAGTAACCGGCAGAAGACAAAGCAGACGACAATAGTTGTGACTGGCGCTTTAAGGGTTAATTAATGCGATCCAGTAAACTGGAAAGAAAACTTTTTTCTTATTTCTCTACAATAAACGTAGATTTTTCAGAGCTTGCTGAGCTTTCTCGAAAGTGGAGTGGAGGGGTTCCATCTGAACAGTGTTGGACCAAACATTACATGATTGTCTTATTACTTTATGAAAACAAAATATGTCTCTGTTTCTTACACAATATTCAACTAACAAATCTATTTTGCATAAACATTACACATTTTTTCCAACGTTTCGTGGGAATGATAAGTTGTGTTTATGTGATATAAAAATATTTCTCGACTGTCATTAAATAAGACAAACTTATGACAATATTTTACTTTAATCCAGTAATGCCTACCGTTCTTTAAAAGGACACTGGCAAACAGCGTAGACCCTGAACAAACGTCGCATTAAATACGGGAAATTTTGTAAAACACGGTACATTACGAAAACACGCCTATTCAAATATATAGAAAATTTCACCACCAAAAACTGAACATTTGCAGATAAAAAAAACTCTGACATTTTTCATATTTCTGCTCAAAACATAGATTGAGGGTTCTAACGAGTATCCACAATCTATGTTTTCGAGCAAAAAAAAAAAAAAAAAAAAAAAAAAAAAAAAAAGAAAAATAATGTATACCCCTGTAAACCCCAGTTTACATAGGCCTGTTTTCGTGATGATGATGATGATGATAATAATAATAAGAAGAAGAAAAAAAAAAGAAAAAAAAAAACAACAAAAAAACACACACACAAAAAAAAAAAAACAGACACCTATTCAATTTGGAAAAGGACCTGAACAAAGAGTTAATGTAACAGAGTCTACTCGGCATAAATGTAGAGTTAAAAGTTATCTAGCGTTATGCGCATATTATTATATCAGAGCTTTTCGTTACTACATTTATTCTCAGATCATTCACTTCAATGTATAATATTGATGTCCATGTACTATACTCTTTTTTTTTCAATTTGATTGAAAGCTTGAAGTTTAAAATATTTTATTTAACAATTTCCGCATACATAGATTTATGTGCACACAGAGCCTGCAAGGCTTTTGAAAAGACGTTATAATTTGATCAAAAGCTTGTAGTTTAAAGGGCAAATATAAAGAAATTTAAAATATTCCTGGTTTTCAGGGTGTTTATAGAATGCTTTAAGAGAATTATTTTGTTGAAAACCCCATCAAAAAATTCCAATCCAATCAAAAGTTATGGTGATTAATTTACGATACCTACCTTTTTTCCTGTTAGAGTAACCTCCCTTGGATTGTGTATTGATTAAGGCCCACAATGCAATATTCTGTGATGTCATAGTGGAACTTAAATTTTAAATTGAAATTTTAAACAGGAATATTCTGCATTTCCTTATATGCTACACAGTTTTTCTCCTTAACCATTATTGAAATTGGTCTCTGTCCACAAATAAGCCCATGAATAGAGAATTTAACTCAAAATTTAATCTGTTATTTAAATTTAAAGCTAAATTTTAAAATGTTTAAAACTTGACTAATATTAAATTTTTCGTAAGTTTTTTTTAATAATTGTGAATTTTGGGTGTATATCATATAAATGAATACCAAAAAAGTCAATTTTGGCTAATTATTAAGCATTGTAACTGGATTTTAAATTATTTAAATGAAATTTTTAAATTTGAAATGTAACACTTTAAACGGAAAATAAGAGCTAAATTCTTATGTATATTAGTTTAAAGGAGCTGAATAAATTAAACAATATGAAAACTGAATTGATGCAGATTAAAGAGCAAAAAATATTGGCAATTTAAAAAAGTTTAAAATTTTACTGTTCCCTTATGATGTCATAAAAAGGCTCATGAATATTAATGAGGCAGCCTGAATTCAATCCTCTTGGATGTTAAATATCAAATTTCAAATCGCAATATTTCAGAAACCGTTTAAGATAATTTGATGCGGTTTTCGGCAGTCACCTCCTTACTGAAGTGCCCTTAAATATTTAGTAGAATTAAAACCTTTATATTTGCCCTTTAAAATATTTCATTCAACATCACGAAAACATACCTATATATAATAAAACTGGGTTTACAAGGGTATACATTATTTTTCTTATTACTGCTCAAAAACATAGATTGTGGGTACTCGTTAGAACCGCCTCTATTAGACGGTTCTAACGAGTACCACAAACCATGTTTTGTGCAGAAGTATGAAAAATATCAGAATGTTTTATCTGAAAATTTTTCATTTTTTTGATAGTGAAATTTTCAGTATATTTGAATAGGCATGTTTTCGTAATGACAATTTCCGCATACATTGAATGTTTAATAACATTTACACCAATCTTTGTAACACACACACACACACACACACACACACACACACACACACACACACACACACACACACACACACACACACACATGCTGTTGGTATCTGAAGGAATTACCTCGACTGGAATTAGTACCAACACCTTTTTTTGTATAAACGCAGCAAAATCTTTCGTCTGAAGAATATCCCCTTTATCTGATCTGAAATACAAATGCGCCTTAAACCGTTTTAGTCTGTAGACCTCACAAAAGGGTAATTGACAAATAGTGCAGACTCAGATCAGACTCCGCATTCTGCTAGAAGACACCTTTTAGATTTTTCAGGGCTTACAGCAGGATTTCTGAAAAGTACAGAGGAGGGGTTCGATTTGAACAGTTCGGAACAAAAACTTACATGATTGTCTGATCGGGTCTCCACTATTTTTAAATAGTTTAGCCAGTTTTCTCTAGGAATATCTAAATCACATAACCTGACATACCAAAATCTGAAAATCGGACTCTTCCAATATATAGTGTGGGAGAGTTTATTAAGCCCAAATGGGTTTAAAGGACTGTAAAGGGACTGGGCAGAGAGAATGTTTTGGTGACTTCCTTTTTGTTATCCTGTTCACACCAGTTCCATTCTGGAAACGGGTCTTCGTAAAAGAAAGAAATGAAAGGAAAGAAGCAGTTTTCCCTTTTTTTAAGGACCCCTTTTCAGAAAGTAGAAAAAAAGACAGAGTTTCGTCTGAAAGTGTTTACATTCACCTTAACCCTTTTATGCCGAATGGACTCTTCTACCATAACTCTTTGGACCGGTCCATTTCCAATTCGGACTTGATTTTGAGATTGTTATAAATTATTGAAATTCCTGTACTTAATGCAAATAGTGTAGACCCAGATCAGACGCCGCAGAATTCTGCGGCATCTGATCTGGGTCTACACTGTTTACAAAGGTCCCTTTTATAGGACGCTAGGCTTAAATGGGTTAAAGACCCATTCACCCATTCTTCCATTACAGACTAAATAAACTTTCCCACAATATACATTGGAAGAGTCCGTTTTCGATTTTAGGTACGAATGTCAGGCTATATGATTTAGAGATTCCTAAAGAAACATGGTTGAACTATTTGCAAATAGTGGAGACCCTGATAAGGCGTCTGATCTGGGTCTGCATTGTTTGCCAGTTACCCGTTTAGGGTCTCAAGTCTTCAATGGGTTAAATCACAATTGAAGACTATGCTTTGCACAAGAAATTGTCCGAAGTGTTTAATTCAGCAGACGACAAATTGACAATAGTTTTCTTATTTCTCAGAAAATAGACTTTACTATTACATGCAAATACGGAGACAATTTGTATGCAGTGTCAAAGCCTTTTTTAGTAGAATAAGCTTTGACGTTTCGTGCAAATTGTCTCCTTAAATATTTCAAAATGGTGTCTGCTGAAATGTTTACCCAGCAGACAGCGTTAATTCCTTCTACATATATAAGTATACAGGCTAACATGCCTCAGCAAATGGAGTAGACCCAGATCAGACGCCGCAGTGTAGACTCAGATCAATCACTGGTCTAAAATGTTTGTCACTCATCCCCCTCTTCTGAGGCACATCAATGAGGCTCTCCCAGGGCTTTTGGGGAACATGGTAACAAAGCCATTTATTTCAGGGGAACAAGGGAACAAAAGTCTAAAAATGAAGTTTACAGGGGAACAAATGCAATTTCGAGGAACAGGAAACATAGTTAATCAAGATTTTGATATTGAGGAACAAGGGAAAATGCAGATTTATTTCAGGGGAACAAGAGAACAGGTACCCCCGCCCCTGGGAGGGCCTCATCAATAGTGGAGGAGAATCAATCAGGCATTGACCACATTGAATGTTTACTTAACGACAGGTTAAATTTTAATGTCGTTGATTTTTAACCTTCAAACATCTAATCATAACTACAGAAGGCGACACTTTGAAAGCTTTCTATTGATACTTTACAGAGAAAATAAGGCTTGATATTCATGTAAATCGTCTGTCAGCAGACGATTCACATGAACTGTCAAGTCTTAGTTTCTCTGAAAAATAATTAAAAAATAGAATGTCGTCTGCTAAGACTTTGCTAAGCGCTGTAAGGGTTAATATAAAATCTTCATATGGTTGACATCAAAAATCAACATTTTAATAGACGGATACATACATAATGGATGACTTCAAGTGTTTAAATTAAGATATCCAATCAATAGGTATACACTTAGATAGTGCCAAGAGTGTGTAACAAGCCCAAGATCAAACCTATAATTAAAAACAACAAAAATAAAAAGTTTCACTTTTGTATACAATATAACAATATTTGCCTTTGAACAGCTTATAAAAATGCGTTTTCCCTGATAAAATCGAAGTCGCATTGAACTGATTGAGCCGCAACGTAAGAAAACGTACCTTCCCACATGTGCGTCTGCGAAGTTTCAGATCAGTCTGCCGCGGTCTGATCAGAATCTTCACTGGACGCAATTTGGATAGCCAAGGACGCAAAATTTCTTCATGCGGACAACGAAGACTTCGAATCTTCGTTGCATTACGAAAACACACCTATTCAAATATGTAGAAAATTTCGCCTCCAAAAGCTGAAAATTTTCAGATAAAAAAAAAACTCTGATATTTTTTCATATTTCTGCTCAAAACATAGATTGTGGGTAACGAGTACCCACAATTTATATTTTCGAGCAAAAATAAGAAAAATAATGTATTCCCCTGTAAACCCCAGTTTTATCATATAAAAGTGGGGTTTAAGGGGGTCAAAATTATATAGGCAGTAAACTTTCAATATCAATGACTCGAAGACCGTTGGTTCGTTTACCATGGCTGATTCGAACTCATTTTTGAGTCCTTAAGAAATCCTTCCGCTAGCTCAAGAAAACAAATATTTAGGGATATTTTAGGGAAATTATTTAGTTGATTGTTAAAATGAATGTTGTGTACCTTTTAGAATCGCCTCATCGAGGTGGTTCTAAGGAATACACTCAACATATCAACGTATCTCCCGACATGTGGGAATTGTTTATGTTTGTGTTGAGGTTTTACGGCCCAGTCAACCCAGTGGATTCATGTCAAGCGCGGTCAGTTTACCTAACCATACTTTTACTGGGCAGGCTTAGTCCTCTAAGCGGTTAACCAGTATTGTGCGCATTCTTCCGCCAGAAACTGACAACTGCCCTTCTTGAATCAGCGGAAGGGAGAGAATGACCGTAGAAAATATTTCATGATCAATCTCCACGAAAAAATGTTACATCGAAGTGGTTAAACCGGGGACAGTGAATGAGTCTATACATTGAATCATAATACAGTGCAGCGATAAAAATAGAGCCCACTGTTGAATTTCGTGAGCTAGCGTTACACTGATGAAAAATTATCAGGGTACTACTTAAATTTACCAGTGCAGCGACACTGCTTCTTTTTACCCCTTTGGTACACAAAAAAAAATAGATTCAAGTTTGTATGCATTGCTCAAGGGACTTTTACTCTCGGAGTAAACTGAGAAAACCTATCGACAACGAGAGGCTGTATGACATTCCTGATGCATAAATAATGAACTGGTGTGATATTGCACAAATAGTTCCACGCTGAGAATATAGCCTTATCTTTATTATTTAATTATTTAAACAAAAAGGATACGCACAGACATTGTACTTATCGAATACAAAACTAGTCGGTAAACATTAACTCTACCCCAAATTGTACGCAGACTTAGATGCAATATTTAATTGTTTTCTTCTTCAAAAAAGCACAATGAACAGTGAAAACAAGAACGAACAAAAGAAAGAAAGAAAAAACGAAAAGAAAGAAAGAAAGAAAAATGTTTAAGCTATATTATTTATTTATTTATTTATTTATTATATAGCATTATAATCCTTATCAGACAAATTAATTTCCGTTTAAAATATATACAACAAGAGATGGTTCGATAAGCACAGAAAGTGTGCCTGTTCTACAGAGCTGTTACAGATCATTTATAAGGTTTTACAAACTTGAAAAGTCGGATTACACCGAAACCTATGGAGCAAGGACCTAAGGGAAGACCAAAATGGTTACAAAGAGGTGCTTGTCTGAAACATGTAATTTTACACTTATTGTCTTATAAATGACTACCGACAACTAACCGTTTTAGTGACAGGTGGTAGCTTAATACACGGGTGATCTTTCAGACATGTTTGACTTTTGACTGCTCAACAGTTATTTTGTTGATTCACCGACACACCCAGTGTCAGTTAAATGAGGTTTTGTACGAGTGTCCTTGCATACAAGCTTACATAATATAATGTGCAAACATTGCGAAAACAAGCCTGTTCAAATATATTGAAGATTTTACCATAAAAAAATGAAAATTTTCAGATAAAAATTCTGATATTTTTTTTCATATTTCTGCTCAAAACATAGATTGTGGGAAATCGTTAGAACCGTCTCGGCGAGGCGGTTCGAACGAGTACCACAATCTATGCTTTTGAGCAGAAATAAGAAAAATAATGTATGCCCCTGTAAACCCAAGTTTTGCTATATAAAAGTGGGGTTTAAGGGGATCAACATTATATAGGCATGTTTTCATAATGGTTGGAAAGGGGCCTGGTCTTATGCCAAATGTGAACAGCGAAGGCCCGAGCAGTCTAGTCAGGCCGTCTCTGTCCGTCGATATATTCTAAAGTGTCCAATGAGTCTTTAAATAGATATAGAGAAGACTGATCAGACTGCTCCAATGCACTGGCTATTCTGGGTCTTCGCAATTTGCGTAGGGTATAAGGACAGCTTTTATACGTTGTGCATCACATCACGAAAACATGCCTATATAATTTTGACCCTCTTAAATCCCATTTTCATATAGTAAAACTTGGGTTTACAGGGGTATACATTATTTTTGTTATTTCTGCTCAAAAACATAGATTGTGGGTACGCGTTAGAACCGCCTCGCCGTGGCGGTTCTAACGTGTACCCACAATCTATGTTTTGAGCAGAAATATAAAAAAATAATATCAGAGTTTTTTTTATCTGAAAATTTTCAGTTTTTGGTGGTGAAATTTTCTGTATATTTGAAAAGGCGTGTTTTCATAATGAAATCCATTAAAACGACTTGAATACTAGATCTATATTCTGTCACCTAACTCCACACCATACAGTCGAACCTCAATAGCTCGAACACCGACGACTCGTTTACCATGGCTAATTCGAACTCGTTTTTGAGTCCCTACGAAAACCTTCCGATAGCTCAAGGGAACAAATATTTAGGGAAATTTTCTTATTTTATCATGAAATTGTATGTTGTGTGTACTCATTAGAATCACCTCATCATGAGTACACCCAACATACAATTATTGTGTAGAAAATCGAAAAGATTACCCTAAATTGCCGCTATTTGCTTTCTGATCTTGCGCCATGATTAACTCTCAGTGGCTCGAACTACATATATCTCGAACAAATTTCCATGGTCCCAAAGATGTTCGAGCCATTGAAGTTCGATTGTACTTCTAAAATTTCAGCTGTCCCATTTCGCTTCCAATTTCTTTTGTCTAAAACACTTGGATGCTTGGCAAACAGTGTAGACCCAGATCAGACGCCGCGTTTGCGGCGTCTGATCTGGGTCTACACTGTTTGCCCAGGTTTGTCTTACCGAATACTTAGCATGAGTATGGTAGTCTGTTTCATCTTGTATTGGGAAATTTGCTATTTACCGTTTGTCCATACCAAATAATCGATCAATCGGGCTTTCATTCTGACATTCATAAACGGAAACAAAAGCTTCAATGCAGTAACCTGAGAAAACCGCAATATTTAATCGAGGTCGCATTGAATTGATTGAGCCGCAACGTCAGAAAACGTACCTTCCCACATGTGCGTCTGCGAAGATTCAGATCAGCCTGCCGCGGTCTGATCAGAATCTTCACTGGACGCAATTTGGATAACCAAGGACGCAAAATTTCTTCATGCGGACAACGAAGACTTCGATTCTTCGTTGCATTACGAAAACACACCTATTCAAAAGCTGAAAAGTTTCTGATTAAAAAAAAAAAAAAAAAAAGAAAAAACTCTGATATTTTTCATATTTCTTCTCAAAACATAGATTGTGGGTACTTGTTAGAACCGCCTCGGCGAGGCGGTTCTAACGGGTACCCACAATCTATGTTTTCGAGCAAAAATAAAATAATAACGTATACCCCTGTAAACCCCAGTTTTATCGTATAAAAGTGGGGTTTAAGGGGGTCAAAATTTTATAGACATGATTTCGTGATGGGGTGCACGTGTGAGAATGTACGTTTTTCTGAGTTGCGGATCAATTAGTTTTCCAATATACATGTAATAATATTAGTCTATTGATGATACGTCATGGAGAACGGTGCAAGTGCGGACGTATTTACCTTCCTTTAATTTCTGTTTATGTTTACAATGTCAAAAGGACGGCTTTCTTTGTTTGTCTAAGTATGCCACAAAAATACCAAACAAGAACTTTGTCTATAGACAGTTCATAACTACGTTAGCCCTTGCTTAGTGACATTAATCCAACCGTGAACCGCCGTGAGAATAGGATTAAAGATGTAAAATTTATACTTGTATATATAAGTCTGTACCTATTGAAAATAGATTTATTGAGATTTACTGTTACATTCGATATTTTTTCTTGGACTATGATTTCGTGTTGTTTAGGAAAGTTTAATGGCGAAAGAGATCCAACCATGTGTCCGTGTCGAAAATAAAGATGCGCAACTTTTGGATACAAATATTCTAGTTTATAATCAGTTAAATTTATATCCGAACGCACGATCTCAAGAAAGTTGTGAAAATTATAGAAATAACGAAGGCAAAGAAAATAGTGTAAATCATATTTATGGAGACGGAGAGGCATTAAATATTCGGAGAAATGAAGTCAAGGAATCTTTTCGAAGCGAAGGTGCAGACGACCCAGATACTAAGGACAAAATCTTCAGCAGCACGGAAGATGAAACGGAAAAGAAAAGGAAAAGAAAGAAAAAGAGAAAACATTTAATTCTTAGCGATGGTAGAGTAGGCGCTGAAGGTAATGTGATACCATTTAAAGAAAGTGATATTATTGGTGACAACGCTAAACGTAATAAAAAGTCAAAACAGCATTTTAGAAATAATATTATTAAAGACGAAAACGGTGTCCTTGAATATGATATAATTGTAGGCAATGGCTTGACACCAAAAAGACAGATTCGACTTAATGAAGGCGCACTTGAAAATAAAAGTCCAGTTAAAAGGAAAAAGAAGAAAAGCCTATTAAAGAAAACTTCTTCAAAAGTAGGTTTTCTGCACGTAGATAGTCTTCCGCCCATTACAGAAAACAGGTTAGACAAAACTGAGACGGGCGGACAAACATCTCAAACGGAAATACCATTTCCAGGGGAGGAATCTACAACTCAACGCGCTGATTCCACATGCAGTCTTGTATCATCATGCAAGGAAACCAGTTTTCAAAAACCGCTCAGATTCTGTGTTTGGATAACACGTTTCCCTTTGCTTTCATTCTGTAAGTACATCACGAAAACATGCCTATATAATTTTGACCCCGTTAAACCCCATTTTTATATAGTAAAACTTGGGTTTACAGGGGTATACATCATTTTTCTTATTTCTGCTCAAAAACATAGATTGTGGGTACCCATTAGAACCGCCTCGTCGAGGCGGTTCTAACGAGTACCCACAATCTCTGTTTTTTAGCAGAAATATGAAAAGTATCAGAATTTTTTATCTGAAAATTTTCATTTTTTGGTGGTAAAAATTTCAGTATATTTAAATAGGTATGTTTTCATAAGCATAAACATGTATCATCATTACAGTTCAAGATAACTAGCTTACTGTTGTTACTGCAACCCTAGTCATGCTGATTAAATTAAGATGCCACGCCCACTTATAATTTTCAGCCAATAAGTTTGCTTGATCCAGGTTGTTGATACAAATGCACATTCTAATTGACAATCAGCGCAGATCCAGATCAGTTGGATTCTGAAGAAGCCAAACGACCTGGATCTAAACTGTTTGCAAAGGTAGGGGATATCCGGGTTCAGCAGGACTAGGGTTGAAAATATATAGACTGTTTTTACTAAGACGAACTTTGGCTGCGTCTCTCGCGTTCATCCGAAATGCCGAGGCTCGAGCTCACAGTATTGGTCAAAGCCTGAATGGCGGGGGTTCGAGCCCATGCAAAAGCACTGAGAAACTTTTATCTAGATTCTTCGCTTCTTCTTTCTTTTCCTTTTTTTTTTTTATCTTTTTTTCTTCTCTTTTTTAGATTTTGTAAAAAGATCATTTGAAATTTTCAAACAGTCGAGATTTTACTGAAAAGCATTTTTGTTGTGCTTTTTAAATCAGCTAAATCTTTTCAAAAGGGAAAAGAAATAATAACAGTCAACGTCATTTTAAATCAGCCGCGCCAGGGGAAAAGGATATCAGACTACGCGGATGCGCAGGCTCGTCTGGGCTTCCTTTCATACAGGCCCAAATCATTACGCGAACACACCTGTTCAAATATATAGAAAATTTCACCTCCAAAAACTGAATTTTTTTTCAGATAAAAAACTCTGATGTTTTTCATAATTCTGCTCAAAATATAAATTGTGGGTACTCGTTAGAACCGCCTCGGCGAGGCGGTTCTAACGAGTACCCACAATCAATGTTTCTGAGCAGAAATAAGGAAAAGAATGAAACCCCCTGTAAACCCCAGTTTTACTATATAAAAGTGGGGTTTAAGGGGGTCAAAATCATATAGGCATATTTTCGTGATGATACCCATACAGCCACCACACTCTCACCTAGAGCTCTGCTTAGGGCCTTCATAAGGGACCTTTTCCCCTGGCGGGTCCAATAATACTAATATATACAGAAATGGTGAAAATATCAATACGCAAACAAAAGCTACTTAAGAAGGTCTTAACGCAATCGAATGAGATCAATTCTTTACGTATTTATCTGGCGGGAGGCGTTTAATGACGGTGGCATTATATAATGGTTGGCTTGAATAGATGTGTGCTGACTTGCAACACCGTTGGTCCCAGTGATTCTCACCCCTCCCCTTCCCAACCCTCCTTTCATGACGCGACAATTACGTGATGTTTGCATAATTTCTGGCCCGCTGACCCCCCCTCACCCCGCCCCCTTTTATAATATAAAGTGGTAAATTTCGGAGTTTGTCTGAATTCTGAATAAATGAAACATTTTTTATGGATGATTTAAAACCTCAGAAATAATCTAGTAAACTTTCTTATTAGTTAAGCTGTCCACTGAAAAAGGATGGAGCTAACTTTGCGCAAACACATTACAGAGGTTTCGAAGTTGAAAGTTTGAACTTGAGTCTGCCCTTTACAAATAAATGCGGGCAGCATATAAAAGATAGCTTTTACAGAAAATAAGGTATGACACTTAATTCAAATTTTCTCGTAATTTGCATAAAATGTCAAGCCTTAATCTCTGTGAAATAATAAGAAAAACAAAATAAAACAAACAAACAAACAAAAAAAAAAAAAACCAAAAAAACAACAACACAAAAACTAACTCACATCTGATGATTTAAACTGTATAGTGCTAAAGATAAAAGGAGATTTCATATACATAGTAGATTTTCCATCATTTTTACAACAAAGATAACTTTTGTGATTTCCGTTTTGCTTTCCCCTATAAATGAAAACACTTTTGAAAGAGAATCTTCTCTAAAAGAAAAAAAAATGCTTCAAAGGGGTCAGAGCCACCTTTTTTTCATTAATGACAATGAAGGTTCTGGGCCCTTTTCTCTCGATAAGACCCAAATATTGCTGGTCCCTGACGCAGGATCTATAATTCACGAATCCAATACTGTGCAATTTTAACAAAGAAAATCGAAAATAACGTAATTTAAGCCTTACTGAATGTTTTTGTGAAGTTACTAAACAAATCTTAGAGCGAAATTTACACATGATTATGTTATAAATTTTCCCCACATATAAGC
Organism: Anodontia alba; assembly: GCA_964016985.1. Lineage (NCBI taxonomy): Eukaryota > Metazoa > Mollusca > Bivalvia > Lucinida > Lucinidae > Anodontia > Anodontia alba. Next base: position 56,036,765 of record OZ024823.1, on the reverse strand, counting down.
AACGTTTAATCAATTTGATTAGTTTCCTTTCGAAACACAAGTCATTGTATTTCGATGTAAAAATAATACAATTATTGGTAGTAATTATTAGTAAAATGATTTTGAAATAATGTTTGCTAATATGTAACTTTAACAATGCAAACGTTACCGTACATACCCCGAGTATTTGACTGGCATGTTTTAGCAAACAGTGTAGACACATATCAGACGCCGCAGAACGCGGCGTCTGATCAGGGTCTACACTGTTCGCCACCTTTTCTGAAGTTGTTGTTCAAATTTTAGGACATGTATGGTAAGGAGTAAAGGTATCCCAATATTTAGGGTGTGTACGGTAAATATAATAATAATATTAGGGATAGGCGTATTTTCACACTTACATTACAAATCAACAGCAACCAGACACCGTTGAGCGTCAATGTCTCTGATGAAGCTCATTATGAAAATACAGTCCACTCTCGTTATCTCAAACTCCAAGGGACTCTATGAAACACTTAGAGATATCCGTACTTCGACATATCAGATTTGCTGAACTGAGGGAAGCAATTAATCGAACAACCACCTTAAACAGAATGAATATGTAATTTGACTCCTAAGTTAGAGATATATTGAAAATATTGTGGAAAAGAGGAGAAAATGCTCCAAAGGAGCAATTTCTCCTCTTTTCCACAATATTTTGTTGCCTGTTGGTAGATCTCTGTGTTATAACAGGGACCAGATTTTCACTTTGAGATAAGCGTTTATTCGAGATAAGCGAGTTCAAGATAACGAGTCGACTGTATTCAGATAATCTTACATTGGTGCATATTGTCCCTCGTTGGGATATCTACGGACGCTCCGTAGATATCCATACAAGGGACAATATGCACCCGGTGAATATCAGCGCAAAAAAAACCTTCCTATTATGTAGCTATAAATATTTTTGCTCGATTAAATCCTTTATAGACAAAATTCTGTGAAAATTCTTTGTCTGAAAGCACTTCTAACAACAGTGCGAAATTGAGAATATCTCATTTGGGCAATTTTATTAATTCATCGGACACATTCTACGGCATCGAATGGCTCTGCAAGGGGAGATTTAACGCCCTGGTAACACTGGGCAGAGTACAGGCTGGTCTAGGCAATTGCTGGTCACATATTTCCACTTTTACTTTTTGTGTCCTGAAAGTACCATTTCACGTGGAGTGGCTCATTTATTTAACGCTCTATATATCCTTAACACTTAACGAATCAATATTCAGATATCTTAATTATTATTAATATGAAACCTGACTGGCTGTCGAGCCACTTGTTGCTACTTGCACATGAAAACACAATTCCGATCTTACGAAAACCTACTCCTAAGTTCTTGACATCATTCTTTCAGAGCGTCGTGTTTTCGCATTGAATTCAGTGCAAAACCTTTTGTCGTAACTACCAATGCACCAAAAGTTTTATTTTTTGTGCATTGGTTAAAAAAAATCAATGTTCTCATTTTGCCTTTGTAAAATGGCCACATATTACACACAAAAGGCGATTAAGTAGGTAGATTAGAGGTAAGTTTCAACAAGCTCCACCTGTTTAAAATTTCTGAAATTTGCACCAATAGTTAAAAATCAGTCAAATCTACTCCAATCAATGTTGTAATTCGACACAAACAATGAACATACATGCATGCATACATAAGTTCTTATATAAAATTAAAAAAAAAAAAAAAAAAAAAAAAAAAAAACTTAACTAGATGTGAGTGTGCGAATCGATCTTGCACTCGTTCTCGCACAAACACGTACGCGCGCGCACTCGCACGCACACACACGCATACATCGGAAGAGCGAACGGCGGATGTTCAGACTGAGCAGACACAAGGTTTATTCCTGGCGTTTGCTGTTTGCACTCGCATACTAAGTTTAAAGAGAATGTACTGATAGAAATGTACTTTCAAGGTAATCACTTTGGCATGAAAATATTTGCCTTTCTCTAAAATGAGGGATTATTCTATTCCCTTTAAGAATAACCACCATTTTCTGAAAGCTTTCAAATTCTTCGGTTGCAAATTCCTGTCTGCAAAAAATATCTTCCTTTTCAAACTGACGATAAAATCTTTCAGGTGTATCCATCCAATCATCTTATATGGATTTTTTTGGAAACGTCATTAAAACAAGGGCATCTGCGATTACCTATGGTGGCTGTTTTATGCCATCGTATCTTTACAAAAAGACGACATGGCATAAATCAGCCACCACGCCTCCACAAAGGACCTTCGCTTTCTAACCTTCTGATGAAGGTCTTTAGTCCTCATAAGTCGATTCGTCAATATTTAAAAGATTAGGACAGCGATCAGCGATGGAACCATAGGCTGATCTGCGCCTTCGCCCTCCGCATATGCGGTAAAGGGCATTTTTATGTGACAGTGCTTATTTCGTGGGCCATTAACGATTTGTAATTATCTGCCATCAATTTTAAATGAATCTTCAATGAAATCTTTGACGTCCGAGTGCTTTTATTTCCTTTTCATTTTCTTTAAGGCACGACGTTTCGTTTTATTGTAAACCAAATCTGTAAATAGGCCGCTCCATATTAATTAAGCCTTCGAGAACTATGGACAGCGAAGGCTCTGATCAGACTGCGCATCGCGCAGTCTAATCAGTGCCTTCGCTGTCCGCTTACAGAAGTCATTAGATGCCGTAGAATGTGTGAATGGAAACTAAAGACTGATGACACAATGCGGACGATCTGAATCCTCATCTGGGTGGTAAGTTGGTGGTATTAAAGGGTTGGTTGTAATTGCAACCAGTCGGGGGAAAAGGGCATGTTCCTATTTCTTCTGTTTCTGTCATTCGCTTTTATCTTAATTCTCTTCTGTTTCTTCTGTTTGTTGTCCTCTCATCTAAAAGCTCTTCTTTCCCCTCTCACACTTTCTCTGGGAGACAACACAAACTGACCCACAAGGTTTGGTTTAAACCATATTTATTTCTAAAATTCCAGTTGTACAATTTCATTACTACAACGGTTGACGTGTCGTTAAATGAGCCTCAACGTTTCAAGGCACGTACATTCTTCCAAACAGAGGCTGACAGAATTGGATCACCGATGATCTTGTAAGACTTCGTCTAAAAATGGAAACAATTCGGTCAGTGTAGTTTAAGAGGTCATAAAGTAACAAAGTAAAGACCCCGCCCTCACACTCCTAAAATGATACTTATTTTTGTTAATTTCATCAATGAATGTGTAAATGCTGGCGTATCACTCACAAACAGTTAAATTTGCGAGTGTTTCGCCGGTGTTTACATATCAATAAAATGCACAAAAAGAAATTTCCTTTCTTCTAATTCCACCCAGGCATGTTTACGTTGAAAGCACAGATAAAATGGCGTATTTTAGAAATCTACACAAAGAAAATAGGTCCGAGATCCCTCCTCAGTGGATTTATCAAAGTGTAAATCTCGTTTAGAAGTTGCTCTCGACCAATCATTTTACGCTAAATTGGTGTAAGTCTGTTAAGATGGAATTATAAATAAATAAAAAGAATACTGAAGATAACGCCTGCATCTTATAATACGTAAACGATTTTTTTTGTAGTATTGCACAATGCCATTCTTCACACTCATACAACTTATTCATTTAAATATTTCATCTCTTATTCAATTTAACTTTAACTCAGCATACTGGGCGTTTTCTAGAAAAAAAAAATAAATAAATAAGAAAATTTTTTCAGAGTGTTTCTGCTGAAGATTTTACCCAGCATGAATAGCAGTGTAGGAAAAATAAGCAGACCGCAGATATATGAAATTTTTTTTTTTTTTTATTCACAAAAATATATTTGACATTCCTTTCAAACGGAATCTAAAGGATCATTTGAATAAAACATTAAGCTTTATTTTCCGTGAAAAATAAGCAAATTATTTTAAAATTTCGTCAGCTTGACTGCTTATAATTTCGATTACTCTAGATTTGCTAGCGCTAAGTATGGCTCTACCCTTTTTTCAGTAGGCGGTCTCATCAATAAAAAAGAAATGTTTCCTAAATTACAGTGGACTCTCGTTATCTCAAACTCCAAGGACCATAATTTTAACACAAGTTTATGATCTCAGGAGTTGAAATGTAAAAAATATATAAAGCAAAACTAAACCAACATTATCAAGAGTTTAGTTTTACTTTAGCAGTTGTTTGAGTTTACAGTGTTTGAGATAGCGAGAGTCAGTTGTGTCGCAAATATTGTGGTAAAGAGGAGAAATTGCTCCTTAGGAGCAATTTCTGCTCTTTTCCACAATATTTTGTTACCTGTTGATAGATTTCCATGTTAAAGCAGGCACCAGATTTTCACTTCGAGATAAACGGTATTTCGAGATAAGCGAAGTCGAGATAATGAGAATCGACTGTATTTAATATGGGGTTTTAAACATAACATTTAACGAATAGCATACCGGGTAAAAAATCAACAGATGATTGAAATGTTTTTCATATTTTTTCCCAGAAAATAGGCTTTGACAGTACATGCAAGGAAAATCAAAGCCCACTTTCTTGGAAAAATAAGAAAATATCATCAATTTGTCGCCTGCAAAATTTGCCCATAACATGGTAAAGGTTTAAAGAAACCAACCTTTTATTTTTTGAGATTCGAAGAAAATCCTCAAATTCATCACTTTATATTGAAAATAGGAGAATCAAGGATATTGATAATTATGGGACAGTTTACATGATGTTTGAGGTTACGGATTTGTTTTCTTTATTTTCAGTTATTGTCTCTCTTGGTCACATACTTACCATCGCAATAACTGCAGGTCTAGTTGCAAGCGGATATGATGTTTTCCCAGTGGTCTTTGATGAGCTTCCACTGATCGTTATGAACGATGCCAGACTGAAAGACTTAACATGGCGTGCTAAGGACTCATACGAGGGTAATGTTTATAGATCAGTCTACGGGAGGAGCGTTCCTACCTGGTATAGGGGGCGAGTCAAAGATATTGTAGAAGTTACGTTTGAGAAACCTGGAGGAAATGTATTAACAAGAGAGAGTTTGAGACTGATACAAATAGCGGAAGAACGACTTTTTAATATGAAGTTGTATCAAGCTGATTACTGTACCCTTGATTATTATGATGCATGTATAAAACCCAAGTCTATTCTTAGATTCTTTGATGGCACTTATCATCATATAGATTCAGTATTTAGTGACGCTAATTTTGCCAATATAAATGATGTGATATTTAAGGCAAGTTACTACAACGAAACGAAGGAAGAGTTATTTCTTCTCCTCGGAAAAGACAGCACGATTCTACAAACGCGGAGCAGCACATCTATAACAAGAATATTTTTCCCCATGGGCTGGCCCCTAGCTTACCTATCCAATGGTTACTACGGCTCAAAGAGTGATTTAGAAGCATTTCTAGTCAATACTTTTAAGCCCGCAATTGAGTCCATTCGAGACAACCTCCTTGTCGACCACCTAGATGTGTTCTATCTGAGTAAAATGTTACTTGAACATGACCTGATAGAACAGGCTTTAACTGACCTTAAACTTGCTATCGGTAGCTGTTTATTTATCTTTCTTTTCATGTGTTTCCAGACCGGTTCTGTGACAGTGACATTTTTAGGCATTTTAAGTATTTTATCTAGTTTTCTGCTTACAAACTTGCTGTACCGATTAGTCTTTCAGTTTATCTATTTCGGATTTTTTCATGTTATATCAATATTCCTAATACTGGGAATTGGTGCTGATGATTTATTTGTGTTTTATGATACATGGAGATTAACAGGGAAAACAAAATATCCAAGTGATGCGCACAGGCTTTCAGAATGCTACAGAAGAGCTGCGAAGACCACATTCGTTACTTCATGCACAACCATGATGGCGTTCTTTGTTAGTGGATTCTCACCTTTACTTCCGGTCCAAACTTTTGGAATTTTCTCAGGGGTTCTAGTCGCCATTAATTATATTTGGGTAATTGTATATTTTCCGACAATAATCATTCTCCACCATGCAAAAGTTAAAGGGATCTGGTATAAGTTTCATACAGTCATTCTTAAATTGTGTGTATCAGAATACATTATTAATACGTCTTCCAAAGAAAGTAGTCCCAGACAAAGTAGTTGTTCCTCTATTCAAAAAAGATCCGAAAACATTCTTGATACAAACAGTGCTCATTTGTTTCTAGTAACAGACACATATATTCAGGAAGAAACAACAAAGTCAACCCTATTTGAGAATGATCTTTTAACTGCAAACACAGCGAACTGTGATAAGAGAAACAGAATTAAGGATACTCAAAGTCTTCCACAAGATAATAACGATATATCTGCAATAAAAGACAGTGATAAAAGTCTGGTGACTTTAGGCTCGCCTCGTGAACAAATACCTTCAGATCACTCTAAAGAGCCATTCAAAAGCACCTCTAAGCCAAAGAAAAACTTCGAAGACCGCAATCGAGTGGTTCTGTGTTTCAGGAATGGTTTCTTTGATTTAATATCCAAGCGGCCTGTGAAAATTCTGATTATGCTTGTGTTTCTTGGAATAACGTTATTTTTCATTCACAGAGCTACGCTTCTGGAACCAGATACACACCAGGTAATACTTAGTCTGTCTTCTGACATTTCTTTCTTACAGTCGAACTTGAATGGCTCGAGCAACTTTTGGACCACAGAAATTTGTTCTAGACGTGGGCAGTTCGAGCCACCGAGGGTTAATCATAACGCCAAGTCAGGAGGCAAATGGGGATAGTTTAGGAATTTATTTTTGATCTTCTATAAAGGAATGATATGTTGAGAGCATTCATTAGAATCGCAACGACGAGGCGATTCTAATGAGTACACGCAACATACCTTTTCATGACGAAATAAGAAAAAAAAAATTTAAAATGTCCCTAGATATTTGTTTTCTTTAGCTATCGGAAGAATTTCCTAGGGACTTAAAAACGAGTTTGAATCAGCCACGGTAAACGAGCCATCGGTGTACGCATCACGAAAACATGCCTATATAATTTTGACCCCCTTAAACCCCATTTTTATATAGTAAAACTGGGGTTTACAGGGGTATACATTATTTTTCTTATTTTTGCCCGAAAACATAGATTGTGGGTACTCGTTAGAACCGTCTCGCCGAGGCGGTTCTAAAGAGTACCCACAATCTATGTTTTGAGCAGAAGTATGAAAAATATCAGAGTTTTCTATCTGAAAATTTTCAGTTTTTGGAGGTGAAATGTTCTGTATATTTGAATAGGTTTGTTTTCGTAATGGAGTCATTGAAGTTTTACTGTGTGTCTGTTGTCAAGGTGCACACTCTAGTGTAGCTTGCAATATTCTTATTAGATATGTCGCTTAGCTAAGAATACATCGTTCTCTAGCAAATCAGTAAATTGTGATTACAGAACTAAATAAGACAACACGATTTGCTAGAAAGAATGCATAACGACGATTGCGGAAACAAATGGAGCCAATCTAGGTAACCCTCATTGCAGTTCGTTGCAGATAACCACATTGAAACATGAGAAAAAAGGCCTTACGTCGAATGCGAACAGCAATTGACAATATCAGTTTGTACATAGACCATGTAGTCTGCACATTCGTGTATATCGTTATGTATCTTATTCTACAAGCATGAACGCATGAATTCACATATATTCTTCAGAATCTAACTATGCTGTAAGTATGAAGGAATGAATTCACACATACTCCTCAGCATTCATTTATTCTGTAAACATGAACGAATGAATTCACATATATTCTTCAGAATCTAATTATTCTATAAGCATGAACGAATGAATTCACATATATTCGTAAAATCTAATTACTCTGTAAGCACGAAAGCCTGAATTCACAAACAATCTTCATAACCCAATTATTCTGTAAGCTTGAACGAATGAATTTATACATATTCTTCAGAATCTAAGCATTCTGTAGGCATAAACGAATGGATTTACATATAATCTTCAGAATCTAATTATTCTGAATGAATTCGCACATATTCTTCAGAATCTAATTATTCTGTAAGCATGAACGAATTAATTCGCACATATTCTTCAGAATCTAATTATTCTGTAAGCATAAACAAATGAATTTACATATAATCTTCGGAATCTAATTATTCTGTAAAAATGAACGAATATATTCGCACATGTTCTTCTGAATCTAATTATTATGTAAGCATGAACGAATGGATTCGCACATATTCTTCAGAATCTAATTATTCTGTAAGCATAAACGAATGAATTTACATATAATCTTCAGAATCTAATTATTCTGTAAGCATGAACGAATGAATTCACATATATTTTTTTCAGAATCTAATTGCCCTGTATAGGATCGAACGAATGCCTTGATCATACTTCGACTTGTTTATAAGCAATTTGAGATGTTTTACCCTGTTTACCAGGAAAAACACTTGCGTAACAATATGCATGAAATGTCAAACCCTATTTTAGGTAAAATATTTTACCAACCTGTTGATTTTGCACAGAGAGTGCTAAATGTAAAAATCATGACCATAACGCTATCAATTGCCTTCTGGATTCATCGTTTTGTAAAACAATATTATTGCATAAAAAGCAGTGCCGCACGTTATTAACAGCCGTGCATTAACCGGCGAAAAGTGGTATTAACAAGGCAATTCACGCGCTGTTAATACACGGCTACGCAACTTTCAATATGGTCGTACCGGGGCCACAGATTTGCTGACGTCACGAGAGGTGTACTGCCCGGCCCTAGAACGAGCATAGTCAGTGGAAATTACGTTCGCGAGACATCGGTGAAAAGGCAAAAAAAAAAAAATAGTGCAAGAAATAACGCGAAATGTAGCAAATGTTTTCAGTTTTTTATGCAATAATAGCGATCGAACATGGTTTTTGCAATGCATTAACATTCGCCAGGTCCCTTGGGAGGTGTTGAAAACCGCGGCCTTCGGCCTCGGTTTTCAACACCTCCCACGGGACCTGGCGAATGTTAATGCATGAAGAACCATGTTTGATCCCTATATTGTCTACTGGGCATAAACAATCTTAGAGTTTGCTATTGCTGCGGAAGCACTTTGAGAAAGGTAATGGACTGGTCTAAAGCTATTTTCCATGAACTGCTAAACATAAATATTATCAAGTATTAGCTTTCACGAAAAGCTTGGTCTACGCTTATCGTAAACCAAGCTTTTGTGAACGCTAATACTCGTTATAAAAGATATCGTTATACATACAACAATCAAACAATTTTTCAGCTTCGACTTTTTCGAGACAACCACAACTATGCCAAAGCATCGATGAAACATTATTTTTCCTTTCTACGGAACGACGAGGATGAATACACCCGGCTATATATTGTTTGGGGACTCCACCCAGTAGACATCAGTAACTGTGATCTCAAGTCGGCAGCCTACTGTCGCGGTACTCCTGTGTTGGACGAAAAATTTGACATGAACATACCGGAAGCTCAGGTCGCATTTAAGGTACGTCGAACAACGTAACTCCTTACCGTAGTGGGCATATGACGTTTTCTACAATGTCGCACTGACGTCGATGCAATATCATGACATGACGATGTATAAACGTCAAAATCCCTGTGTAATTATTTGACAAGTTCATTGGACTAACTTCCACTTCCGGTGTGACTAAAATTGATTGCTGAATGAGTGGCGCTTTTTCTAACCAAAAGTATTAATATCTTTCTTATTTTTCCACCAAACATAGGTTATGGGTATTCATTAGAAGCGTCTCAGGTACCCACAATATATGTTTTCATGAAATATAAGGACATATTTACCTGATACCCCCTTTAAACTAGACTATGTTTCCCCTGGCAACATGCTTGATTTCTTGCCAATCGTAATTGAAATACCAAGTCCTACTTTCTGCTAAAACAAGACAAAACAGTACCCACATTTATTTCGCAGTACATGTATTTTAGCGCACCAGTTACTAACAGCATCATTTGTTAATACAGTCGACTCTCGTTATCTCGACTTCGCTTATCTCGAAATACCGCTTACCTCGAAGTGATCTGTTGACCTGGTGTCTGCTTTAACATGGAAATCTAACAACAGGTGACAAAATATTGTGGACAAGTGGAGAAATTGTTCCTTAGGAGCAATTTCTTCTCTTTTCCACAATACTTGCAATACAGTAGACTCTGAAAACTCAAACTATCCCTTAAGTCAAACCAAACTTTTGATCATGTTCGTTTAGTTTTGCTTTATATATTCTTTACATTTCAACTCCTGTTATCTCAAACTAGTGTTTTATCGCAAACTAAAAATTATGGTCCCATGGAGTTTGAGATAACGAGAGTCCACTGTATATTTTTGTTTACAGGAACTTTGCAATCGTCTAGAGTATCTTGATTCCAAAACAGCAGAGGATCTGAGAATAAGGCGGGATGCCACCACAGGCCAACTACAAATAGCCTGCTTGGTTAAACCATTGGAAACTTATTTCAAGGTAGGTCGATAGTCGGATAATTGTTACCGTATATACCCTAGGTATTGGAACAGACAGGTCTAAGCTGACTAGATCAGATGCGGCCGACGCGGATCAGTCCTCTTAAAGGAAACACAAGCATTAAATGATAATCATATTAGAATATAAAGAGACTGTTAAAGTGAGCAGTTTGGCGAAAAAAAAATGAAAATCAGTTAAGAAATAAGGAAGTTATTGGACTTTAAAGCTGTAGATTTTTTTTATGGAAGCCGCCATGTTTGTAAGTAAGTGATGTCATAACCACCTAAATAGATGCGCAAGCATAATTAGGTCATAGCTGAATGTTTTGTTACATACTTGCAAAGTTTTTCATTGCATATAAACTACCAAATAACTTACATAGGTAGCTTAGTCATATTCATGCCAACATTTACAGTCGACTCCTGTTATTTCGACTTCGCTTATCTTGAAATACCGCTTGTCTCGAAGTGAAAAACATTTGGTGCCTGCTTTAACATGGACATCTAACAAAAGGTAACGAAATATTGTGGAAAAGAGGAGAAATTGATCCGAAGGAGCAAATTCTCCTCTTTTCCACAATATTTGTAATACAGATGACTCTCGCTATCTCAAACACTGAAAACTCAAACTACTGCTGAAGTCAAACATAACTTTTGTTCTTGTTGGTTTAGTTTTGCTTTATATATTCTTTATAGTTCAACTCCTGTTATCTCAAACTAGTGTTATCTTAAACTAAAATTATGGTCCCTTGGAGTTTGAGATAACGAGGGTCCACTGTAATATAAAATATGAATTACTATATCCTTTTTATATATGAACCAATTTTGATGAAAATTGTGCCAGGATGCTTATTTTCTTAAGCGGGATATGATCTATGCAACCGAATGGATGATAATACATATTTAGTTTTTTTTTTTTTTTTTTTTTTTTTTTTTTTTTACAGTAAAACTTAAATGACTCGAACACTGACCTGATGATTCGTTTACAATGGCTTATTCGAACTCGTTTTGAGTACAAAAAAAAAAAAAAAACAACAAAAAACAAACAAACAAATATTTTGGGATATTTTCGGGAAATTTCTTAATTTATCCTGAAAATGTATGTTATGTATTCTCATGGGAGTCATCAAGGCGATTCTAATGAGTACACTCAATATACCATTATTTTACAGAAGATCGAAAAGACATTACTGAATTATCCCCGTTGCCTCCAGGTCTAGCGCTATGATCAATCCTCAGTGACTCGAACTACCAATATCTAGAACAAATTTCCATGGTACCAAAGATGTTCGAGCCATTGAAGTTCGACTGTTATATATAAATTAACATTTTGACCCCAACATTTAATATCTAGTATGTTTACTTTTAGACCAAAATATTCTATCTGAATATTTGCGTAGTAATCAAACGTCTTTCAACCTTTTAGCCGTGTTTGTTAATGTATACGTGCAATGTTGTTCTAAGGAAAATAATGATATTGGCAAATACAACAGAAAGTGTGGATAGTCATCCAAATTTGACCTTGAGCAATCTGTGGGCAAAAACAGCCGACGATAAACTGAGATTTGATTTCATCTTACTTTTCCTTCTCCAGAATGGTGTTTGTCATTTTATGCGAATTGTCTCCTATGGAGACAATTCGCATAAAATGTCAAACACTGTTTTGTAGGAAAAATAAGAAAACTGTTTTATAATATCGTCTTCCACAGGTTAAGGATAAAGTTAAACTTAATATGCTGAATTTAAATACCGGCGAGCGGTATTATTATACTTTTTTTTTTTACTTTAATTTATAATTGCTGTTAAAAGGGTTTTGGAAAGTCGTGCTAGCTATCCCTTCGCCTCTTTGGAGGCAGTTCGAATAAAATTTCAAATCATGTTTTCTTGGAAAACCATGAAAAATATTATCTTCTGTTGTCTACCAATTTTTGTCATCTTCAAACTAAGGACAAAAATGTCCGAGTCAACGCTTGACCATTCTAACATTTGCAGGGGACAAGAAAAATATTATAAGACAGGTTTATCAGAACAGGGCAGCTCTTGACCAGCTTATGTATGCATGCAGGCAGCTTCTGACCGTCGCTATTCGTTGAACGAAGCGTACGACAGTGTCAATTTTATTGGTGAACAGTCAAAATATTGATCAGACTGCATGGATGCTCAAAATGGTCTGGGCTTTGTACTGGTCACCTATATCAAAGGTACATTTTCCTGGCCTCTGGTCATTTTAAGATTTTGGCAGTTACGTGTGTACAAACATATCAAATTGACTTCACAAAACCTGGTCAGATATGATGACAAACACACCAGTCAACAGAGTGAGGTATTGAAAAGAACCTTATCGTTGCCATTATAGTCACGTTATCTTTTTTCTAATTTAACCCATTCATGCCTAGTGTTCCTTAAAATGGGCATTGGCAAACAGTGTAGACCCAGATCAGACGCAGCTGCCGCAGAACGCGGCGTCTGATCAGGATCTACACTATTTGCATTAAATACAGGAGTTTCTATGAAACAGTAATAATAAAAACCTACCAGACACCCCTTTTGTTGCAAAAGGACCTGTCCAAAGAGTTGGGGTAGAAGGATCAACTCACAGGTTAATGCCAAGCATCCTTAAAGGGAACTGGCATACGGCTTTTGATTGGCAAAACTTTAACGTGCATATGTAAAATGTATACCAACATAATCTAGATAAGCCAGCGTTTTTTGTTTTGTTTTTTTGTATTTTGGTTTTTAACATGACATTTTTTTCTCATTTCTTCACAATAATATATCTTGTTGGTAACCATTAGAAGCGCCTCTAGGAGGCGCTTCTAATGAGTACCCACAACATATGCTCTTAACAAGAAAAAAGAAAAAAATGCATCTTGATACGAACCTTACCTATGTCAGCTATAACGTTTTCACCATATAATATAGGCAATAGGGAAACGATTGGTTCATAAGTCTATTAGGACAGATATATGCTAGCTGTGAGAAAACGGTACCAGAAGCAACAGGTAAACTGAATAGATGGTTTGATAGAGATACCGTATTCAAGCTAATTACCGCACCGTGCGCCTATTTTTTTTTTTTTTTTTTTTTAACTACTGAAAAAACTTGCAGTAAAATATCTATCAATTAAGGCAGTCAATTAAGGACATACTTTAAAGAAAGATCAGCAAAAAAAAAAAACTTCATGAGAGGATTATTTAATGATTCTTTTACAAAGTTATTTTCTTTCGCCTGATTTTTTCATAAAAGTATATGTTATAAATAGTAGATAAAAGTACACGGGCTGTAATTTGAAGACTGAAATAACTTGACTATACGCTTATGTGGGTATGTGTGGTAATTAGGTCGAATGCGGTATATTGTCAGGACAAGTCAGCATAGTTTACTCAGTAGATAGCCATTTTATCTAATCTTAGAAGAGAAAGAAAAGGCAAACAGAAAAGACAAAGAAAATAAATATATTTTCAGAGGAAGACACAGAGTAGCCAAGGTATCATAAAGTATGGAACGGGTATTTCTCTTGACCTTCCGCTCTCGACTAGCAACGTTACGCATTTCGTAGAGAAGAACAGATTGATCTTCAGAAACAGTCTTCCTTCCGACTTTAACTATCATTTTGAGGTAATACCGGGGGATTATTCAGTATAATTATGCACCGTCAGTTGAAAAATGGGCTTACCGTATTTCCTGAAAAATTCGGACACCTTTACTTCTTTTCGTACTTGTAAAATTTGAAGAAGTCCATTTCAGAGTCGGTTTTGTTTATGCCAACCATCCATGGTGGAATATTTTGCCATGTAGACCAGTGGCGTAGCCGGAACGGAAACATTTTTACGAACACCCAAGGAAAATCTTGAAAATATCTCCATAGTATCACTTCCAGAATAGCGGCTATTCTTAAAGGGAGCAAATTCTTTCCTTTAAGAGTAGCCCCCATTTTGGAAGCGATAATTTTTTTCTTCCTTTAAGGGTAGCCCATATTTTGGGAGCGATAAATTTTTTCCTTTAAGAGCAGCCTCTATTTGGGGAGCGATAAATTCTTTCTTTTAAGAGCAGCCCCTATTTTGGAAGCGATAAATTCTTTCCTCTAAGAGCAGCCCGTATTTTGGAAGCGATAAATTCTTTCCTTTAAGAGCAGCCCCTATTTTGGAAGCGATAAATTATATCCTTTAAGAGCAGCCCCTATTTTGGAAGCGATAAATTCTTTCCTTTAAGAGCAGCCCCTATTTTGGAAGCAATAAATTCTTTCCTTTAAAAGCAGCCCCTATTTTGAAAGCGATAAATTCTTTCCTTTAAGAGCAGCCCCTATTTTGAAAGCGATAAATTATTCATTTAAGAACAGCCCCTGTGGTAAAGAAGCGAAGTGCTTTGAGTTCGCTGATGTCTCTTTACTCCAAATAGTTTTCTAATGTATGCTACGCACATGCGTAATTTGTGTAATGAGTGTTACGCTTACGTGGACATAAATGATGAATTGTTTGAATATGCATTTGATGAAATCATTTTTTTCAGGACAGATTTCTATACGTCTACCGGTTTAATTTTTTAAATTTGAAATATGCAACTGTAATTGCATATTGTTTTAAACCTACATTTTGATCGGGAATCCAAAATATAACAGTGGAGCATGAGCACGTAGAATAGCACAATACTTGTAAAGGTGATATGAAACAAATATTCTTACGGTACACATGGAATAGAATATTATATGTCTTGAAGGATTCACTTTCACGAATCAACACGCATGCACACAGACACACAAAATTTGATAAATATACAGTTGACTCTCGTTATTTCGAAGTCCAAGGGACTCTCTGAAACTCTTCGAGATATCTGTATCTCGACAGATAAGATTTGCAGAACTGAAGGAAAAATAAATCGAACAATAAACTGAAAATATCGTTGAAAAGATGAGATATTGCTCCATGAGAGCAATTTCTCCTCTTTTCCACAATATTTTGTTACCTGTGGTTAGATTTCCATGTTAAAACAGTGATTATCTGTTCACTTCGAGATAAACGGTTATTCAAAATAAAAGAAGTTGAGATAACGAGAGTCGACTGTAACATGTATCGTTAAACGCTAAAATATACTCGTATCAACAAACAAAGACAACCTGGTTTTACTGGCCTCTTCGGAGAAGTCTTCTGTTATTCGTTGTCAGCTGCTGAACCCGGGCACTGTCCATTCAGTGTCTGAAACAGAATAGAAAATTTTTATGCGTGTTTTTTGCCATCACAATATTTTAGAATATGAAAACGCAACTGCATTTAATGGGAACTGGATACACGTGGGAGATTGTACATCATTTTTCAAAAGCAAAAACAAATAAATAAACAAACGTATTTGAGCCAGTGCACGATAAAACCTACAGCAAAGACAGATCAGCTTGCACATCCACCCGGTATGGCAAGGGTTCTCGTTCATCTCTTTTTGGATAGCTGGAGGCTGTAGAAGGCACATGTGATCAGCGCGGGACTCTGAACGGACTGCGCGGATGCGCAGGCTGATCTGAGTCTTCGCTGGTGTCATAATTCTTAATGTAAGTTTTCTCATGCGCTGGCTCATTTAAAAAAGAATGCAAAATTACGAAAACACGCGTATTCAAATGTATAGAAAATTTTACCTCCAAAAGCTGAAAATTTTCAGATAAAAAACTCTGATATTTTTTATATTTCGGCTCAAAACATAGATTGTGGGTACTCGTTAGAACCGCCTCGACGAGGCGGTTCTAACGAATACCTACAATCTAGGGATTTGAGCAGAAATAAGAAAAATAATGTATACCCCTTTAAACCCCAGTTTTACTGTATAAAAGTGGGGTTGAAGGGGGTCAAAATTATATAGGCGTGTTTTCGTGATGTTTTGTGACTTACTGGTTGTTATCCTGCGCATCAAGACACTTTTAAAAGGGCTTCCAATCTAAAAGAAAAGAATTTGTTCCCAAGGAAATTTTGTTCCTTTTAGATCCCTTTTCAGAAGGGAACATATAAAAAGGACGGAGTTGTCTCGCCTGTTGGGTAAATCAGCAGAAAACAAGATACTTTTATCTTCTTTCATTTTCAAACAAAATAAGACTTGGTAGGTCAATCAAGTTGTTTGCTGAGAAAAAAAAATGAATAAAATGTGAAATTTAACTCTTTATTTGTGAAAACAAAGAAACATTTTTAAAATATCTTCTGTCGATATTTAAGGCGGCTGGATTTGGTCAATATTACATGAACAGGGGTACAAACGAAAAGAATGTGGTCCCAAGTGAAGCAAATTCTTTCCTTTAATAGTAGATCCTTGTTTGGAAGGGAGGAAAAAATAATTTGGACAAAGTTGCCTCCCCTGAAAGTGTATCGATTCCCTTTAACCCTTAAAGCGCCAATCACCATCACGAAAACATGCCTATATAGTTTTGACCCCCTTAAACCCCACTTCTATATAGTAAAACTGGGGTTTACAGGGGTATACATTATTTTTCTCATTTTGCTCGAACGAGTACCCACATTCTATGTTTTGAGCAGAAATGTGAAAAATATTTGATTTTTGTCTGAAATTTTTCAATTTTTCGATGATTAACTTTTCAGTATATTTGAATAGGCATGTTTTCGTAATGCAACTATTGTCGTCTGCTTTGTCTTCTGTCAGTTACTTTAAAAGTCATTTCTGCAAACAGTGTGGACCCAGATCAGACTGATCTGGGTCCACACTGTTTGCCTGTATGCAAAAATAGGTTTGAAAAGTTTGCAAGAATATTCAGCAGACGACATAAACAGACGACATTTTCTGATGCAGGTTTTCTTGGCGCTTTAAGGGTTAAAATCAACGGGTGAAAAGTTAAGATTATAATAAATACAACTGATTTCTCATCTAGTTCCAATGAAAAGATTTATAATGGAAATTAAGAGTTAAACATGACATGACGTTGCCATGGACTCTCGTTTCTTTCAGATCCTGACGTCATACTGGCTGACAAACGCCTACACACTGTCCCCAACCCCGGACTACTTCAAATACAACGAACTGGTGGGAGAGAAGAAGGTAGATGGAGTGACGGACCACGCCTACTATTATTACTCAGGTAAGGTCCGGTGCCATATTTTACTTGTTGCCTGAGACAGATAAAAACTAGGATTATGGTGCAAGTCGCGAAAATGATTATTTCAGTTCAGCCAATCAAAGTCTTGATATTTTCCATTAAGTGGAATGGATACACTTTCAAGGGAGGTAACTCTGATAAAATTGTTTTGCTTGCCATCTGATAAAGGGTCTAATCTGAAAGGAAAGAATTTGCTTCCAAAGGAAGCAAATTCTTTCCTTTTAGATTAGATCCCTTTCCAAACGGGTCATGCTGCGCAGGAAAGCAAGCAGGAAGTCACAGAAGTTGTCTCCCTTGTAACAATGACAGAAAATCTACCGAGCGTATCCAGTCCCGTTATATCTTAATTGTTAGTGATCGAGTTTTTATATTTTTGTTTAGTTTACAAACAGTGTTGTGGTTCAAATAATATATGAATGTAACCCATTAATGCCAAGTGGACTCTGCTACTTCAACTATTCGGACAAGTCCATTTCCAATAAATAGATGTCTGGTCGTTTTTATGTCACCCCACTTACGGGTAGGGGGACACATTGATTTTGGAGGGGATCCCTTTGGCGTCGGCGAGACACTTTCTTTTCTGCACATTATTTTGTGAACCAGTAGTTTGATTCTTACCAAATTGCCATGGAGATTATAATGGGGACATAACAATGAACTGACTAGATTTTGGTGACCTTGACCTAGTTTTCAAGATCATAGCAATAGAAAACGGAAAAATCATGGTGGGAGGACATCTGTTTTCGTATGAAAACACTGTTACTAGTTTGATATTCTTATTACCGTGTTTTGTAGAAATTCGTGTATTTAATGCAAACAGTGTAGGCCCTGAATAATACTTGAACTAAAAATAAAGTCGATTTGATAGGTTGAACAACATCAATTATCTTATCGATTCGCGATTATCCCTAGTAGTAACAACTTACTAACAAAAAACCGTATTATTTCTATATTTATAGTATAAAGAACCACTCCTTCCACATGAAGCATGCCTTACTTGCCGTAAAATTTAAACAAATCCATTTTACCACTTTGTGATGTATCTAAAAATCACGTTCTGCGGTTTCACTGTTTACTCGGGTCTGTCAGTCCAAATACATAAGGTAAATATGGTATTCACAAAATACTTGATTATAGCTTTAAACATATTATATTGTTGACTGTATCTTTAGCTCTGTTGCTTCTTATTTTCTTGACTACAACTCTCCAAAGCAGGTAGAGTCATATGCGCGTAATAACGCATTGGGTTGAAAATGCACTTCTAAATAACGCAATACACACTCTCAACATGTCAAGTACGCAACTCATATTGGACTGTAATTCAATATTCCGGTAAGAACTGGATAAAAGTTCGTGAGGTGACCCTTTGAAATGTTTTCTTATTAGCTCACCTGAGCACAAAACGACATCTCCTAGGCCAATGGTCGGATTTCAAAATAATTTCACAGTAATGTTCCTTGGATGACCCTCTTCCAAAAGTGCTCAAACTGTTCTGCGCTTGTTAACAAGATGGCCACCAGAGCTAAAAATAGAAAAAAAAAACAATAAAAAAAAACAACAACTTTTAAGAGACTTCTCCTCCTAAACTGGTCGGTGGATTTTGAAAAAGTTTTACAGAAATGTTCCTTGGGTGATCCTTTACCAAACTTACTCAAACTGTTCTGCTCCGATGGACAAGATGGCCGCCAGAGCTAAAAATATATATATATAAAAAAAAAAAAAAAAAAAAGAACAACAAAAAACGCTTTAAACGACTTCTCCTCCTTAACCGGTGGATAGATATTGAAATAATTTCTTCAGAAACCCTCATCCAAAATTGCTCAAACTGTTTCGCGCAGCAAAACAAGATGGCAGCAAGAGCTAAAAAATAGAAAACCCTTTAAACAATTTTTCCTCCTAAACCGGTGGATGTTTTTTTTTTTTTTTTTTTTTTTTTTTTTTTAAATAATTTCACATGAATATTTCTTAGGTGACCCTCTACCAAAATAGCTCAAACTGTTCCGCTCCAATGAAAAAGATGGCCACCAGTGCTAAAAATAAAAGAAACAAACTTTTGACGACTTCTAAACAGATGGACGGATGTGAAATAATTTCACAGGAATCTTATTTTGGCGACCTTCGACCAAAATTGTTCACAATGTTCCACTCTGCTACACAAGGTGGCCGCCAGTGCTAAAAATAGAAAAAAAAAAAACAAAAACAAAAACAAAAAAACATAAAACGATCTCCTAAGTGGGTGGATTGATTTTGAAAAGATTTCACAGGAATGTTCTTTGGGTGTTCATCTATTAAAATTGCTCAAATCGTTCCACTGTGCTGAACAAGATGGCTGCAAGAGCTTAAAACAGAAATAAAAAACAACAAACGTTTAAATGACGTCTTCCTCTAAAACACTAGACAGATTGTGAAATAAATTTTACAGTAATATTCCATGTGTGACCCTCTAACAAAATTGCTCAAAATCATTTTGCTCCACTGAACATGGAGGCCGCCAGAGCTAAAAATAGGCACACCTTAAAACGACTTTTCCTCCTAAACAGCTGGGCCCGGTTGTTCAAAACTAACGATGTCGTTAGTTAACGATTCGTTAAAATTTACATCGAGTGATACGCAAATATGCTGAATTTGTTTTGCTGAAAAAATGTGAGTAGCTTTTGCACTGCAAAAGCTACTCACGTTTTCTCAGCAAAAAATATCAGAATATTGTATATTAAATCTGCTAAAACAGTTAACGAAATGACCCTTAACGAGCTCGTTAAGCTAACGACGTTTTGAACAACTGGGCCCTGGACTAATTTTGAAATATTTTTACAGAAATGTTCCTTGGGTCATCGTGTACCATATTTGCTCAAACCCTCCACTCCACTCTATATTACATACCATTTCATTTGTACAATATGGATCAGGTGAGCGATCCGGGGCCATCATGGCCGAAAACATGGCTCACATTTCTTGTAAAATGTCCAGTCCTTTTCATGGAAATGTCAGAAAAAATATCAGCAATTTATCATCTTCTGAATCTGCCCAAAAAAACATTATTTTGGTTAAATCATTACCTGTCTCTGGGCTAGTTCAGCAGATAGCAAGTTGACGATATTTTTTCTTATTTGTCCATGAAAATATAAACAAATTTATAATAAAGAACACAACACTAAGGCCAACTATAGTGTCAACACGAAAACATGCCTATATAATTTTGGCCCCCTTAAACCCTACTTTTATACAGTAAAACTGGGGTTTACAGGGATATACATTATTTTCTTATTTCTGCTCAAAAACAGATTGCGGGTTCTCGCTAGAACCGCCTCGTCGAGGCGATTCTAGCGAGTACCCATAATCTTTGTTTTGAGCAGAAATATGAAAAATATCAGATTTTTTTATCTAAAATTTGTCATTTTTTGGTGGTAAAATGTTTCAGTATATTTGAATAGGCATGTTTTCGCAATGGACATAAATTCTAAGTGGAATGACCTTGAAAACAATGAACACTCACAAAACTAAAAGAACTGATTCAGCTAACTTTTTGAACAACCCCTTCAAATATAAAGGTTGACAATTTATGAGGAGACAATTTTCATGCAATGTCAAAGCCTATTTTCTATGAAAAAAACAACAACAAAAAAACAACAACAACAACAACAACAAAAAAGCAACAACAACAAAAAACAACAACAAAAAACAAAACAAAACAAAACAAAAACATATTTCAAAACATCGCTGCTGGGAATACCTAGCATCTAAGCGTTAAACTTTACCTTATTTGTATTGATTCTATATTATTTTACTTATATAATCTGATAAACATACACAAGTTTCAAAATATAAACAAGAGGAATTATGAATCTCAAGTCATAACAGAGTTTCAGTTGTTTTGCAGGTTTTCGTTTCATCACGACTCACCTAGGTATGAAGACACTTCATACATTCAGTATTTAAGGGAAATAGATACATTTTAAGGGTATGCAATTTTGTCAACACATTGTTTTGTCTCCCTTCTGAAAAAAGGGTCTACTTTAAAAGGAAAGAAGTTGCTCCCAAGGGGAGCACATTCTTTTTTTTTTCTTAAAGCGTAGACCTCCTTTCAGAAGGAAATTGGTGTGCAACAAAGCAAACAGGAAGTCACAAAAGTTGCCCCCCACCCACCCCCTTGTAAAAAAAGGCAAACCCCGCCCCCCCCCCCCACCCAGCCACCCCCCCCCCCCCCACCAAAAAAAAAAAAAAAAAAAAAAAAAAAAAAAAAAACGGGTGTATCAAGCCTCCTTAAAAAGAAGATTCTGTTTCAGCCTTGGTGACTCCCTTCGAAACATTAGAAAGATTTTACATTTCTTATTTGAGCTGCAACATAAGAAAACGTACCTTCTGATATGCGCACCCAAAGAAGACACAAATCAGCCTGCGCATTCACACAATCTGATCAGATTTTGCATCCGAGGCTACCTGAGTTGCGCCCAATGAAGATTCAGATCAGACTGCGCGAATGCGCAGTCTGATCTGAATCTTCGCTGGCCGCAAATATCTGAAGGTACGTTTTCCGACATTGCGGCTCATTTCTTTTCAATACATTACCTAAAACTATGTTTTCATTATTTTAATAGGTTTATATTACGGGACTAAGTTACAATATCTAGCGATAGAAATCAACACAACAATGAATGTTTATAGTCTGGGGTACAAGGAAGGTCTACCAGTATACTATAAATGGGAGGCATTGGTAAATGATTTGGTATGTATAATATTGTTCAAGTCAGTTCCAGCTAAAGCCATTATATCTTCAGAGATTGCTTCAGTAAAGTTTTATTTAAAACGTGGGCATCCCTTTAGAAACCAGCTCATTCCAAGGCGATATTAGTGTTGGTGTTAGTCTTCGTTTGTTTCCACTGTTTCCCTTGAAGTGCTGCTTTGGTTCTCTGATTTTATGTAATTAAACTGTCAACACTTGCCTTGGTATGGCTGTATTCGTGATTATGGCATTTACTGGGTATTTATTTTATTAGTTTCTACAGAGCTTATAATTCTACTAACGGGGCTATGCTCCTTGAAAAGACTTTCAGGAGGAAAGTGTCTTTTCATTGGCTAGCTGACTCCAGCAGTGATTGGCATTAATGTGTTTGTATAACCCTTGCTGCAAATGAAGAAGATCAGATTAAGAAATGATTTCAAGTTTTATTACTTTTACAGTGGTCTTTTAAACTTTATCACCCTTTGGGCAAATTCAGCAGACGACAATTCGATGATAATTTTCTATTTTTCCACAGGAAACGGACTTTGACATTTCATGCAAGGAGACAGTTTGCATGAAATGTCAAACCCCGTTTTCTGGGAAACATAGAAAAAAATCAAAATGTCCTCTGCTGATTTCTTTACCCAGCATGCTCAGTGTTAACCAGCTTTGACTGGGCAGCTGGCATGTGTAATTATTATTTTTTAACATTTAATGAAGTACTGCAGAGGTGGAAGCTATATCATAATAGTTTTTCTGAGAAAACTAGATTGTATTCCTGATAAGCTCTCAGCCATTAGCCAATCAGATGGTAGGCAACCCGCACACTACATGTGTACACCCTATACTAGAAGCTGATAGCCCCCGTTAGTAGAATTATAAGTCTCTGTTTTCGCAGAATATATGGCCTGGCACTCGGTTTGCCTGTTTTGAAAAACAAAAAGTTTTAACGAATTTCTATTTTTTTTTTCGGGGGGGCGGGGGGGGGGGGGGTCGGGGGGTGGGGGGGGGCGGAGCGGAATATTAATAAAGCATAATTAATCTACTGTCTGTTGATTTAACCGAAGTTGCTTGGCAATTTCACAGATGTTGGACAAACCAGACGAAACATGATTGCGTGAACACTTCTATAAAACAAACAAACAAACAAAAAATAAAATAAAATAAAATGAAAGATATACAGTAATTTTCTTTTCCCGACATTTTAAATATACCGGTCACCCTCCGATTGACCTTTCGATTCAACAAGTGGAAAAAATATTTACGATAAAAATATATCTTCTAGATTTAAGAACATCAAAAGGCATAAAACTGAATTAAAATGGATAAAGGCTTTGTCCGCAAACTGCATTTCCACGGGGTTTAAATCATAATATATATCATTAGGGTAATGTAATTAAATTACCAGATTTTGATGCATTTTCTCGTTTTGTCTTTTTGATATGAGAGATCGAAAAACCAGATAACTGTCCGATTGCTACATTATCTACGGATAATTTATGTATTTCAGAAAACGTGGCTTCCTCCTAGTCTCCAAGGTGTGTTTCAGGCGACAACGAATCTATGGCACTGGCTACATGTACAAGAGGTAATGGGGGATGCTTATGAGCTCTTACTATTCTTTCAAACATGCGATTTGTCTATATTTGAAGGGACTGTACAAGACAGTATAGCTAAGTCAAATGTTCCTGATTGTGAGAAAAATGATAAAAACATTCTCCCATTTTTGTTAACAATTAAGATCATTTGATGTGTTCTCCCATCTTCCTCACAATTAAGAAAGTTTGACTTTAAAAGCTCTCTTCTTGTACAACCCCTTTATATTAAGATATTTTTTTTATTTCAAATATGTTTAATTTTTGTAAAGAGACAATGCCAATAGTTTTAGTATTTAAACTGACAATTTGATACGAATTATGACGGGACCCAGGGTGAAGTTGGCTAGCTGTAAAAGTGCTTTAAACCCCCCGGTGGTTTACTCTACTAACCGTTCTAAGGCGGTGGTCCCGGTGTTAGTCTTACTCTTTGTTGCTTTGTGATTTATTCTATGAGGCGATTTGTTGTATGTCTTACCTTGTGTAACGTTGTTCTTGTGTTTTCAGTCCTTTTAGCATTGTGATTACCTCGCTTGGGAAGAGAGAGCTAATCTTAGTGCTTTTCGTACGTTTGATCGATTTGTGCTTGTTTGGATTTGTCGGTTTCCTCTTCCTCTTGGTGTCTGGGAAGGGCTGCGGTTTGTGATTGTGGCACTCCCTGGACTTTTCCCTTACCTTTTTTTACTTGGCTGTTAATTTTTCTCTTTTCATTTTGCAAAACATGGTATAGTTTAGAAATAGTTTAACACAAAAATCAGCTTAGTTCGTGTTTATCCCTTTGGCGCCTTCTTGCACTAGGAGAGCTAGGGCTTAAAGGTTTGAGTCTCCTTCTGTTCTTCTTTCATAACCTCGAGGAGGCTTTTTTTCGTAATTGTGACGGTCCTGGGAAGCGTCATCTATATTTCTTCATGCGGAAAGAAATATTCTGATCAGACTGTGCATAGGTGCAGACTGATCAGAGTCTTTGTTGGGCACACGCCCTATTACTAAAATGCATATGCGCAGGCTAATTTAAGTATTCGTAGGGTGCACATGTCAGAAGGTACGTTTTCACACCTTACGGCTCATATGGACCTACCAACTTATGTGTCACAAGACATTTTCTCAGATTGTACCTCCACAAAGTTATTCACTTATATTCCAAATCCTCATTTTTGAAGGAATAATTTTACACTTTCGTAAAGTCCAGAACAGGAATCGCCGGATCTGATTTCCTTCCGCCATCTCAAAAATCAACATTTTGATGACAAAGTTGGAATTATAAAGGAAGAATTATTATTTTTGTGGATTTTATCGATGTGTACACTCCGGCGAATCACTTACAAGCTACAGTATGTGAGTGATTCGATAGAGTTTTCACATCGATAAACTCCACACAAATAAAATTCGTTGCAATTATAAAAATCCGAACTGATAGAATTTTATATATATGTTTTCAGATTCTAGCTACGTCCTCAATTATCGGAATCCTCGTTGGCTTATCCTCTGCCTGGATAATCCTAATCTTAACCACGTTCAATTACGTCATAGGGACCCTTGCCGTTATCATCATTGGACTGGTTTCCGCCTGTGTTATCGGGATAATACCGCTTGCAGGGTGGAAGCTAGGGGTGAGTTATTCATTAACTTATGTATGTCTGGTATGCCTAGTGGTGTTTTCTGCTTAAGTGCAAAAATTGGATTTATCCATTTAGTATTTAAATGCACGCTTTACAATACTGCAGTTGCACGTGTAGCTTGATGGCAAACGGAGCAAGCCCTAAGACCCCGTGTTCTGTGGCCTCTGTATGGGTCTGCATTGTTTGGAAAGATCTGTTTATTGAACATTGGTCCTGAATGTGTTATTTAGGGTTTGCTTTATTTACAGCTACATAGTTTTATATTTTCTGGCGATTCCATTTACAGGTTGTTCACACAGTCTTGAAAAAATTTTATCGACCACTCTCTGTTTATAATGTTCATGAAGGCAATGTATCTTAACTAGTATATAAATTGGTAAGCCATCATGGATCCCATCATTGAGTGGACTGCATAGACCTTGTAGATTATCCGCCAACTTTTGGGACTTCCAGTTTGCTTTGTTGTACACCAATAAACGGTTCTGCTGTAAAAGGAAAGAATTTGCTTCCCCCTCCCCCTGGGAATGAATTCTTTTCTTTATAGAGTAAACTCCTTTTCAGAAGGGAGAGATAACAATCTAACAGTTGCCGCCCCTAATAGTCAGGGCCCAGTTGTTCAAAGCTAACGCTGTCGTTAGTTAACGATTCGTTAAAATTTATATCGAGTGATACACAATTATGCTGAAATTTTTTGCTGAAAAAATTGCAGTGCAAAAGCTACTCACATTTTTTCAGCAAAAAATATCAGAATATTGTATATTTAATACTCTAAAACAGTTAACGAAATGACCCTTAACGAGCTCGTTAAGCTAACGACGCTTTGAACAACTGGGCCCAGGCACCTTAGTGTCTTAATAATACACATAATGTTTGAGAACAGTTTGAAAATTAGTTAAAGAGAATGGGTAAGTTTCACGTTAGTGCAGAAATCATATGAAAGTTTAAACCCTAAGTTCTGAGCAAAAGCTATTTTAAATTGTCTCTGCTGGTAGCATTTTAAAGTCAGGTTAAATGGTAATAAACTATGTATGGTGAGCTCTCATTATCTCAAAATCAAATGGTGTAGAGTTTTCAATTTGACATAACCCTTAAAACGCCAAGAAAACCTGCATCTGAAAATATCGTCTGTTTATGTCGTCTGCTGAATATTCTTGCAAACTTTTCAAACATACTTTCTGCATGTATGCAAACAGTGTGGACCCAGATCAGACTGCTCCTATTTGGGTCCACAATGTTTGCAACAATGACTTTAAAAGTAACCGGCAGAAGATAAAGCAGACGTCAATTGTTGTGACTGGCGCTTTAAGGGTTAACAGAAGATTGAGATAAAATGAGTTAAATGTAAAGATTAGGAAACTGAACCAAATTTATATCAAATTTTACAAATGCAGGTACTTTCACGTATCAGTGTATGAGATAATGAGAGTTTATATTTTTATTTTGAAGGTGTTGGAGTCCATTAATCTGTGTATGGTAGTTGGCTTGTCAGTGGACTATGTGGTCCATCTTGCTGAAGCCTATCGGATGTCACCAGCCGAGCGACGTCACGACCGGGTCAAGGACATGCTCCAGTCTATGGGGCTTTCTGTCGTCTCAGGGGCCATAACAACTCTAGGGGCAGCGACGTTCATGTTGTTCGCTCAGATCCAGTTTTTCTTCCAATTCGGTATTTTCATTATCAGCACAGTCGGAATGTCTCTGGTGTTTTCGTTGTTGGGTTTTACCACAATCATGGCGTTGTGTGGACCACAAGGAGACACTGGATCACTAGGAAAACTTGCAAAGAAGTGTTTGAAGTGTTGCTTCGGAGATAGGTGTTGCAAAAACAGCAAAATTGCAGGAAACAATAACGTAGAAAATGCAAGGACGCATAATAGGTTGTGCGAAAAACTTACACCATGTTACATTGTTGAGAAATTGTTCGACAGAATAAGCTATGGAAAATGACCTATCTGTCATTGTTCCAGATAAGGTGCGTTTTCGTACAAAAATTCTGATATTTTCTTATATCTCCATGAAAACATGTTGCATGTACTCATTAGAAGCACCTCGTCGAAGCGCTTCTAATGAGTACCTACAACATATGTTTTCACGGAGAAATTAGAAAAAAATGTTATATGTGGATACTTCTCTTATCTAGAGTTATGGTTGCACAGAAAGCATCCAAAGGGAACTTTTCTTAATGCTCCCTGAAAGCATTTTTTGTCAGTACTTATTAGATTCCCCTCTAAGGAGTACCCACATATATTCTATGCACAAGTGAGAAAGTATCACTAATACAAATATTTACGATAGGGATTTTATTAAATTTATGCAGAATAAACATGTCCTTTCAGATCTCAGAAGAGTTTTTTCATAACTCCTATATTTACAAAGGAAAGTTATTTGGTGCATACTTCTTTAATGCAAATATACATTCACTTTTATTCAGTATTCTATAAGCGTGTACTTGTCAATTGAAAATAGCCTGCATTACTAAATTGTACAAACAAGTTCGCTGAAAATAGTTCACAAATACTATTAATAGCATAATCTTACTGTCCTCATAAGGAGGTGATGTCTCATGTGGTGTTGCAATTGACTGTGTTATAACTATTTCCAAAGGGAGAAATTCTTTCCTTTTAGGGTAGACCCCTTTTCAGGCGGTATTCATTGTGCAGGAAAGCAAACAAGAAATCTAAAAACTGTTTCCCATGCAAAACCTTCAGGGATACTGAATATACTTGGTGTTTTCCACCTTTTTCTACAAGGAAAACAACTTTTGTGACTTCGTGTTTGCTTTCGAGTACATCGCCCCCCTATAAAAAGGGGTCTGCTCTTCCTGCTCTTTTCAGAAGGGAGTTAAACAGCTTTGATAGAGCTGCATCACCCTTGAAACTGATTTCATTTCCTAAAGTCTAGTTTCTAAGATAGACGAGTGTACTAGGCACAGATGGGTTGAACTGGTGCTAATAAATGTAGTTTTGCTGTTTATATATTATATATTCTATATTTTTGCCATTTTAATAAATTCTGTTTCATTATTTCACTATAGTTATTATTGTTCATTTCATTACCGTCTTTTTCTTTCCTTCTTATACTACCTGTTTTTTAGAAACACAAATGTCTCATATAAGCATGATGTAAACGCGAATTCCGGCTTCTGTTTCAAATCAGGGCCCAGTTGTTCAAAGCTTACGATGTCGTTAGTTAACGATCCGTTAAAATTTACATTGAGTGATACACAAATATGCTGAAATTTTTTTGCTGAAAAAAATGTGAGTGCAAAAGCTACTCACATTTTTTCAGCAAAAAATATCAAAATAATGTATATTGAATCCGCTAAAACAGTTAACGAAATGACCCTTAACGAGCTCGTTAAGCTAACGACGCTTTGAACAATTGGGCCCTGATATATATGTAGGGTATCAAGCCGTTTGTGGATAATACATTTGAACCATTGTAATGCAAGAACTTGAAGATCTTTCAGGTCGTGAGGTGTTTCAGAGCTCATCCGCAGTCTGATCAGAGTCCTAGGTCACTCTGTGGACAGCCAATTATCCAAAAGTCTTTCATCTTGATCAGCCTGTGCGGACGCTGCACAGGCCCACATTAGTCTTCGCTGGGCGTGCATGCAATCTTGTAGAAAATGCTGTGACCCTGCTCAGTTTTATTTTCAATAATTTAAATATCTTCTGTAATTGCTCGTGCTTTTGCATCTAATAGTATATCCCCAGTAAGCATTCTTTATAAATCTATAGTGGGCCGTTATCGGCCCGTCAAGGTAGATGACGGGTCGATAACGGCACGCTATAGATTTATAAAGAATGCTAGTTGGGTTCCTCTTAAACCTGGAAATGTCAGAGATGCCAGAGGCAAAATTCATAGACCAGGTTTAACACATTAAGAGGAAGATCTATTCAAATCCGAATTTTATGGCGACTTTGTCTATAAATTCGGAAGGGTGATGGTATTAGGCAAGGTTCCGATCAAATATGTCTGAGCAAACAGTGTAGACTCAGTGTAGACCCAGATCAAACTGCTCCTGTAGGAGCAGTTTGATCAGGGTCTGCACTGATTGTCATTCTATCAGTACTTTTAGACATATCAAAAGGTAGTCAAACAGACCTAGTAAAATTGTATGTGAATTATGGTGCTAAGTCCAAATATATTTGGAAATTATGGTATAATTCTACATAAACGAGAAAAAAAATCCCCATCTACCCTACCTATTTTTTTCTAAAATGTTACCCTAAACACACATATTTTTCTATTTGGTCTAAGTTGTCGTTCAAGGTGGTTCTTCTCTGTTTATATGTCAATTATTGCAATTGTGGCGTTGCGTCTGAATATGTGAAAACGCTCAGCCCGTTGGATACCCAGCTATTGGGTATAATTGATCAGAAGCGCACAAGACAGAATAAGCCGCGCGCTTATCTGAACCTTTTTGAGACAGATCCTGAAAAGTTTCTCCTGAGTTTTGTGACTATGGATGAAACATGGGTCTATAATTTCTCCAAGAATCCAAACAACAGTCCAAACAATGAAAGCATCCTGGATCACCACCGCCAAAGAAGGCAAAGACTATTCTCTCAGCTAGGAATGTTATGGCTTTGTTTTTTGAGATGTTGATGATATTTTTATGGTAGATTATCTCCAAAGGAGCAGACATACTAGGTTTCACTTCTTCGGCAGTAAAGAGAAAATATAAAGGTCAAACGCCTTGGGAAACACAGTAAAGGTGCCCAGCGGGCACATGACGTTTATACAACGTCGGCTCAACGTTGAGGCCACGTTGTATTAACGTCATGTGCCCGCTGGGTGTGCTGTTTCACCAGGACAATGCTCTAGCTTACACACTTGCCATTGTTATGGCTGCCATCAATGATTGTGGATTTGAATTGCTTTAACATTCCTCTTATTCGCTTGATATCGCTCCATCAGACTTCCACTTATTCCCAAAGTTGAAAAAAGGTCTTTTTGGTACCCATTTTCAGTCATGCAGTGAAGGACTGTCTAGACAGTCAATAAAAAGACTTCGTTTAAAGTGGCATTTAGGCCCTGCAACATTGCTGGCAAAAGTGTATGGACAATGAGGCAGATTACGTTGAAAAATAATACAACCTGTCCCCCAAAAGTCAGTTTTTTACATGTGAGGCTCAAAGTTTTTTCAAACAGTCCTCGCAGTTATACCTAAACTCTACGTCTTAGAATGCTTTACTCGGGACCCTACATATATATAATAAAACTTACCAAACTATGGGCTCGAACCCGTGCCTCTCTCACGCCATAGCACATTCTGTGGAGCTGCAATACATGCACGTGTTAAATGTATCTGGTGATTTATGTTAGTATTAAGATGGTTAAAATGGACAAGGGGATAAAAAAAATTAGGGAATATTTCAAATTATCTAGAATTACAGAAATACAAATTCTTCTTCAATACCTCCAAAGTACTGCAGCTTCCGTTATATCACTACACAGCATTAGGCACTGAACAAGGGCTTATAATGGAAGTAAATATCTAGATGATGTCTTTTCTGAGTCTGGTGACCATCTGAGAACATATAGATAATTATCCACTTTACAGCTATCTGCACCTAACTAGCAATTCACCACACTGAATATTTTCCCGGTTATAACAAATCATATACAGTTAATAGCCAAAAGTGTAACATAATAAATTTTTGCAATACAGATATCACAGGTAATATTATTTTCTTAGAGATTCTTCTTCTTCTTCTTCCTGATAAAGGACCGGGCCCAATGCAAAACCTAATTTGTCCTGCGGGACAAGTCATGGTCAGCAAAAACAGCAGTTGTCCCCGAAACGTCGTTAAAACCTGGGCCCCAGTTGTTCAAAGCGTCGTTAGCTTAACGAGCGCGTTAAGAGTCATTTCATTAACTATTTTAGCGGATTCAATACACAATATTCTGATATTTTTTGCTGAAAAAAAGTGAGTAGCTTTTGCGCTGCAAAAGCTACTCACATTTTTTCAGCAAAAAATTTCAGCATATTTGCGTATCACTCGATGTAAATTTTAACAAATCGCTAACTAACGATATCGTTAGCTTTGAACAACTGGGCCCTGGTTAGAAAATATCTATAATCTGGTCTTCTGATTGCTGACATGGCATAGGCCTGGGCTAGTCTTCTGGTCAGACTAGCCTGGAACTCCTCCAAGGATGTAGCAGCTGTTATGTTGTTTTGAAGTTCATTCCATTCCCTTGATGTATGTAGAAAAAACGATTTTTAGTACACATCATCATCCTATTATGATTAACGTGCAGGTACAGGGGCAACATCCAACATCAGTGGGCCCCCTTCCAGGTAGCTGGCGTGCTGCAAGCATGGCAGATCTCACACCAGATCTCTAGGTATATCTATCATGAGGGTCGATAGCCGAGATCTTCCACTCTCTGCATTCCCTCTCTGTCAGCAGCTTCCATGTCATCTTGGGCCTCCCAGGCCCACGCTTTCCATCAACCTGTATGTCAAAGGCTGTCTTGACTGCAACATTGGAGCGTTTCACATGTCCATACCAGCGAAGCCTTCTCTCCTTCAGAATGAGGTCCAGATCTTCAATGCCAAGCCGCGCAAGTAGCTCACTGGATCTGGTGGTGACAATGTCTTGCGGCTTGACATAGCAGAGATGTCTGATCATTGCCTTGTCATAACTGTATATATTCTTTCCTGGAAGAATCCACAGCTTCTGGACCTTCTGTCCCTGTTTCAGGTAGCACCTTGAGTCGACGTCAACCAAACCATGCTGCATGTTGTAAAGCAAGCTGAAGCAAGCGATGTAACGTCGATCCTGGAGACTTTCCCAGCTGATGTCTTGTATCATGGCTGTAGCACAGCCAGGAGTGCGCGAAGAGTAGCCGTTATACACCTATCTGTGCGCAGGACGTTGAGCTTGCTCCATAGTCGTGAGATCTCCTTGGCGATGCGGATCCTAGACTGTTGAAGCGTATTCCAGTACTGGTCACACTATTGTAATGTAAGTGGCCGCCATAACATCTCTTGTGCACTCTTAAAAGTTATGGCACAAGAAGCCTAAGGTTCTGTTCCCCTTGCTGGCTACCTCAGATGTGTGACTTGGCCATGACCTATCCTCTGTGACCTTCATCCCAAGGTATTTACTGTCATCTACTACATATAGCGTCTGGCCATGGAGTTTATAGTTTGACTGGAAGATTCTCTTTATTCTGCCTAAGGCAATGTGTGTATGAAGGATTATTTGGAAGCATTGAAACTCATCTGCCATACTCGTACCCATTCTTCAAGAGCTGTCAGATCTTCATATAGCTGGATGTTGTCCTTATCACCATCAATTGTCAGGTAGAGAAGGCTGTCATCTGAAAATAATCTGGCGTCAGATGTTTTCAGGGAGTCTGACAAGTCGTTGATGTATGCTAAGAATAGCAGTGGGCCCAGTACAGTTCCCTGGGGGCCCTTGACGTCTACTGGTTCCTAGGGTAATCCTTCAAGCACTATTTGCTATTTCCGTTGTTTAGGAAAGCTCCGATTCAGTTTAGAACCATTCCTCTTACACCGTTGTACTCGAGCTTGTTTAATAACCGGGAGTATGGCACTTTGCCGAACGCTTTTTAAAAATTAAACAATATGACGTCCACTTGATCCCCTTTTGGCAAGTCTGGATGCAGTTTCCTGTATAGTGATGACTAGTTGTGTCTCACATGAGCGCTTCTTTCAAAATCCGTGTTGGTTGTCTTTGAGAATGTTATACTTGTCGAAATGGGCCATCATGTTGTTATGGATTATATGTTCCAGTAGCTTGCAGATGATTGCAGTAAGGGACGCAGTTAGGTAGTTGGCCGGTTTGCGCTTGTCACCATCTTGAACATAGGTACAATCCATGCATTTCTCCGATCAGCTGGTATCTGTCCACAGTCTAATGACGTCTGATATAGGGTTGTCAAAGTCGGGTAATTTGCAGCTTTCAGGATGAAGGCTGTAATGGAATCAGGTCCTGTAGCTTTGGAAAGTTTCAATCTCTTAGGGATTCGTGTTCTAAAGACTCTCTTTGAGAGCATTTCAGACACATTTAAATATATCTAAAATATGATATACTGAATATTAATAGTTTGTTTAAACCATCAATTTTATGAACTGTAAAAATGCTTCCAAGGGTCGGCAAAAACTGAGTGCATTCAAATTGCTTTGAAAACATTAAAATTTACTTCAGTTACATATGCATGAATTTCCTCAACAATGAACATCAAATCAATAAATATAGATGTTCGATCTTTGCTGCATTCTTTGATTTTACCCTACTATTTCCTATCAGAACCATAAAATGAAGAATAATGACACGATTTTCACCATGATTTAAAGCATTTTTGATTGTAGTGTTTGACGTGGACTACCGGCCTTGCATACTTCGGAATAGTTTGTGATGCAGTTTGTGTGCAGAACAGAACAAAAGTTTACCATAGTCTCACTTCATATATATGCATGTAAGATATGATTATGATAGACTTATGAGAGGCTTATTCATTTCCTATGGGATCATTGGGCTCATTGTGGTATATTTGAAAAAGGAGTTCTGCTTATGTATATGCTAGAGGGCGTAAGCGGTGTTGCAAACTTCATTATTGCTTACGAAGAGTATCAATAAAACCGAGACTCACATTTTCTAATCCGTAATGTGTTCTTTGTTTCCAAAGGCAATCTTTTTTACGTTTCTTACTAAAACATACGTTATAATCATAAGATTAAACACTGACTCCGTACCTGCAGCGGCCGTCTTTGAGTACTTGTATGGAGGCCAAAAAACGACCACCGTACTTTTATACAGCATATATATATATATATATATATATATATATATATATATATATATATATATATATATATATATATATATATATATATATAGACTGGGTCCAACAGTCTCCAGTGACTAAATATTTCTCTCATAATCCTGTTTGACAATCCACTTAAATAAAACCGAAAACTATCATGACTTAGTGACCAGCCTTTATAGTCATGATATTACTTTGGTTTTATTTTAGTGGATTATTTAACAGATTATAAGAAAAAAAAAATTAGTCACTGGAGACTGGAGCCAGTCTAACATATAATCTTTATTAAATGCTCTGGTCCTTTAGGTTTGTTGGACTCTAACATTATTTTTGAAAATAAAGTTCCGCCCAAAGCTGCTAAGGGGTGCATTTTGATATCTTTCACTCTGACTGAATCTGCTATTTTTTTTTTTTTTTTTTTTTTTGCTGTGTCTGCCAAAAGATCTTTTGAATATTATCGCAACAAGTCCCTTGTGGCAGACGCCAGCCAGGTGTGTGTGTGTGTGTGTGTGTGTGTGTGCGTGCGTGCGTGCGCGCGAGCTCGCGTGTGTATTTTCATTTATAAGTTTGCTAATTTAGGAAATAATTCTGGCAATATTCCCTTTGATACTTGCAAGTTTATAAATTATTTCTCTAGTGTAAGTGCTAGACTTTAACCCTTAAAGCGCCAATCACAACTATTGTCGTCTGCTTTGTCATCTGCTTGTGATTTTAAAAGTCATTTTTGCAAACAGTGTGGACCCAGATCAGACTGCGCCTTTAGGAGCACTGTTTGCCTGTATGCAAAAAATAGGTTTGAAAAATCTGCAAGAATATTCAGCAGATGACATAAACAGACGACATTTTCAGATGCAGTTTTTCTTGGCGCTTTAAGGGTTAAAAGACCGCAGTCAGATCAGATTCTCCCTTATTCACTTACATGTCAAGGCAACATTATGCGTATGATGATTCAAGTGCACATGCACTAGCCGCTGCACAGCGGGACTGAAATAATGTGAGTAAACCACATGACATACATTGCATGAACCATTCGTACCATGTAACCTTTAATATTACCATATTTTCCCTAAGCAATCGGACACCTTACCATATTGCCCAGAAATTAACCCTTCTCATGCTGAATAAATTAAGATACCACGCCCACTTCTAATTTCCAGCCAATCAGATTACTTGATCCATGTTTTTGACAGAAATTCACAAATTTTATGACAAACAGTGCAGATCCAGATCAGTTGGCTTCTTCAGAAGCCAACTGATCTGGATCTACACTGTTTGCTGAGACAGGGCATGACGTGTTCAGCAAGAGAAGGGTTAACAAGGCCATTTTAATTCTTGCCGATGTGTCTTAAACTACTGAAATTAGTGGTAAACAGTGTTGACCCTGATCAGACGCCGCGTTCTGCGGCGTCTGATGTGGGTCTACAATGTTTGCTCAAGCGGATCTGTCTTTTGTTTTTGTTTTTGTGTTGAGGTTTTACGGCCCAGTCAACCCAATGGGGTCATGTCGAGCGCGGTCAGTTTACCTAATTACACGTTTACTGGGCAGGCTTAGTCCTCTAAGCGGTTAACCAGTATTGTGCATATTCTTTCGCCAGAAACTGACAACTCGAGGGTTGAGCGCAAGACTATAGTAACTCAAACATATTTTTGAAACCCTTGTTTAGGGGCAACTGGGACCCCTTTGTAAACAATGCAAATTTAGGTGCCATTGCTCATACGAGCAATGGCACCTAAATTTTCATTGTTTACAGAAAGAAATGTTGTAATCTTCATAACGCCTTCATGGTGAGAAGATTAGGTTTGGGGAAAAACAACCATCTGACTTACGCCAGTCTTGCGCTCAACCCTCGAACTGCCCTTCTTGAATCAGCGGAAGGGAGAGAATGACCGTAGAAAATATTTCATGATCAATCTCCATGAAAGAATGTTGCCGACCTCGGCGAGGGTTGAACCCGCGACCTCCTGGTCTCCAGTCGGACGGCGCATCCAACTGAGCCACCGAGGCCGGCACTTAGAGTAAACATGGTAGGCCGTTTATATGCCTTGCAGAACATCTTTTGACGCATGGACTGGCAGGTCTGTGCAAATCCTAAGAACAGTTTGATCTAGGTCTACACTATTTGCCGTTCATTTGGTACTTAATAGACACATTACGTTGTCTGATCTTTGTCGACAGTGTTTGCAGTGTTGTTTTGAGAGTGGGGTGGGGACGGCGGGGGGGGGGGGGGGGGGGGGGACGCTAGGCATAAATGGATGAAGTCTGGACGGAAACACACTTTGATGGGCCTTCGCTCTCACCTT
This sequence comes from Anodontia alba, assembly GCA_964016985.1. Lineage (NCBI taxonomy): Eukaryota > Metazoa > Mollusca > Bivalvia > Lucinida > Lucinidae > Anodontia > Anodontia alba. The sequence goes on along the minus strand of OZ024823.1, from coordinate 56,000,248 downwards.
CGCTATCCGTACTCCCCCTGAAGACGCTTTTACCATGTCAAGCTCATTTGGAAATCATATACATCTAATAATCATAATATTGAGGATATATGGATTTGGATCAAAAGATTTGATAATTTTATTGGTACAAGTAAAATGTTTCACAAAAAATCGATAAAAAGATGATTATCATATAAAACTGTTATTGAAAAGGTCTTAATTCCTTTTTAATCGAACCATATACTGTTGCATAAAAAAAGTCATTTTACGATGCATATTAGAATGGCTCCCGTCAAACTGATACATGTTATTTGAATCGGCATAAAAATGATTTATATTTTACAAAAAATCCTATCTTTTGGAACGTCTTTCACTCTAGATTGGCTGATAATTTCTGAAAGGATGATGATAGGCATAAAAAAATAGTCATGGGGGAGTGTTTTATACCTTTGTTGGATTAGAAAAACTAAAAGTCCAGGATAGATGCGTGTTCTCTTCTCCTCGAGTTGCTTTTTATATGATTTGAACCAGCGCACGATAAAACCTACAATACAACCTATGCATTACGAAAACACGCCTATTCAAATATATAGAAAATTTCACCTAAAAAAACTGAAAATTTTCAGATAAAAAAAACTCTCATATTTTTCGTATTTCTGCTCAAAACATAGATTATGGGTACTCGTTAAAACCGCCTCGGCGAGGCGGTTCTAACGAGTACCCACAATCTATGTTTTTGAGCAGAAATAAAGAAAATAATGCATACCCCTGTAAACCCCAGTTTTACTATATAAAAGTGGGGTTTAAGGGGGTCAAAATTATATAGGCATGTTTTCGTGATGGTGTCCTGCAAAGATCAGCCTGTACATCCACCCAGTATGGAAAGGGCTCTCGTTTATCCCTCTTTAGTTAACGCAGAAGCTGTAGAAGGCAGCTGTGATCAGCGAAGACTATGATCAGACTGCGCAGATGCGCAGGTCACACAAGTCTTATTGTAGTTTTGTCCTACGGTTGCTCATTTAACCTTGACCAATATCTGGACTAATTCAGTAGGCGACAAATTGACGATATTTCTTTATATGTATTTTTTCGCAGACAAAAAAAGCCCTGGACATTTCATGAAAAGTGTCTCCTTACAATCTGTATGAAATGTCAAAGCCTATTTTCAGGGAAAAAAAAAAAAAAAAAGTGTTTCAAAATATGTTCTGTTGAAATTTTTACCCAGCATGCACAGCGTTAATCGCTGAACTTTTTTTTGCGCATTCGATATTGAACGTGCCATAGTATATGTATAAGAAAAAATATCCTCGAATGAAACGACCTTTTGAAATGAGTAATTCGGTCCTCACGTTGCTATTCTGAATAATTTGGTCAATGTAATGATATTATGTTGTTGTTGTCTCTCTCTCTCTCTCTATCTCTCTCTCTCTCTCTCTCTCTGTCTGTCTGTGTGTCTGTTCATTATAACTCCTTATAAAATAAATACAGACGACTCCCGTTATCTCGAATTCCAAGGGACTCACTGGAACACTTCGAGATATCCGTACTTCGACATATCAGAGTTGAGAGAGTGAGGAAAACAATAAATTAAACAACCATATTTAACAAATGAATATGTAATTTGACTCCTGAAGTTAGAAATATATATACAAGAGGGCCATGATGGCCCTGTAACGCTCACCTGAGCAACATAGCACTTTGAGAGCCTGCTCTAGAACTGATCAAGGCATACATTCTCATCAGAGTTCAAAATGATTATATTAACAAGTAAGACAATGTAGCATGTCTAATGGACTGTGAAATAAAGGTCAAGGTCAAATATGGATGACTGCACTCAAGAGGCCATGCTAAGATGTATGCATGTACTAAATATCACTGGCTGTAGGAGCAATAGTTACTGAGAAACTGACCTAAACACAAACACTTTACAAGTACCAAATATCACTCTGTAGGACCAATAATTACTGAGAAACTGACCTAAATGGAAAAACTTAAGAGAGTCACTGGACAGAAAACTATACATTACCTTGAAATCATCAAGACAAACATTTTGAGCAAGATTCATGATCACTTAAAAAATGTGACCTCTAGAGCATCAACAAGGTTTTCCTTTGATTTGGCCAGGTGAACTAAATTTTGGTATCAAGTGACCCAGTTTCAAACTAGATCTAGAAATCATCAAGACAAACATTTTGAGCAATATTTATGATGATTATTTCAAAAATGTGACCTCTGGAGTGTTAACAGTTTTCTGCTGATTTGACCAGGTCACCTTGTGTTTGACCCCATGTGACCCAGTTTCAAACTTGACCTAGAAATCATCAAGACAAACATTTTGAGCAAGATTCATGATGATTGCTTCAAAAATGTGACCGCTAGAGTGTTAATAAGGTTTTCTGCTGATTTGGCCAGATGACCTAGTTTTTGACCCCAAGTGACCCAGTTTCAAACTTGACCTAGAAATCATCAAGACAAACATGTTGAGCAAGATTCATGATGATTGCTCGAAAAATGTGACCGCTAGAGTGATAACAAGGTTTTCTGCTGATCTGGCCAGGTGACCTAGTTTTTGACACAGGTGATCCAGTTTCGAACCTGACCTAAAAATCATCAAGACAAACATTTTGAGCAAGATTTATGATGATTGCTGAAAAAATGTGACCGCTAGAGTGTTAACAAAGTTTTCTGCTGATTTGGCCCGGTGACCTAGTTTTTGACTCCAAGTGACCCAGTTTCGAACTTGACCTAGAACTCATCAAGACAACATTTTGCGCAAGATTCATGATAATTGCTTCAAAAATGTGACCGCTAGAGTGATAACAAGATTTTACGCTGATTTGGCCAGGTCACCTAGTTTTTGACCCCATGTGATCCAGTTTCGAACTTGACCTAGAAATCATCAAGACAAACATTTTGCGCCAGATTCATGATGATTGCTTCAAAAATGTGACCGCTAGAGTGTTAACAAGGTTTTCTGCTGATTTGGCCACGTGACCCAGTTTCACACATATCCTAGAAATCATCAAGACAAACATTTTGAGCAAGATTCATGATAATTGCTTCAAAAATGTGACCGCTAGAGTGTAAACAAGGTTTTCTGCTGGTTTAGCCTGGTGACCTAGTTTTTGACCACAGGTGACCCAGTTTCTAACTTGACCTTGAAATCATCAAGACAAACATTTTGAGCAAGATTCATGATAATTGCTTGAAAAATGTGACCGCTAGAGTGTAAACAAGGTTTTCTGCTGATTTGGCCCGGTGACCTAGTTTTTGACTCAAAGTGACCCAGTTTCAAACTTGACCTAGAAATCATCAAGACAAACATATTGAGCAAGATTCATGATGATTGCTTCAAAAATGTGACCACTAGAGTGTTAACAAGGTTTTCTGCTGATCTGGAACGGTGACCTAGTTTTTGACCCCAAGTGACCCAGTTTCGAACTTGACCTAGATTTAATAGAGGCAAACATTTTGAGCAAGTTTCATCAAGAATGGGTCAAAACTATGACCTCTAGAATGTTAACAAGGTTTTCCTTTGAATTGACCTGGTGACCTAGTTTCTGACCCCAAGTAACCCAGTATCGAACTTGACCTAGATTCATAGAGGCAAACATTCTGACCAAGTTTCATCAAGATTGGATCAAAACTGTGACCTCTAGAGTGTTAACAAACTAATTGTTGACGACGGACGACGGACGACGGACGAGGGACGACGGACATAGGGTGATGACAATAGCTCACACTGAGCTTTTGCTCAGGTAAGCTAATAAAATAATGCGGAAAAGAGGAGAAATTGCTCTTTTCCACATTATTTTGTTACCTGTTGTCATTGTTTCATGTTAAAACAGGGACCAGATTTTCACTTCGAGATAAGCGGTAATTCGAAATAAGCGAGTTCGAGATAACGAGGTTCGACTGTATTTGCGGTAAAACAACATTATATTAACATGTGGTCGACAGGTTCATAGGTCGATATGTTGACAGTCGAGAGAATGCCAGATCATCAAGTTGACAGAACGACATGTCGCGGTTAGACATGTCAACAGGTTGAGAGATCAATAGGAGAATATGTCCACAGTTTGACGGTTGATAGTTCGATATGTCGACAGATCAGCATTTCTATAGTTATGCTAATGCCAAATTTGAGCCTCAAATACCCTCAATGAACAATACGTGAGGTATTTACTAATTATGGTTGCTTGTTGATGCGATGTATGCACTTATCATCAGTGCATCTAAACTATGATAAATATCGTCTTACGACGATGATCTTAAAAGCTGCAATTCGCTTTTATTTGTCATTTTATATTTCCATTATTTGGAGACGATTAGTGTTATTTTATGTTTTTGTCGTTAGTAATAGCCATGTATTCATTTGTATATACAGTCGAACCTCGTTATCTCGAACTCGCTTATTTCGAATTACCGCTTATCTCGAAGTAAAAATCTAGTCCCTGTTTTAACATGAAACTATGACAACAGGTAACAAAATAATGTGGAAAAGAGGAGAAATTGCTCCTAAGAAGCAATTTCTCCTCTTTTCCACAATATTTTCCGCATATCTCTATTTTCAGGAGTCAAATTACATATTCATTTGTGAAATGTGGTTGTTTAATTTATCTTTTTTCCTCAATTCTGCAAATCTGATATGTCAAGATACGGATATCTCGAAGTATTCCAGAGAGTACCTTGGACTTCGAGATAACGAGAGTCGACTGCATGTTGTTTGTATATTCTGTTTAGATTAGGTTTAGAGAAGGCGACATGACTAGCTGTATAGCTAAATTTGCTTACCCTCTTAAAATAATCTATAAACTAGAGGCCCTTGGGGTCAAAAGTCGCTCACCGGGACCAATTTACCCAAATGTCATATTGGAGTCCCCATCAGAACAATCTTTAGCTATTTTTATCTACAAGTCACCATGATACTTCCTATCAAGTTTTAATTCAATTAGCCTTTGGGCTTAGAGGAAGAATGTCTCAATAGAGTTTCAAGATGTTCGTTGTGGCGGCCATCTTGGATCTCCAATCTGAACAATTTTAGCAACTTTTGATCTACAGGTCACCACAGTCAGTTGGACCCGGTCCGGATTAGAATTTCAAAATAGATTTTCAAGATGGCGTCAGTTCTTATAGAAACCATTTCAGCTATTTTCGATCTGCAAATCACCCAAATACTTCCTACCAAGTTTCGAACCGCTTAGAGGATTAAGCCTGCCCAGTAAACGTATGGTTAGGTAAACTGACCGCGCTCGACATGACCCCATTAGGTTGACTGGGCCGTAAAACCTTAACACAACCAACCAACCAAGTTTCGAGTCAACTGGCATTTTGGTTCAGGAGAAGAAGTTCAAAATAGATTTTCAAGATGGCCGCCATGGTGGCCATCTTGGATTTCCAATATGTACTATTTTAACTATTTTTAATCTAACTGTCACCAAAGGACTTCAAATAAAAGTTTCAAATCAATTGGCCTTTCGGTTAAGGGGAAGAATTACAAAATATATTTTTCAAGATAGCGTCCGTGGCAGCCATCTTGGATTTCCTACTTGAAAAATTAAGATATTGTTGACCTACAAGTTACCCCATACTTCATACCAAGTTTTGAGTCAATTGGCCATTCCGTTCAGGAGAAGAGTTCAAACTAGACCAAGTGCCCAGAGGGTCACGACAGGCAGGCGTCATTTCTTAATTATAAAATATTTTTAAGTCAATGAAAATAATAAAAGGCAAAATCAAGGCACCATGAAATGTAGGTCACTGACCCACATATAGTTTCCTAGGCCAATCTCTACTGACCTATCATCCCAAGTACAACTTTCCTGGAGTAACAAGTCTTCAAGACATAAAACAAAATCGCTGGACTATAAGATATAGGTCACTGATCTACATATACTTAACAGGTCAATCTGATGTGTCATATTGATCCATTATACTAAATCTGATGTTAATCCATTGAATAATCTAGAAGATACATTAAGCAAAATCACTAGACCATGAAATATATTCCGATTTATATTTACTGTAAGGTCAAAGCTCGGTTATCTGAAAATATGACACCTGGGCGTCAAATAGTGGCAGATATAAGACTAATTCACGGAGCTATGAAATATAGGTCACAAAGACCTACATTTAATTTGAGGTAAAATTCTGTGTACTGACCTATAATTCTAAACTATGATCGTCATACATCAAGTTGTCTTCAAGATGTAATATAAAACCACTGGACCATGAAATACAGTTCACAGTGGCCTACATTTACTTCACACTGATTCATAATCCCAAATAATAATGTTCATACATCAAATAACACTCAAGATATAAGGCAAAATAACTGGACCATGAAATACAGGTCAAGGTAACCATCATTTATCCATCGTGGTATCTCACATGAATCCATGAAATAGTCAAGATATATGGCAAAATCACTGGAGCGTAAAAAAAGATCACAATGACCTTGACCTTAATGCACTGAATGTTGTTTGTATAAACAAACTGCAATATACTACTTTATTTAGACGTCCTAGATTTTGACCTATAGCCCCGCCCGGGGTCATGACCCAGGGGTCCATAGATGTAGAACGGAAGAGAACCCTCCAAAGTATCTTCATTCCAAAGATGAAGTTTCTGGTGAGTGGCTGCAGAGATATACGTAATCGAAAATCTTCGAAGTAAAACTCGGTTATAGCATATGTTATGAGACGTAATCACGGACGGACGAAAGGACGGTCAGACAAACGGATGGACGGAACCGACGGAAACTATATACCCCTACGGCATACGGGGGTATAAATATATTTTCAAGATGGGGACTCTGGTGGCCATCTTGGATTTCCGATTGGAACAGGTTTAGATATTTTTTATCTACACGTCGCTACAATACTCCCAAGTTTTGAATCAACTGGCCTTCGGATTTAGGAGAAATATAGTTCAAAATAAATTTTCAAGTTGGCGAAGGTGGCGGCCATCTTGGATTTCTGATCGGAACGTGTTTATCTATTCTTTTGATCAACAAGTCGTTCCTACCAAGTTTTGAGTCAACTGGCATTTCGGTTCGAGGAAAGAAGTTCAAAAATAGCTTTTCAAGACGGCGGCCATAGTTGCCATTTTTGATTTCAGATTGAACGATTTTAGCTGTTCTTGATCTGTCACTTGCCCTGATATTTTCCATCAAGTTTCGAGTCAATAGGCATTTCAGTTCAGAAGTTCAAAATAGATTTTCAATATCGAGGATAATGCAGCAATCTTGGATTTTCGTTTGAAACGACTTAAGCTATTATTTGATCCACAAGTCGGCTTGATACTTCCTATCATGTTTCGAGTCAATTGGCATTTTCATTCAGGAGAAGTTCAAAATAGATTTTTAAGAGGTGGCCATCTCGGATTTTGGATCAGAACAATTTTAGCTTTTTTTTTTTTTTTTTTTTCAAACCTCCAAGTCGCCATGATACTTCCTATTAAATTTCGATTCCGTTCGCCTTTTAGTTCAGGAGATGTTTTCAAACTAGATTTTCAAGATGGTGCCAACAGCAGCCGTTTTGGATTCTGCAACTGAATGATTTCCGTTATTTTTTATCTACATGTCGCCCTGATATTTCTTACCAAGTTTCGAGTCAGTTGGCCTTTGGGTTCGGGAGTAGTTCAAAATAGATTTTCAAGATGGCAGAGGTGGCGGCCATCTTGGATTTCTAATCGAAACAATTTAAGCAATTTTTGATTAACAAGTTGCCCCGCTACTTCCAACCAAGTTCGAGCCAATTGGCATTTCGGTTCAGAAGAAGTTAAAAATAGATTTTCAATATGGCGACTATATTGGATCGCCGATTGGAACAATTTTAGTTATTTTTTGATCTACATGTCGCCCCGATATTTCCTAGCAAGTTTCGAATCAGTTAGCCTTTCGGTTAAGGAGAGAAATTCAAAATGGATTTTCAAGATGGCCACCACAGCCGCCATTTTAGATTTCCAGTCAGAACGATTTTAGCTATATCTGATCTGCAAGTTGCCCTGATTTTACCTGCCGAGTTTCAAGTCAATTGGCTTTTCGGTTCAAGAAACGTTCAAAATAGATTTTCAAGATGGCGGCTATGACGGCCATCTTGGATTTGGGATCGGAACGATTTTTAGCTATTTTTGATCTACAAGTGGTCCCGATATTTCCCAGCAAGTTTCGAGCCAATTGGCCTGAAAATTAGTATCACCAACAGTCCTTCTGAATTTTTGGACCGATTATTTACAATCGTGCCAAAGTAAAAATACACCAAAATTTCCTTAGGGGTGTTGTCCACGTGGTTATTAATGACCAATTAGATTTAGATTAGATTAGATTTTTAACGCTACCAGGCAACTAAGTCACATAGAGGCAGCGCCAACTCAGAATAATGACCAATGAAATAAAACCGCGCATTTGTACGAAATCCAAGCAACGGTTATTTATAGTCGCGCTATTCTTGTCACTGTGACGTCAGAGTGGCGTGTAAAGAAGGTTATCTGTAAAATCTGGACTGCGACGTTGGCAACAGTGCAGACCCATATCAGACGCCACCGATCGCGGCGTCTGATCAGGGTATGTATTGTTTGCTTAAATTACAGGAGGATAAAGTTTAAATGAAAGAGTCTTAAATCCCCGTTCAGGACCATTTTCCCAGGCTACGCGCGAGACAATCGACCCACCAGTGCTGTCAGTGCTTTGATTATACTAAATCTCCATAAAATTCGGTTTCCGAGAGACGTTTCTGCAGGACTGTTTTCAAGGCAACGTTATATTTGGAAGGGAGGGAACAAATTATTCTCTTTTAGAGTAGATCCTTGTCTAGGTTATCAAGACCATAAATGATTTGGTGGACATCCCGACACCAACTAAACGCATTCCACCATCAACATGGACCAGATAAAAACCACATGAGTAAACAGGCTGTACTCTTCCATGTCCTCAAATACAGTTTCTTTCAATGCATCCTCCAGCTATGGAATTTCTTTCCAGCTCTGTCGCCGGGGCATCAGACGTATTGTAAAAATGGGTACAACTTCTATAGCTTTAATGGCGACGCGAGTAGAGTGATAAGCTTACTCACATTAACCTTTTATCTTGGCAAATTCAGCAGACGACAAATTGGTGCTAATTTTCGTATTATTCCAGAAAACAGGAATTAACATTTCATGCAAATTGTCTCCAATGGAGACAATTTGCATGAAATGTCAAATATTGTTTTCTGGGAAAATATGTCGTCTGCTGAGCGCTAAGCGTTAAAAGACGTACATTGTGGTAAGGACCTGGCCTGCGTTCAGAAGTGCAAGTTACTCGCGATTTGTTTTGCTCCAGACCCCTGCTCCTGTTGGCGCTGGAAATTAGGTACAGGGAACCAGGGCTGAACGCAGTCCTGGCTGAGTGACAACCCAACCGCAATGTTGGACTTCATTGAAGACGTAGCAAACATTACATGTGGTGGCACTGTAGCGATGACACCATCAACATGTCCGGTATTCATGGCTACGTTCAATAGAGCGAAACACTGTCGAGTATTTTTCAAGAAACGCCCCCAAATAGAGAGTAGTCGTTATTCTCGTAGACGAGACTTGACTTGATTCCCATATTTCTTTTGTTACAAACATGCGTACAGAAGTTTTATTCGCATAGTCCGCCATCTTGGTTATGCAAAAAGACAGCTTAATAATTTGGGGTTGATCGCTACTCTCCGCTAAAAACTGTCACATCTGAAAGGGAAGTTCACTTTTTTTCGGTTTTGCGAGTTACCGCGAACGTTTCGGTCAACTGAACGCAGCCCAGGAGTAGATGTCTCGTACAGCCTTGCATAGGTTTCCTCGGGTCTGGGGGTTAGCAGTGTTGGTGACCAGGCAAAGAAAATGGGTCAAAATGTAACAAAATAGGTATATAATTCATGGAAAATATGAGGTCTCAAAAAAAACAAACAAACAAATTACCGTTGTGTGGACGCCAAATTCACATCACGAAAACACGCCTATATAGTTTTGACCCCCTTAAACCCCACTTTTATATAGTAAAACTGGGGTTTACAGGGGTATAAATTATTTTTCTTATTTCTGCTCAAAACATAGATTGTGGGTACTCGTTAGAACCGCCTCGCTGAGGCGGTTCTAACGAGTACCCACAATCTATGTTTTGAGCAGAAATATGAAAAATATCAGAGTTTTTTATCTGAAAATTTTCAGTTTTTTTGGAGGTGAAATTTTCTGTATATTTGAATAGGCGTGTTTTCGTACTGAACACTAAAAGCCGGAGGTAGTAGAGTAGCTCTGCCTGGAGTTCTTTCATGCGAACTACAAACGAACCAGACACCTCTTAGTTTGGAAATGAATCTGTCCAAAGAGAGAAACAGAAGTCCACTAGGTAAAAATGGGTCAAAACTCTAGTGATTAAGTTATCAAGCAGTGCAGAGTCTGATCTGAACGCTATGTATGCGCAGGCTGATCCAAGTCTACACTTGTTGCATATGTCATAAGATCACTTTAATCCAGAGGACCTCATTTGTTGAGCCAGGGTAAAAGAATACACCAGACTTTAATCAGCATACAATAGTTTTACTTTTACTTAAAAGTGAAACAGTTATAAACAATTGCACAACAAGTATCAAATGGGCTGAGCCAATTAGAAAGGTGGCTTCCAGACAAATTTGGACAGGGAAGGCGTAGATCAGCTGGCTCATTATACAATATGGTCAGGACCTTTATTTTATATTTACAGAGACATTGGATATTGCAGAATGCAGAATGAACAAATCAGGTATTTTTAAAAGAGGAGTCGAATATTTTTAAAAGTAATGAAAAGAATACACTTAAAAATGGACATTCTAAGCCAATGTACCCTCCCCTCCCACCTCACCAACCTCGCCCCATCCTCTTTGCAAAGGCAGACAACTCTTTCATTAAAGAATCTGCTTCCCTGGTAAACAAATTCCTTGAAAAACGGGGCTACTTTTAAAGGAAAGAATTTGCTCCCACAGTTTCATTTTAAGTGTACCTCTCTTTATCAAGGGAGGCAAAAACATTCATGTTAGAATGATCTCCCCAGACAGTGTATTCATACATCTTAAACGAAGCAAGATAATGATTAAATAATCATAAATACTAACTAGAATTTGTTTTTCTACAAAAATAGATGTCTCCCCCCTTTTTGGTGTCATATTGTATTGTACATTCAGCAAACATTCACATTGTCCAAGATTCCAAGAGAAATAATTCAAAAAGTATAAATGCAAGAGTTATGGTTCTTGTGCTTAGCATGTCATCTAATGTTGATTTATATTCATATAAAGTTTCGTGAGGATATCTTGAACGGTTTTCAAGTTATAGAGCAGACATATTTGTTGTGACAGACAAAGTTCCAAGGGAAATAATTTAAAAAGTATAAATGCAAGAGTTATGGTTCTTGCGCTCTGCATGTCGTCAAATGTTGATTGATATTTACATGAAGTTTCTTGAAGATATCTTGAACAGGTTTCAAGTTATAGAGCAGACATGACTTTGTGACAGACAAAGTTCCAAGGGAAATACCTTAAAAAGTATAAATGCAAGAATTATGGTTCTTGTGCTCTGCACATCATCTAATGTTGATTGATATTTATATGTAGTTTCGTGACAATAGCTTGAATGGTTTTCAACGGACACAATTTTGTAACACAGTCCAAGGGAAATAACTTAAAAAGTATAAAAGCAAGAGTTATGGTTCTTGCGCTCTGCATGACACCTAATGTTGATTGATATTTATATGAAGTTTTGTGAAGATAGCTTGAACGGTTTTCAAGTTATAGAGCGGACACGATTTTGTGACATAGTTCAAAGGAAATAACTCAAAAAGTATAAAAGCAAGAGTTATGGTTCTTGCGCTCTGTGTCGTCTAATGTTGATTAATATTTATATGAAGTTTTGTGAAGATAGCTTGAATGGTTATAGAGCGGACACGATTTTGTGACCTCTTGACTGAGACTGAGATCTTCTGATACAGCTCCAGAAGTTAACAAGAATACAAAACAAATCATTATGAAAACATGCCTATTCAAATATACTGAAAATTTTACCACCAAACACTGAAAATTTTCAGACAAAAATTTTGATATTTTTTCACATTTCTGATCAAAACATTGAGGCGGTTCTAATGAGTACCCACAATCTATATTTTTATATAGATTGTGGGTACTCATTAGAACTGCCTCATTGAGGCAGTTCTAATGAGTACCCACAATCTATGTTTTTGTGCAGAAATAAGAAAAAATAATGTATACCCCTGTAAACCCCAGTTTTACTATATAAAAGTGGGGTTTAAGGGGGTCAAAATTATATAGGCATGTTTTCGTGATGGAAAGTAAAAAATGCCTCTTTTTGGCTTAATGTTGCCCAGACGGCCTTTTTACTTGGCACAGCCAAAATACAATTCAGCAAATAAACAGAATGTATCAACATGCAAAATCATCTTTTATACTTAAAGCATAATGTGGGAAAAACGATTATTTGATTTGCAACACCATTAGTGCATTCACCACAAAACTCCTGGTCAAAACCCACAAAACTATGTCATTATGACATACTTGTAAAATTATCACCCTTTTATTTTTTCTGGGATTAACCCTTTCACCCCCTGAATTTCTGATGTTGCTCCTTCTATCTTTGACGTTGGACATATCCATGTCATTCAAAAATCCAAAACAGAAAGGCAAATAGTGTACAGCCTGATGAGATGGCTCATAACAAGCACCAGCTTCTACATGGTTTGGTTTGGTCTGAAGGTTGAAAGAATTAATGAAGGCTGGTATAACATGGCCTACAGAACCAGAGTTAATGGGCCATTCTCTAAAACTAAACTTGGTACATAGCTCCAGACAGAGAGGGGCGATCCAGATATTTTTCTTATTTTTCCATGAAAACATGTTGTGGGTACTCATTAGAAGTGCCTCTGCCTTTCTCATTTCTTTTTCATGAAAACATATGTTGTAGGTACTCATTAGCAGTGCCTCACCATCTTTAGCTGTATCATCATCAAAACTGTTACCGTATTTTCCCAAAACTTTAACTTCTTACCATTTTTGTAAACGTTTGAAGCAAGCCCATTTTTGCAGCGTGTTAACACATTTAAGCCTGGCGTCATATAAAATGGACATTTGCAAACAGTGTAGATCCAGATCAGATGCTGCAAAATGCAGTGTCTGATCAGGATCCACACTGTTTGCATTATGATTAGGAATCTCTAAAAAACATGACAATAATAAGCGGGCCATGATGGCCCTGTAACGCTCACCTGAATATCATAGCACTTTGAGAACCTGACCTAGAACTGATCAAGGCAAACATTCTGATCAAATTCAAAATGATTATATTAAGAAGTAAGACAACGTAGCATGTCTAATGGGCTGTGAAATAGAGGTCAAGGTCAAATATGGATAACTGCACTCAAGAGGCCATGCTAAGATGTATGCATGTACTAAGTATCACTGGCTGTAGGAGCAATAGTTACTGAGAAACTGACCTAAACACAAACACTTCACAAGTACCAAATATCACCTTGTAGGACCAATAATTACTGAGAAACTGGCCTAAATGGAAAAACTTAAGAAAGTCACTGGACAGTGAAATATACATCACCTAGAAATCATCAAAACAAACATTTTAAGCAAGATTCATTGTGATCACTTCAAAAATGTGACCTCTAGAGCATCAACATCCCTTTGATTTGGCCTGGTGACCTAGTTTCTGACATCAAGACTTTATTGACCCAGTTTTAAATTAGACCTAGAAATCATCAAGACGAACATTTGAGCAATATTTATGATGATTATTTAAAAATGTGACCTCTGGAGTGTTAACAAGGTTTTCCTTTGATTTGGCCTGGTGACCTAGTTTTTGACCCCACGTGACCCATTTTCAAACCTGACTTAGAAATCATCAAGACAAACATTTTGGGCAAGATTCATGATAATTGCTTCAAAAATTTGACCTCTTGAGTGTTAACAAGGTCTTCTTTTGATCTGGCCTGGTTACCTAATTTTTGACTCCAAGTGACCCAGTTTCAAACTTGACCTTCAAATCATCAAGACAAACAATTTGAGCAAGATTCATGATGATTGTTTCATAAATGTGACCACTAGAGTGTTAACAAGGTTTTACACTGATGTGGCCCGGTGACCTAGATTTAGACCCCAAGTGACCCAGTTTTGAACTTGACTTATAACTCAAGACAAACATTTTGAGCAAGATTGATGATGATTGCTTCGAAAATGTGACCGCTAGTGTATTAACAAGGTTTTCCCTTGATTTGGCCTGGTGACCTAGTTTTTTACCCCAAGTGATCCACTTTCAAACCTGACCTAGAAATCATCAAGACAAACAATTTGAGCAAGATTCATGATGATTGCTTGAAAAATGTGACCACTAGAGTGTTAAAAAGGTTTTCTGCTGATTTGGCCAAATGACCTAGTTTTTGACCCTATGTGACCCAGTTTCAAAATTGACCTAGAAACATCAAGACATTTTGAGCAAGATTCATGATGATTGCTTCAAAAATATGCCCCCTAGAGTGTTGACAAGGTTTTCTGCTGCTTTGGCCCAGTGACCTAGTTTTTGACCCCAAGTGACTCAGTTTCAAACTTGACCTAGAACTCATCAAGATAAACATTTTGAGCAAGATTAATGATGATTGCTTCAAAACTATGACCTCTAGAGCGTAAACAAGTTTTTCCTTTGATTTGACCTGGTGACCTAGTTTTTGACCCCAAGTGACCCAGTATCGAACGAACTAGAATTCATAGGGGCAAACATTCTGGGCAAGTTTCATCAAGATTGGGTCAAAACTGTGATCTCTAGAGTGTTAACAAACTAATTGTTGACGACAGAGGACGACTGACAGAGGATGATCACAATACCTCTCTCTGAGACTTTGCTCAGGTGAGCTAAAAACAACTAACCAGGTACCCCTTATATAGGAAATGGACCTGTCCAAAGATTAAAGGAAGATGAGTCCACTCATCATAAATGGGTTAATGTGTCAAAAAACTGCTGGATGACTGGCAAATTATTAAATAATTGATCAAATGCCACATTCTGTGGTATCTGTTCAGGATCTACAGTTTTTCTGTCATAGTACTTTGTGTAAATAAGTTGGTCACATATTACTTTTTCAACCCTTGTCATGCTGAAAAATTAAGATGCCACACCCATTTCTATTTTTCAGCCAATCATATGACTTGATCCAGAGTGTTGATATAAAGTCACATACTTAATGGCAAACATGCTGATCAAGATCAGTTGGCTTCTTCAGAAGCCAACTGATCTGGATTTACATTGTTTGCAAAGACAGGACATATCCGGGTTCAGCAGGACTAGGGTTAATACATTCCAATCTCTCTACCCTATAAAATAAATATAGCTTCTATCCCCTCTTAATCTGTAGCTACAGTCCTGCAAAAAAAAAACCTGTGGTGTTCATTATTATTATCATTTTTTTTTTCCATATTTTTATTTATCCCATTCTCATGCAATCACACATTACAACTTGTACAAACGCAAGAAAGATAACCATCCAAACTGAAAGACGTGAAAGCAGAGAAAAAAACTATGTCTTATAAATGACAAAACCTTTCTTGAGAACTGAGACTGACAGAACAAATTACACTCTTACTGGTCAGAGCATGCTCAGTTTGCTTTTCAAAATCTAGAGGCTCAAATTCATGTCTAAGTATTTCAAAACCAGATTGTATACGCATGTCACTCCACAAAATGCTATATAAGAAAATAGTCTATTTAGGTGGTTTTCCAATATCTCCATGAAAACATATGCCATGGATGCTCATTAGAAGTGCTTCTAATGAGTATCCACAACATATGCTTTCGTACAGGAATACGAAAAATGTTAGGACTTAAGGAGGAGTATTTCTTATAATGAGTACCCACTGGACAAATAAGAAAAACTATACCAGAATTATCATAAAATATTCCTCCTTAACAAGTCCTATGAATGTCAATATACAATTGATGCATTCTAGTGAGGTTAATATCAGGATTTTCAATCTGAAGAAGTGATGTTCACTAAGGCCAAGCCGAGATGAACATCACTACCTTGGGATGACAAATCCTGATGTTAGAATGCATCATTTTCTTATATGACTATTTTAGCTTTCTGGCAGCAGTGACAGAAGTCATGTTGATCAGTCCTTGACATTAGCCAGGTTATTTGTTGTGTAACGTTTTTTAGCTGTTTGGAAGCAGTGACAAAAGTGATGTTGACCGGTCCTTGACCTTAGCCAGGCTATTTTTAACAAAGGAGACAACGATTGTGATTTCCTATTTGCATTCCTGCCTGTCAAGACTCTTCTGAAAGGAATCTACCCTAAAAGGAAAGAATTTGCTCCTCATGGGAGCAAATTCTTTCCTTTTAGAGCAGACCTTTTTTTCAGAAGAGAAGTAAACACCACTTGTATAGAGTTGTCTCCCCTGAAAGTGTATCAATACCCCTTAACCAACTGATGACTGGCGACCCCTAAATGGGTAACTGGCAAACAGTGCATACCCAGATCAGACGCCGCAGAATAAGGTGTCTAATAAGGGTCTCCACTGTTTGTAAATAGTTCATTTTTCTTTAGGAATATCTATATGATATAGCCTGACATACCTAAAATTGAAAATGGACTCTTCCAATATATAATGTGGGAGAGTTTATTCAGTCTTTAATGGGTTAAAGTTTAATAAAGCAGCATGCTGGAAGATTAACAACTGTGTGTTCCACATTTGTATAACACAGATTCTCAAGATGTAATCTGCACAGTCTGGTCAACTGTTCTCTGTTATATATAGAATTTAATTTACACTGTCCAATTAATAACCTTTAGTAAACTTATTAAATTAGCTGATGAAAAATTTCTGGCAATATTTTTCTGGCAATATTTTACCATGTTTTGTAGAAATGTCAAACCCTACATGTATCTTCTAAGAAAAAGTACTTTTAAATACTGTCCTCTAATAAGTAATTCCCAACATGAAGAAAACTACTTATAGATATATGCTCCCAGATCAGCAGCTGTTCAGTATGATCATCTTAATCTGGACACTCTTTGGACAGCCAACAAACCAATATTTCTGCAGGTGCACACCAAAACCTTGGATCAGACTGCACAAATACAGACTTATCAGAATCTTCACTGAGAGCATGTGTCTACTGTACAATTTCTCACAATTAGAAGATGCATTTCCATTTCCTAGAAATTTTATCCATTCCACAAAACTTTTTACCTTCCGTAAAATTTGAAAAAATGAGTTGACCATCTGGGGATGAGTCTAAAAAAGTGCTGAATCTGAATCAAACAGTGAAGACCCTGATCAAAGCATAAGAGGAAGTATGATCTAGGTGTACACTGTTTGCTTATGTATGTCTGTCCAATAGTCAGAAATAACATCACAGCTCCAGATAAGGCATATTTCAACAATTTTTTAAAAATATTTTTTCTTAGTTCTCCACGAAAACATACCTTGTGGATACTCATTAACCCATTTATACCGATTAGACTCTTCTATCTCAACTCTTTGGACAGGTTCATTTCCTATATAGAGGGTGTCTGGTTAGTTTTTATTATTACCATGTTTTGTAGGAATTTCTGAACTTAATACAAACAGTGTAGACCCTGATCAGATGCCGCATTCTGCGGCATCTGATCTGGGTCTACACTGTTTGCCAATGTCCCTTTTATGGGATGCTAGGCTTAAATGGGTTAAAAGGGCTTCTGCTAGAAGCTTCTTCTGAGCACAGGACAACATATGTTTTTGTGGACTAACAAGAGATATACTTATAAGGATACCATTGCTTATCTGAAGCTATGCTAATGTGGTATACACCCATAATGCTTTATCAGGAATATAAAATATCATAGTGTCCAGGTCTATAAAGCAACGTTATCAATGGTTGCGAGTCCTCCGGGAAGTTGTGAGTTATACACTTTGAAGATTCTCCCCTGTCCATATATTCTACTGACACTGGTACACCAAGGGTAGATGTCAGTGCTATTATGTGAATGTGATCACTCTCCTTGCCCATTGGCTCAACCTCCTGAAACACAGAAAACAGGCTGAATAACTGGACTATTTGCACATCTCTGCAAAATTAAGCTGTTGTTCACTATGCAGAATGATTTATTTAGATATTCATAAATTAATACCTCTTAATCTACTATGCTAAATTTTTAGCAGGGTGATGTGTCGTCAAACTTCCACTAGTATGCCATACTGTGTAGACCATGATTTGAAGTTTCATAGCAGCAAACTCATCTGTGCATGAAAGGATAAAGTCCAAGTGTTTTAAGGTAACTACAGTTAAAAGACATAATAAAGATGTCACAATCATAACACATTAGAGCAAACACTTTGATGAAAATATGAAAATTAGTCCAATTTAATGTTAGGCATATTTTAAGTTTTAAAATTCTGAGTTAGGGACCCAGTTCTGAGTAACTCATGCCATAAACTCAAAACAATTAGAATAAGACAGGAAAGGACAAATGATGACCTAAATACAAGTATTGAAAATGAATCCCCTTTATCAAGAAAAATAAAGATACACCAGAATACAGAACACCAGAATACAGTTTTAAAAAGAGCACTACAGTAGATAAAAAATATTTCATAGCATTTTTAGTATTTGATGGAAAATAAGAAAGGGCAGCTCCTATATGAAGCAAACAAAAGACATTTTGACACATTTGAAAGGCTAGGTCTTCCGACTGTTGGTTTAAAATTCATCAAACAACTTTGTTTTTTTTAAAGGCATTTGTCTTTGAAGTTCATGCACATACATAAACATATGAAAACTGCCTCCATCACTGATATAAAATTCTTATATAAAATATATTTGGGTTACAATAATTTACTTCTTAAAAATTTTAAAAGGTCTTGTAAAAACTTTGTTACAGCCGATCTATCTACTGCATTACCAGATCAAAGAGTAGGAAATTTGCTGGTAGTATTATCAAGGTTTCACTCTTAAAGGGGTCCTATGAATATCAAAAGGACTTTTAATCCTTAAAATGCCAAGAAAATCTGCATCTGAAAATGTCATCTGTTTATGTTGTCTGCTGAATATTCTTGCAAACTTTTCAAACCTATTTTTGCATACAGGAAAAACAAGTGTGGACCCAGATCAGACTGCTCCTAAAGGAGCAGTCTGATCTGGGTCCACAGTGTTTGCAGAAATGACTTTTAAAATTACAAGCAGACGACAAAGCAGACGACAATTGTTGTGACTGGCAGTTTAAGGGTTTAAGGGTTAAGGCTTTTCAAAGAGAGCACTTTCATAAAAGAAAACAAAACACATACTAACCTGGTTACAGAATTCTTTAATGGTTCTCTCCCCTTCAATAAAACTGGAAAAGAAATCAGCTTCTTTCTGTAAATAACCAGATACCAGCAACCTGAAACAAAATAAAGAAAATTGGGAAAATGACATTCATGACCAGTGAAGAGCTGACCAAGCCTGTGTATCAGCTAAGACTTGGCAGGGTTTTCACCAATTCATAGCTCCAGATAAGGTGCTTTCTGACCAAAACTTGTTGATATATTTTCTTATTTCTCCATAAAATTATATGTTGTAAGTACTCATTATAGGCTCCATATTCCTCAAAAATAAACATTTTATTATCCAAGAAAGGATTAATAAATTCATCATCATCATCATCATCACTGTCATCTGATTTTTGATTAACATGCAGGTACAGGGGCAACAGCTACATCAGTGGGCCCCCTTCCAGGTAGCTGGCTTGCTGCACACATGGCTGATCTCACATCAAATCTCCAAGTATGTCTATCATGAGGGTCAACAGCCGAGAGCTTCCACTCTCTGCAGTCCCTCTGTCAGCTGCCTCCATGTCATCTTGGGCCTCCCAGCCCATGCTTTCCATCAACCTGTAGGTCAATGGCTGTCTTGACTGCACCAGTGGAGCATTCCACATGTCCATACCAGCAAAACCTTTTCTCCTTCAGAATGAGGTCCATCTCCTCATGCCAAGCCGCACAAGTAGCTCATTGGATCTGGTAGTGACAATGTCTTGCAGCTTGACTTTGCAGATCTGTCTGATTATTACCTTGTCATTTTGCTGCAGACATTGTAGATTTGGCTTTGTCAATGGCTGAGTTTCACTGGCATGGAGCATTGCACTCCACACACAAGAGCTGTATATGCGGCCAGGTGTCTTGAAAGAGAGGTGCGGGAAGAGAGAACTGGTATCAGCTCTTAGAATTTCTTCCAGGCGTTTTTCACATGTTTTGTGGTTGAAAGTTCACAGCCACTGGCTGCTGAGAGCATGTCTCCTAGGTAGCAAAAGGAAGCTACCACCTCCAGATTGTCAGGTCCAACTTGGACTTCCCTCTGTGGTCTGCCATCCAAGGGGCGTGCAGTTCCCTGGCACTGTGTACATCTGTAATCAGGGTCCTTTGTCAAGTGCTTGAGCCCACTGCATTTCTTGATATATGGTATTAATACGACCATACAATGTGGCACCTGGCAGCCTGTAAAATTTCAGTTTAGTCTCTTGTTCTTGAAGTTGAAATGAACTGCTTTTTATTGTATCTCTGAATTTATGTTGCCTCACTGAGGAGAAATAAGAAAAAAACAACAACACTTTTTGTCTGAAAAAAAAACAAACAAGAAAACCCTTATCTAGAGCTATGGCCCATATTCATTTATAAGATCCAACAATTGTGTATGTGAAAAGCAAAAGCCCTTGCAAAGCTACCAAATTAACCCTTCTCATGCTGAATAAATCAAGATGCCACGCCCACTTCTAATTTCCAGCCAATCAGATTTCATGATCCGAGTTTTTGATAGAAAGTCACATACTTAATGACAAACAGTGCAGATCTAGATCAGTTGGCTTCTTCAGAAGCCAACTGATCTGGATCTACACTGTTTGCATAGAAAGGGCATGACGTGATTAGCAAGAGAAGGCTAAACACAAATTTGGACAGGCTGTGCAAGAGCATCCCTTGATCAAATGTTCCAAAGGAGCAGCTGTCTGATCAGCATCTGCACTGTTTGCAATTCAGCCAAGTTTCAATCATAATACATGTATCTCTAAATATTAGGATACATTCCCCCCATCCTTGTATCAATCTGACTATATGCCAGTAAGTAACTAGCTTAGTGACAAACCATGTAGACCTTAATCAAACTGCTCCTTCATTTTTGCAGAGAAATAAGAAAAATATCAATACTTTCTAGCAACAAAACAGTGTTAAATCTAGGGTAATGCTACTCTTTTATATATGTCGCGAAATGCCCACATTCATCATTAAGTTTGAAAGCTTACCTTAAGTATACCACAATATAGTCTGAGAGACCTTGGTCATTGAAGACTTCTAGAAGTTCACTTAATGAACACTGGCTATCCACCTTGTTGACAACCTCCATGAACTGAAATATGAAACACCAGTAATGCACTCCAATAAATTAGTATCTATTTATCAGTGGTTATAACAGAAACTAAGGATTCGGACACCTCAACTGTTTACCATACTTGTTCTAAAATTTGAACAAGTATGATTTACTACCCAATATTGTGTCTAAAAGTGGATAAGTGGCAAACAGCGTAGAATCTAGTGAGACACGTGTCTCATCTGGGTCTACATTGTTTGCTCAGACCTGTCAGTCCAAATATGTATGGTAAAGTATAACATATGTAAGAGTCCTGTCCAGACAGTTAGCAAGATAAGTAAGATTATGACCAAATCTTCACTGATTACTAATCGATTATCAATCAAAATGGCCGGACTGATAATAGATTATCTTTTTAGCCCTGATTAGCCGCCCTGTTCAGAGGCCATCTCTACCATACTTACCCTAACATTAGGGCTGCATCAAGCAAAAAAGTGCCTCCGAACACGTACAAATGTAGATTCAGATTATCCAGGGCATGCACAAAGTATCATCTGGGCATCTGCTCTCCATTCAAACATTCTGTAGTATCCAATAATTCTTGAGCGGACAGTGAAGAACCTGATCACTGCATGGATGAGCAGGCTGGTCTGGGCCTTCACTGTCCACATCTGCCCAAAGACATGCTTTCATGTGGCATGGCCCATTTGGCGATGATGATGATAAGTTCAGATATAACTGTGTGTCAATCCATGAGGATCAGCTGTGTCAAAGCAGTATATTAACTTCATTTGTTGTGAAACAGATATAATGTATCAATAATGGATGAAAATAGGAAGCAGAAAGTAAATAAAAAATTAAAATATAGCTCTATTTTGTTAAAAAGAGCCATGTATCTTGAAAATCATAGAACACTATCACCAGGTATGTCTTGAAATGAGTATCTGAATCCTTTTGTTTAGAAAAATTGATGCAATATATGAGAGAATTCCCTAATACTGGATTAAGTCCACTTAACTACTTGACAATTGTATATGAATGGCTGTTTGACAAACAATGCAGTTTGATCCGATAAAATATACAGCAGACTCTCGTTATCTTGAAGTCCAAGGGACTCTCTGAAATACTTTGAGACATCCCCACCTCGATATATCAGATATGCAGCATTGAGGAAAAAACAAGTCTAACGATCATATCTCTCAAATCAATATGTAATTTGACTCCTGAAGTAAGAGATATATTTAAAATATTGTGGAAAAGAGGAGAAATTGCTCCTCTTTTCCACAATATTTTGTTACCTGTTGTTAGATTTCCATGTTAAAACAGAGACCAGATTTTCATTTCGGGCTAAGCAGCTATTTTAGATAAGTGAACTTGAGATAACGAGAGAAAACCATAGTTAATTTGGGCATGTAAAATGTTAACATAGTTAATTCAGGCATGTCAGCCCTAAGCATTCTGACAGACTGACCTAAGCAAACAATATAGATCCAGACTAGACACTGCATTATGTGGCATGTGATCAGGGTTTACACAGTTTACCATTCATCCAACAGTTTTTAGATCAGTAAATGTCCTAAAATTAAAATTTGAACACTTTACTCTATACTATTTTGGCCCAAATTTGGCTTTTTTATGCAGCTTGTTTCTTAAACTTAGTGGGAAGGCAAACAGTGTAGACCCTTATCAGACTGCTTGAGGAGCAGTCTGATCTGGATCTGCACTGTTTGCACTTCATTTTGTCAGATGGTTTGGCGTTCAAAATTATAGGACATTTACCATACATCATCAGGTCTCAAAACAGACTTGTTCAAAACTTAGGACAAATATGGTATGAATTAGTGTTGTCCAAATATTAAAGGTAAATATGGTAAAGATATTCAGTTAATATATTGGCTGCATTGAGCATAAATGTGTCTTCTAAAATGCACAAAAAGCACCAATTCAGGTTCATCCCGCGCATGCATAAAGTCTCATCTGGGCATTTGCTCTCCATTGATAGATTCTGTAGTGTTATATGATTTTGTTAGTGGACAGAGAAGGCTCCGATTAGACTGCCTGGATGTGCAGGCTGATCTGGGCCTTCACTGTCCGCATATGCCTGAAGACACATTTTTGCATGGCTAAGCCCATATACAGAGGATATTCAAATGTTTGGAGTGAATATGACTTTTATTTCATCGAGTGAAGTGAAAAAATATATATTTCATAAGTGCCAAAGGCACAAATGAAATATACATTTTTTCACTTCACGTGATGAAATAAAAGTCATATTCACGACAAACATTTGAATTTTCTTTTTATTATATACATCACTTTCGACAGAAGAGATGCAAATCTTGCATTTGCAAGGGGAAGTCTGACACGCGGTTTTGTCCCTTGGCGGTGACATATAAGAACTGCATAACAGCGGGAAACCTACTTCAAAAAGAAAATAGTCCCCGAAATATTTCAGCCTAAAAGCATCTTTTTAAGAAATATGAGCAATAAAATCAACTGTATTTAGTTCAATTTAATAAAACAAGAAACATTTTAGGTATTTTGAGTTGCTTCCCTTCGACCATTAATGTAAATAAGAAAATATGTAGTTCCAGATCTTATATTTTTCACTGCTCAGATGAGTGAAAATATAAGTTTTATATTTTCACTAGTGAAAATATAACTTTTTTCGAAATATGCATTTTATTTCATTAATAATTCTCTATATTTCATTACTTTGTATATTCTAAAGCAGGTAAGTTCAACTGGAGAGAACCACTGAATTTCTTGCAACTGCCTGATACAACTGAATTGGTTTTGCTAGAGTTCATTAATTTTTTAAACAACATGTCCACCTTTTTGGGTCATTTTGTGTTGTCTCCCAGAGGAAGGGACAGCAGACTAGTAGATGCTAGGAAACAGAGAAACTAAGGAAAATGAGAGTAGAAGCTAATAAAGGAGCAGAAACAAGAAATACTAATGGCATATGTCCCCTTCCTCCATTTGCTACATAAACAGCTGCAGGCTCTTACCACCCCTGTTTACCTACATAACCTCCTACTTAGAGCTATTAGTATCCTGTTTTGAAAAAAACATACATAATGGGAAAAAAAAATATATATATATATGTATATATGCCACAGTTTCTGCAATGCCCACTTAACCTGAAAATGTCCTTTCCCAAACTATGGCCTACTTTACGGTTTAACCAAAAATCAAAACACTCTCTTTGTCCAGAAGCCCAATTTTTTGCAGAAAAAGTATAGCCTTCAAGAGTCTTACTGTTTCATGAAAATCTTCTATGGTGAATTCGGGAAAGCCGAGCGTGACTAGGTCATCTTTACTTTTACTGGCTACTTCTTTAAATCTGAAAGAAAATAAAACAAAGCTGTTAACCACTACTGTGCATATTCAGAAACTGACAACTGCCCTTCTTGAATCAGAGGACCAGAGAGAATGACCACAGAAAATATTTCATGATCAGATCTCCATGAATATTGCCGACCTGGCTGGTTCAATGTGCAACCTTCTGATCACCAGCTGGACGTGCATCCAACTGAGCCATAGAGTCCAGCATGAAAGCATGTTTTGGGTACTCATTAGAAGCACAACTCACAATGTGTGCTTTTGTTGAAAAAAAAGGCAGAGTTTACTGGAGAAAATTTACAGCTCTATAAGGTCCTTTTTAAACAACTTAACTAGAAATGCATCCAAACAAGGACACAGATGCCCCCGCCTGAAAAAACTTAAATGCAAATTGCTAATGCAAGACACAGACGGAGATGGATGTGGGGTAACACTATATGCCCTTCCCACCATTCTTCGAATGGCTGCAGCATAAAAATTATGGCTAAACATAAGCAGTGTATGTTGTACTGCTGATCTGTAACTTCACTGTCTGCATACAGCCTCTCCCTCCCCCACCACACTCCAACTCTGCAAAAAAAAAAACAAACCCTCAAATGACTTTTCTTTAAAATGTTCACTTCATACAAAATTATGTAACAAGTGACAATGCGAGCCACACTAGAGTAAAACTTCAATGACTTGTTTACTGATTCAAACTCACACAAGCAATCAAAACTGAATGAGTTATGCTGATGATAAAGTCAAATATAGGCTTTTTCAACAATCAAGGGGATGTAACTCAGACACATGATCCGATCTGGCCAGGTTTTAAATTCATCCAAGATTTCATCCATGTCCATCTTATCTGCAAGATTCAGGAAGATCCGATCAAAAGTGAATAAGTTATGCTAATGACAAAGTCAAACAGAGGCTTTTTCAGCAATCAAGAGGATGTAACTCTAAATTATCATCACGAAAACACATCTATATAATATTGACACCCTTAAACCCCACTTTTATATAGTAAAACTGGGGTTTACAGGGGTATACATTATTTTTCTTATTTCTGCTAAAAAAAATAGATTTTGGGGTACTCGTTAGAACTGCCTCACTAAGGCAGTTCTAACGAGTACCCACAATCTATGTTTTGAGCAGAAATAAGAAAAATATCAGATTTTTTATCTGAAAATTTTCAGTTTTTGGATGTGAAATTTTCTATATACTTGAATAGGTGTGTTTTCGTAATGTGACGCAATCTGGCCATTCCAGATTTCATACATGTTCACCTTACCTGCAAATTTCAGGCAAATTCTGTCTAATTTAAACAATAACAGTCATGCTTATGACAATGTCAAACAGAGGCTTTTTCAGCAATCAAAGGGCTGCAAATCTAAGATTAATGACCTGATCCGACCAGGTTTCAAACTCGTTCTAGATTTTATCCATATCCACCTTATCTGCAAGTTTCAAGAAGATCCGATCAAATCTTAAGTTATTCTAATGACAAAGTCAAACAGAGGTTTTTTTCAGCAATCAAGGGGACATACGTCTAAGAATAATGATCCAATTTAGCCAGTTTTCAAACTCATCCAAGATTTCATCTGTGTCCACCTTATCTGCAAATTTCAGGAAATCCAATCAAAAGTGAACAAGTAATGCTGATGACAAAGTCAAACAGACTTTTTCAGCAATCAAGGGGACATGATTCTAAGATTTATGATCCGATCTGGCCAGGTTTCGAAGTCCGAATTTCATACATATCCACCTAAATTGCAAGTTTCAGGAAGAGTCACACAAAACTGAATGAGTTATGCTGATGACAAATCATCTTCATTATCATCATCATTACCATCATTATCAAAATCATCATCACCGGAGTCTTGATTAAGGTAGCTGGCTTGCTGCATGCATGGCAGATCTCACACCAGGGCCCAGTTGTTCAAAGCGTCGTTAGCTTAACGAGCTCGTTAAGGGTCATTTCGTTAACTGTTTTAACGGATTCAATATACAATATTCTGATATTTTTTGCTGAAAAAATGTGAGTAGCTTTTGCACTGCAAAAGCTACTCACATTTTTTCAGCAAAAAATTTCAGCATATCTGCGTATCACTCGATGTAAATTTTAACGAATCGTTAACTAACGACGTCGTTAGCTTTGAACAACTGGGCCCTGATCTCCAGGTATGTCTATCATGAGGGTCAATAGCTGAGAGCTTCCTCTCTCTGTGATCCCTCTCTGTCAGCTGCTTCCATGTCATCTTTGGCCTCCCAGGCCCATGCTTCCAATCAACCTGTATGTCACAGGCTGCCTTGACTGCACCGTTGGAGCGTTCCATGTGTCCATACCAACGGAACCTTCTATCCTTTAGGATGAGGTCCAGGTCTTCAATGCCAAGCTGCGCAAGTAGGTCATTGGACCTGATGGTGACAATGTCTTGCGGCTTGCCATAGCAGATCTGTCTGATCATTGCTTAACAATCCGATCACAACTTAGAGTTACGCTGATGACAAAGTCAAAAGGAGGCTATTTCAGCAATCAAAGGGGATGTAAATCTAAGATTAATTATCTTATCTGGCCAGTTTTCAAATTGGTTTGAGATTTCCTCCATGTCCACCTTAACTGCAAAATCCAATCAAAACCAAATGATTTATGGTGATGACAAGCATTTTCCCATTGTAGGTCTATGGGACCTTGTTGTTGCAATAGCAACCAAAGTTTTCACTGGATTTCCATAAAAAGCTTATGTCATCGATGCCCCACCAGAGGCATGCTGTGGATGAGAAATGATTGAGATCAGCCTGCAGACTGGATATAATTGTCAAAGGTGTGAACGGACATATGATGTCCCAGCAGGCACATGATGTTAATACAACGTCGCCTCAACGTCAATGCAACGTCATGACATTGCATCGACGTTGAGGCGACGTTGTATTAACGTCATGTGCCCGCTGGGGTATGGTCTTCTATCTTATAAGCTCCCCTGCAGCCATGGGCCCAGCAAGCTAAACAGTGCCTTTCTCATCGAACAACCAAATTTTGATGCCACAAATTATAAATGTTTCAAGGCATAAAAAAATTCTCAAAGGGCCAGACAAGAGGCTTTTCTCAACCTAAAACTATCAATATTTCTCTTATTTCTTGAAGAAACCATACATGTATGTTGTGGGTACTTATTAGAAGTGCCTTGCTGAGGTGCTTCTCTATGTTTTCGTCGAGAAATAAGAAAAACATTACGTGAATACCTCCTCTTATCTGTAACTATGATTCTACAAGTGGACAGCAAAGAACCTGATCAATATGCAGGATGATAACAGTTTGGTGGTTTACATCCCTTTCAACATTTTTTGGGTAATACTGAGATGGTGGAAGGGTGATAATGAAGGTTCTGTGTGACAAAGTGCTGTACAGTCATGAGATGAATTCCCTCTATGGTTAGATTCGAACACTGGACTTTTGATCCAAGTGGGAAGCACTAACCACTCCACTACCTGGATGCTTTCAATCTGCAGGAAAGCACAGGCTTAGCAAAGTTGGGTCTTCGGAGTTCATAATTCCCCCAAAACACCTTTTTACTATTTTTCAGTGAAAATGAAGCTTGATATCATGTGAATTCAGGGTGCATTTATTTAGGATTAACCAAAATTCCCTGACATTACCCTGACCTAAATTCAAATTTCCCTGATAATATCAGAGGCACATATTTTATGAATTTAGCAAGAAAATAACATCAGGACCATCATAGCTTCATCAGGCTCATATGAAAAAATTCCTTGACATTTTTTTGAAAATTTTCATCTTCCCTGACACATCACAGAATTCCCTGACAATTCCCTGAGCTTAAAAAAATATTAAATTTCCCTGACATTTCCCTGATGTGTATGTACCCTGGAATTGTCTGCTAAGCAGGCAATTCAGATGAAATGTCAAGCTTTATTTTCTCTGAAAAATAAAAAAAAGTTATTAGATTGTTTGCTTATTATAATTTTGCTTGGCATTTTACAGGTTAACCTTAAAGTGCCAAGAAAATCTACATCTGAAAATGTTGTCTGTTTATGTCGTCTGCTGAATATTCTTACAAACTTTGCTAACTTATTTTTGCATTTTGGCAAACAGTGTGGACCCAGATCAGACTGCTCCTTTAGGAGCAGTCTGATCTGGGTCCACACTGTTTGCAACAATGACTTTTAAAGTAACTATCAGAAGACAAAGCAGACGACAATTGTTGTGGTTGGCGCTTTAAGGGTTAATATTGACAATCCATACCTTGCCATGTCTGTCCTGTCTAGAAGCAATTTTTCAAGATAAGCATAACCAAAGGCTCTAAAGAAACAATTTCCATCTCCTCTTGTCTTTCTAACACACTGGAAACGTTGCTTCAAGTCCTGGAACAATATCTATGATTTTATTTGGCATTCACTGTAGTGAAGCTTTGATCAGACCATGCATCATATAGAAAATAATACAGGAATAAAAACAGAAAGAAAAATCTTGCCTAAAATATGTATTTCCTAAACCTGTTTGTCTACAAGACACATAACATCAGAAGTACAGTTATGTGACAACAGTATTCAGTGCTTTGCAACACTTTTGTTCACTGCAATGCACTTTAACATTTTTAGTAAAAAAAAAAATCTTGCGAAAAGTTCAAGGAAAGGAAGCTCATAAAAATAATATGAGATTAAAGCAAATTGAAAGAAGCAATAAACAACTGATTATGGTAACTTAGTAACTAGAACAGTGTTTTCAGAGGAAAACGTATGTCCCCCCACCAGTTTGAACAGACCTATTGTTAAAAAAGCTTGTATCTAAAATTTATCTTTTTTTTATGCCTGTGTGTGGTCAATGGGGGCCATTTTTCAAAATCTAAGCCCTAGTGTGACCTTGAAAATGGGGTCAAAGTCACCAATATCTAATCAGTTCTTGTCCCTGTCTCAACAATATAGGTGTACAAGTTTGGTCAAAATCCATCCATTTATTCTGGAGATAGGGTGCGGAAAAGCCATTTTCCAACAATCTGAGCCCTCCTGTTACCTTGAAAATGGGGTCAAGGTCACCAAAATCTAATCAGTTCTTTTTCATGTCACAACAATGTAGTTGTGCAAGTTTGGTCAAAATCCATCTATTCCTTTATGAGATAGGGTGCAGACAAGCCATTTTCAAACAATCTAAGCCCTTGTGTGACCTTGAAAATGGGGTCAAGGTCACCAAAAGTTAATCAGTGTTTTTCCATGTCACAACAATATAGATGTACAAGTTTAGTCAAATTCTATCCATTCATTCTGGATATGGTGCAGACAAGCCATTTTCCAACAATCTGAGCCCCATCTGTG
The DNA here is from genome assembly GCA_964016985.1 of Anodontia alba. Taxonomy (NCBI): domain Eukaryota; kingdom Metazoa; phylum Mollusca; class Bivalvia; order Lucinida; family Lucinidae; genus Anodontia; species Anodontia alba. Next base: position 55,970,232 of record OZ024823.1, on the reverse strand, counting down.
ACCTTGAAAATGGGGTCAAGGTCACCAAAATCTAATCATTTCTTGTCCCTGTCTCAACAATATAGCTGTACAAATTGTCAAAATCCATCCATTCTTTCTGGAGTGTTTTTCCATGTCACAACAATATAGATGTACAAGTTTAGTCAAAATCTATCCATTCGTTCTGGATATGGTGCAGACAAGCCATTTTCCAACAATCTGAGCCCCCTCTGTGACCTTGAAAATGGGGTCAAAGTCACCAAAATCTAATCATTTCTTGTCCCTGTCTCAACAATATAGCTGTACAAGTTTGGTCAAAATCCATCCATTCATTCTTGAGATAGGGTGCAGAAAAGCCATTTTCCAACAATTTGAGCCCTCCTGTGACCTTGAAAATAGGGTCATGCTCACCAAAATCTAGTCAGTTCTTTTTCATGTCACAACAATATAGTTGTGCAAGTTTGATCAAAATCCATCCATTCTTTCATGAGACAGGGTGCAGACAAGCCATTTTCCAACAATCTAAGCCCTTGTGTGACCTTGAAAATTGGGTCAAGGTCGCCAAAATCTAATAGGTTTTTTTCAATGTCACAACGATATAGACGTTCAAGTTTAGTCAAAATCCATCCATTCATTCTGGAGATAGGGTGCAGAAAAGCCGTTTCCCAACAATCTGAGCCCTCCTGTGACCTTGAAAATGAAGCCAAATTCACCAAAATCTAATCAGTTCTTTTCCATGTCTCAACAATATAGATGTACAAGTTTGATCAAAATCCATCCATTCATTCAGAAGATAGGGTGCAGACAAGCCATTTTCCAACCATCTAAGCCATCATGTGACCTTGAAAATGGGGTCAAGGTCACCAAAATCTAATCAGTTCTTTTACATGTCTCAGCAATCTAGATGTGCAGGTATGGTCAAAATCCATTTGTTCCTTCAGGAGATAGGGTGCAGACAAGCAATTTTCCAGCCTTTTCCAACAATCTTAGTCCTCTTGTGACCTTGAAAATGGGGTCAAGGTCATCAAAATCTAATCAGCATTTTTTCCCCCACCCAGTGATAAATTTGTGTAAGTTTGGCCAAAATCCATCCATTCATAAAGGAGACAGAGTGCAGACAAGAGGCTACAGCGACGCTGACTCCGACAGGATCCACACTAAAAACAATATTTCCCCACCCCCTATGGTGCAGTCATAATTAGGTCTGTTATAATTTTTCATCCCAAATATCTCCGGCATAACTTCAATTTTTGCTCTTTTCAGAATTTTATTTTAAAATTCTGACATTGTCTATGTATGGAATATTCAGTCACACCCATCGCATTTTCAAGTTACACAAAACATTATGATTGCCAACCATAGACAAAATTATTAACCAGAGTTTCCTTCAACAAAACAGTAAATTATTTTATCATTTCTCAAGAAAAAAACTGTACATCACGAAAACACGCCTACATGTATATAATTTTGACCCCCTTAAACCCCACTGTTATATAGTAAAACTGGGGTTTACAGAGGTATACATTATTTTTCTTATTTCTGCTCAAAACATAAATTGTGGGTACTCGTTAGAACTGCCTCATCAAGGCGGTTCTAACAAGTACCCACAATCTATGTTTTGAGCAGAAATGTGAAAAATATCAGAATTTTTTATCTGAAAATTTTCCTTTTTTGGCGAGGAAATTATCAATAGTTTTGAATAGGCATGTTTTCGTAATGTCTACACGTACAGCCATGCCTACCTTCTGTATTTTTGTCCTGTATATTTCATCTTCCTTGGCATATTCTTCACTGAGATTGTCAAAGCTTATCCTCTCACTGATTAGATGTTGTGTCTCAGCTATCTGGTAAAACAGTTACATCACATCTACCATAAATATTCAGAAGCTGTAACCTTCACCACTCTCTGGGCTAATTCAACAGATAATATTATTCTTATTTTTCCACAAAAAACATGATTCAACATTTCATACAAATTATCTGCATTGGAGACAATTTGCATAAAATGCCAAATCCTATTTCCTCATCAAAAATAAGAAAAATATTTGAAAATGTCATCTGCTGAAAAATTTACCCGGAGTGCTAAGCATTAAGGGGAATAAATACACTTTCAATGGACAGAACACTTTATCCCCTCGCTTTTCGAAGAAAAAGAGGGGATATTGTTATACCCTCCATCCCCCGTCCATCCGTCCGTAATGTCACACCATTGCTCCTAGACCATTTAAGTTAGATTCTCGAAACTTTCACAGGCGATAGCCCTATGGATGAGGACTGGAGGAACACATTCAGAATTCTGATGTGACCCCTAGGGGCAGGGCCAGAGGGGTGTGGCCCAAAATTAATTTTGTACAAACACACCGGTAGTCAAATCAAAGGTTATGAAGAGTAGAATATAGTGGTGCAAAACTTTTGTCCAGGGGGCATGTCTGGGGGTCACTAGAAGTCAAAAAGTAGGATTTGGGATCCTTTTTTCTTTGATTGTCAGCCAATCTTAGGCATTTTTAGCTAGAACCTTGAAACTGTCACAGGTAATAGCCCTATGGATGAGGACTGGAGGAAGGCATTCGGAATTCTGATGTGACCCCTGGGGCAGGTCCAGAGGGTGTGGCCTCTAAGGGTCCAAAATTCATTTTGTACAAACATAGTCATGTTGCATATCAAATCGAAGGTTATGAAGAGTAGAATACAGTGTTGCAAAAATTCTGCCCCGGGGGCATGTCTGGGGGTCACTAGGGGTCAAAAAGTAGGATTTTGGGTCCTATTTTTTTATTGTCACCCCTCCTCTTAGGCTTTTTTAGCTAGAACCTTGAAACTGTCACAGGGAATAGCCCTATGAATGAGGACTGGAAGAATGCATTTGGAATATTGATGTGCAGGGAGATATGCGATGGAGCTGACGCGGGGATATGCAATGGCGCTGGCGCGGGGATATGCAATGGCGTCTCCATTGACTTGCTCTAGTTCAAAATTGTTTTGCCTCCCTTTTGAAAGTTGATCTACTATTTTCCTTTTAGAGTAGAGACCCTTTTCAGAAAGGACTTATTGTTCAGAAAAGCTAACAGGAATTATAAGTCACAAAAGTTGTCACCCTTGTAAAAATGGTGGAAATCTACTGTGTGTATAACATGTATCAATTTCCCTTAACTCCTTACAAGCTTATTCTAAAATTTGTTCAAAACCATCAGACTGTCTGCTGATATTCTTAACCCTTGTCATGCTGAATAAATTAAGATGCCATGCCCATTTCAAATTTTCAGCCAATCCAATTACTTGATCCAGATTGTTGATACAAATTTACATACTTAACCCTTCTTTTGCTGAGCACGACATGCCCTGTTTTAGCAAACAGTGTAGATCCAGATCAGTTGGCTTCTGAAGAAGCCAACTGATCTGGATCTGCACTGCTTGTCATTTTATATGTGAATTTCTATCAAAAACCAGATCAAGTAATCTGATTGGCTGGCAATTAGAAGTGGGTGTGGCATCTTAATTTATTCAGCATGACAAGCGTTAATAGCAAGCAATGAAGATCCAGATAAGTTGGCGTCTTCAGAAGCCATTTGACCTGGATCTACACTGCAAAGACAGGGCATGTCCGGGGGTAGCTGAGGACAAGGGTTAAGACTGTTGAATGAATGTCAAACAGTATAGACCCTGATCAGAGACATCATGCTGAGGCAACTAATTTGGATATACACTGTTTGCTCAAGTCTGTCTGTCCTAATACCTTAGGTAATATGATAATAAAAATAGTAATAATAAAAAAATCTTCCTAAGTGGGTGCATCTCCGCTATCTGGTAAAACAGAATTAATAACAAGACATGTCAGCAGACAGGAAAGTTTGTCTGAAATTGGCTTATCCATCATATGAAAACCAGTCCCTGATATTCCGTATGTATTCTTTTCTTTTTGTTTGTATGAAATTCATCTGATAGCTCCAGAAAAGGAATATTTAGGGATATTTTAAGGAAATTTTCTTATTTTATCATGAAAATGTATGTTGAATATACTCATCAGAATTGCCTTATCAAGGGAATTCTAATGAGTACACTCAACATACCATTATTGTACAGAAGATCAAAAAGACTTCCCTAAATTATAATCATCTGCTTCCTGACTTGGCATCATGATTAACCCTCAGTGGCTCGAACTACCCATGTCTTGAATAAATTCCCATGGTCCCAAAGATGTTCGGGCCATTGAGATTTTACTGCATCAAACATCAATCCAATATTAATTACAGTCACCAAGGCATTCAGCTGCTTAATTATTCATCTATAAAAACTTTAACCTAAAAGTGCACTGAAAATACTGAGGCCCATTACCTTGACCCAAAGGTCTCATAGCGGTCAGTGTGGAGCTTGTAATGAACGAAAGTGTGGGCTAGTACCTAACGTATTGAAATAAAATGCATTGACTAAATTCACAGAGGTATCTGCTAGGAGTCAGAATACAAGATATTTAAAAACTTAACCCTAACTTAATTATCTTAGCCCTTGACCTTGACTGTAGGGTACTGAGAAGCTGGAGCTTGTAATAATAAACATCTGAACCATCTAAGCATTCAGGAGACCTTTAAAAGCTTTAACAGAAAACTTCAATATGAAAATTCTGTGGCCATGACTTTAGCCCTCTGTGCTGGAAGTCAGACATTTTGTCAGAATTTACTAGTTTTCTGTACTTGAGCAAGGAACTTGTACACATAAATTGAAGTTGTGAATTATTCAACATAGGGGAAAACTGAATTTTTAAAATATTCTTGACATATCATTTTATTGAACAAGTAGACAAATTTAGAATCTATCAACTCTTGCTATGGAATTAACTCATCACAATACAACCCTTATAAATTAGACCTCCCACCACCCAATGCCATGTATTTGGGGAAAGATCAGACAAGCATAGCTCCAGATAAGGCATTTTCCAGATAAGAAATTGTCTTCAACTGCAAACTCCTGGCACTACGGTAGTTAAGGCGCCTTTTTTCAAACCAAAAGTATTGATATTTTTCTTATTTCTCTATGAAAACATATGTTGTGGGTACTCATTAGAAGCGCCTCACCGAGGCACTTCTAATGAGTATCCACAACATATGTTTTCGTCAAGAAATAAGAAAAATATTTACCGGATACCCTCCCTTATCTAGACCTATGATTTAACAGCTGATAATTTTTTTTATTTCTGCATGAAAACAGAGATATGGGCCAAAGCTCTTCTAATGAGTACCAACAACATATGTTTTCATGTAGAAATAAGAAAAAATATTTACCTGATACCCCTTTCACCTGGAGTTATGGAATTAACACATTGACAAAATCCTTGTGTGATCCCATATCATATGTGTAAAGATCAGATAATTTGTGTAAAAGTCAGACAAGTACAAATATGGATGCCCAAAGAAAAAAATTCGTATTTGGACCAGCTTACATTTTTTTCCATCTCCCGCATTTGAGCCATAGTAGCCTCATCATAATTCTTATCTGAAAGTGAAACAAAACCAATCAGCCACGGTAAACAAAAGGATACACAAATACAAAAACACGCCTATTCAAATACAGTCGACCCTCGTTATCTCGAATTCCAAGGGACTCACTGAAATACTTCGAGATATCCGTACCTCGACATATCAGAGTTGAGAAAGTGAGGAAAACAATAAATTGAACAACTAAATTTAACAAATGAATATGTAATCTGAATCCTGAAGTTATGGAAGACTTTTAATGCTAAATGTAATGTTTTACCATATTTGGTTTCAGCGATCAGAGCTGTGGAGCTTTTGCATATAAACTGTAATCTAGTCAGTTTTGATAGCATCTGCACTGCTATTTTATTCAGTTTTACTTTGAACTTTCCAATACAATAATTAAAGGGAAACACCCACTAAATGCAATGTACAGGTACAATGTATGTCTGAAAGTATTAAGCTCTAGAAAAAAAAACAAGAATTTTGGAGCAAATTTGATCAAAATCGGTTAGGAAATAAGAAAGATATATTTTATATTTCATACGACCCTGAGCATGGGTGCCACCATTTTAAATATTAAATATCTTGAATATTTAATCAGATGTTTAGCTTTTTAAAATACAAATAAAAGTCGTCTATGGACAGGAATATTCTGCTTATGTGAAATAGTTCTTCGTTTTTATGCAAATGAATACATTTATGGTTAGACAGCAACAAAATGTTACTATTTTTGCATATTTAATTGGGTGGTTATGACATCACTCACTCACAAAAATGGCAGCTTCCATGACAGCATTTTAAAGAATGTTAAAATCCAACAACTTTCTTACTTACCAACCAATTTTCTAATTTTTTTACCAAATTACTCAACCAATCATGCTTAATAGTTTATGTACATTTTCCTTTAAGTAATCACTGTATCTAGAGAGGGTATCTTCATTTAGTACATAGATGTAAACTTGACTAACATTTAGGGCTGTAACAGTATAGTCACCTCATGATATGATATATATTGCTATACTTGCCTCTCAATATGATATGTACCTGACATAATACTATTTTAATGCATAAGCCACAGCTTGGAAGTTTTAATACTCTTGGAAAACAGGTTCAAAATTATCTCCAGAGCTTCCTTTTTGTGTAACAATGCCTTTGTAGAAGCCCCTGTATGTCATATAAGTGATTAGTGTATTTCAGTGACATTTTAGACCTTTGTAATTTGTTATAAAAATGGTCTTGAAATATGTAAAAGTTACATCCCTTGATAGGTTTTGCAATTTGCCTTTAATGAAATTTTTTGTCCCAGTTTTCAAGAACTTAACTGTAACAAAAGTTGAAACCTGGTATACACATGGACAGTGGGTTGATGTATTGTGTATACCGGAACAGTGCTTGCATTAAGGGAAGTCTGGGAGTCAAAGACTCCCAAAAATTGCCCTAGGTCTTCCAAAAATAAATGTCAGGAAGTCTGGGACTTCCAACTTTTAAAGATATTTAGTCATTTATTAACAAAAATTTAGAATGAATTTATGTGTTATTTAGCTTAAGAATGGGGGTTTTACTCTATAAATGAGAGTTTAAGAATATTTAGGTTGAATTTCTGAGTGAGTGAAAAAATTTGATCCCCAGAACTTCCAGATATTGGAGCTAGGAAGTCCTGGGACTTCCTGATATTGACAGTGCAAGCGCTGCCGGAATCAGGGCCAAGGGCCCATAATTAATGGATTTAAATCATTTCATAGATTTATGTTGCCATGTAAACATATCCTACAGTGATGTTATCTTGTAAGCATGAATTAAAAATATTTCAACACTATAAGTTTTTCTCCTCTGATAGCGCTGCATTGGGAATGTAGTGAGATCCTCTGACAGCTCTAATTTTAAGAAAAGAAACCAGTATAGATTTAAAGATGGGTTCATTATTTATGAACTTTTATGAATTGGTTATTTAACTGAAATATACTTCAACCAAAACCTTCAAATTTGCATGACTACAAAAAACATGTTATTTAGAAGTAGTTTGTTTCCTGTTACATGTATACAGGCCCTTTAGGAGAGTCTCTTAAAAATAAAGGCTTTTTATGAAGGCTATTTTTGGCCAAATAAAAGTTTTTCAGGATGAATTTTGTACAAAATAAAGAGCATTTAATGGTTAAATATATTGCCAGATCCCAAGCAAAAGAATCCTTTTGCCGTCACCTTTCAAGCAAAATAGGGAAAAAATTGCAGAGAAAATCTTTTATCTTTAAATGGAAATGACAATATTAACTTGCATTTCTGTTTAGGAACATATTACTCTAAGTCACAGAACTATAATTTGCTGTTATGAAATGCTACATATTTACTCTGCCCTTCTCAGAGTTGCATTTACAACTGCCAAATATAAAGTTTTTTCTCATCAAAATACAGCTTTTTTCAACCAACTTTAAAGGTTTTAAAGGAGTTCAACAAAATTAAAGGTTTATAATGGTTTTAAAGGTTCCACTAGGGACCCTGTGTGCATGTGTATGTTTCTATTTCTTGTCTTATATATAAATTCATTTATCTCTTCCATAAAAAGTATGCTAGTATTAAATAAGCTGACAGAAAATAACTGAATGTTAAAATGCAAGCTACATTGTATAAGCATTTAAAAGTTATACGGTATTTTTCTTTGAAAACACTGTCAATGGAAACTTATTATATTTTTATTCATTATTATTCCAAGATAAGGACAAATTTTCCATAATTTTATTAGAAAATATAGCTGGTTGTCAGCAGACTTTTAGGTCTAGTGACAACCGGTTGTCAGCAGACTTTTGGTCTAGTGACAACCGGTTGTCACTAGACCTAAAAGTCTGCTGACAGCCGGTTATCACCAGACCTCGCCTATATATAAAATAATGTGGAAAAGAGGAGAAATTGCTCCTTAGGAGCAATTTCTCCTCTTTTCCACATTATTTTGTTACCTGTTGTCATAGTTTCATGTTAAAACAGGGACCAGATTTTCACTTCGAGATAAGCGGTAATTCGAAATAAGCGTTTGAGATAACGAGGTTCGACTGTATATGAAAATTTCACCACCAAAAACTGAAATTTTCAGATAAAAATTCTGATATTTTTTCATATTTCTGCTCAAAACATAGATTGTGAGTACTTGTTGGAATAACCTCACTGAGGCAGTTCTAACGAGTACCCAACAACCTATGTTTTTGAGCAGAAATAAGAAAAATAATGTATACCCCTGTAAACCCCAGTTTAACTATATAAAAGTGGGGTTTGAGGGGGTCAAATTATATAGGTATGTTTTTGTGATGATATAAATATAATTTTACATACACTCTAGATAAGAAATCAAAGCTCTAGAGATAAGATGTTTTTTGTTCTGTTTTTTTTTTTTTTTTTTTTTTTTTTTTTCCAACCAAAAATATTAATAGATTACCTACTCCTCCACCAACACATAAGCTGAGGCCTGAGGGCACTCATTAAAGCACCTCACTGATGTGCTTCTAACAAGCAGCCATAGTTTACATGGTTGTGGAGAAAAGAAAAATCACTGAGGTGCTTCCAATGAGTACCCACAACATATGTTTTCATGAAGAAATAAAAAAATGTTTAGTCCAAATAAAAAATATATGTATTAGGGTAACAGAAACAAGAGGCCCATGGGCCACTATGCTCACCAAACCTCAAGTGGGCGAGCAAGTCTGCTTCTGCAACCTTAACCCTTTTGCACTCAGTTGTCAGTCTTGTACTTTGTACTTTCAATATTCTGTTTTTCAGTATATAAATTTTGGATATAAGTTGCTTACTTTTCATATTTAAAATAGGTCAAGGTCAACCAACGGTAAGCATTTTACTAAACCTGGTAGAGCCAGTCCCCAATGCTGCATATTGAGTTTTAAGGTCTTTGGCCTTTCAAGTCCTGAGAAGAAAATTTTCATAGAGTTTTAACCACACATATGTACATGTATATGGGCATGATGATCATTTAATTGACCCAAATCTCATGAACAAACTTTCATTTCCCCATACCATGGGAGCCCTTCATGTAATTTGGTTTCAATCAGCCCAGCAGTTTTAGAGGAGGATAATTGTTTGTTTGTGATGAGGTTTTACGGCCCAGTCAACCCAACGGGGTCATGTCGAGCGCGGTCAGTTTACCTAACCACACGTAACTGGGCAGGCTTAATCCTCTAAGCGGTTAACCAGTATTGTGCACATTCTTTCGCCAGAAAATTTAGAGGAGGATAAAAATACTGATTCTGAGGCATCCAGGACAATGCTTAGTAAATGACCTTGACCTATGGTAGTTACAAAAGTTCATTTAGATGACTGCATATATCAACATCGAATGTCATAGGCTACAACTAACACAGTTTTGCCTTTTTCCCATACAAAAGCCTAAGTGACCAAATTTGACCTTGCCTTAAAATAGGTCATGGTCAACCAAGGATCACCATAAAATTTTGAACAAACTTGGTAGAGCCCAAGTGCACAACGGTGCATACTTAGTTTCAAGGTCATCGGCCATTGGGTTCATGAGAAGAAGACTTTCAAAGGTTTTTTATCATACATTTGTATATGGGCATGGCAGCCATATTGATCATATGACCCAGATCCCATGAACAAGATTTCACGCCCCATCCTATAGATGCTCCACATGCAATTTGGTTTCAATCATCCCAGTAGTTTTAGAGGAGAAGATAAAGTACTAAATCTGAGGCATTCAGGACAAAGGTTAATAGATGTAACTGCTGTGAAGTAGATCAAGGTCAACCGAAGGTCACTATTTGAACAAACTTGGAAGAGCCTGAGTCCTTAATGCTGCATATCAAGTTTCAAGGTCATCAGCCATTCAGTTCCTGATAAGATTTTCAAAGGTTTTTACCATATATGGGCATGGTGGCCATCTTGGTCATGTGACCCGACTCTATGAACAAACTTTTGTTCCCCCACCCCATGAGGCTCCACTTATAGTTTGGTTTCAATTGGTCTAGCAGTTTCAGGAGATGTCATTTGAAAATGTGACGCCAACATCGACTATCAGATGACTGCTTATCCTATAAGCACCTTCCCCCCCCCCTACTCCCCTGGCGGAGCCTTCAGCTCTGGTGAGGTATAAAATAGGTAGGGTAGGTAGAAGCTTCTTTTTTTTTTTTTTACTTTTTTTAATGTAGAATTTTACCATAATTACTGGATATATTTTGGACTTGGCACCATAGTTCACATACAATTTTACCAAGTCTGTTTGCTGCCCTTTGACATATCTAAAAGTACTGATAGAATGGCAAACAGTGAGACCCTGATCAATCTGCTTTGATCTGGATCTACACTGTTTGCTCATACCTACTTGTCCGAGTATTTCCATAGGTCTATGCTATCACAGTCCACAGACTGCAAAACCCTCATCAGATATGCAAATCCATAGCATATTCATTTATCTTCCATATTTTTTTTTTTTTTACCTTCAGTACTGGAGAGTCTCTATATATGTGCTGCTTTTCATTGGGTATGCAAAAAAGAAAGCAAAGCAAATATACATGTACACCCCACCCTGATTCAAACTGCAGTGGGAACCCCAAATCCATCCACTTATCCAATCATACACATATCCGTATGATACTGCAAAAGCTCTTATCAGTCACGGGTACAATGGAATTATACACATATGTGTATGATACTGCAAAAGCTCTTAGTCACAAATCAAATGGAAAAATTCAACTTGTACTAGTGACTGATAAGAGCTTTTGTAGTATCATATATGTTTGTGTATATGTGTATGGTGGAGCTGGATGGATGGATTAAGGGTTCCCATTGAAGTTTGGGTTCGGGTGTTATTATCAGGTTGGTGTGTTATCATCATTCTGCTTTGTATGGGAATTCCATGTTGTGGAAGTGAATTCCAGGAATTCACTTCCACAACATTGAATTCCCATACAGAGCAGAATAATGTTTAAAGGAGAGCTAACAAATGGATAAAGGGTAAAAAACAATTGATTCCTCATTTGATATTGATCAGTGACCTAGGTTGGGGATCATTAACAGATGAACTGACACATCAGATCAAGTTCTGTAAAATAGTCTATGGTCATGTAGTTACACATTTAGCATCATATTTTGGAAGGTGTGAGACCTGTAAAGAGACAAACCCATGACCTTTTAAGTGAGAGGGTGTATGCTCATCAAATGTAGCCTCTTGCTGTTACACAAACGAATCTGATTGATTAAGATATGTCTAATTACACTCTTTCACCTTGAGGGTGTGCAATGCGGAAAGAATCAGATTGATGAGGACCTGACTAATGTAACAAAGCTAGCGACATTACCTTCAGAAGCTTTAGTGGAGGACACTACAGAAGCTGGGAGTGTATTCCAATTTCTGGGAAGAAGCTGTATTTGTACATGTAGATATTCATTCTGGCAAAACACTTGAAAAGCAATACCATATACAGTGCTATTTCCTACCCAATCTCTTCAAAAAACTATCATAACTAGAACTGTATCATAACTAGAACTGTTTCCTAAGTACACAGATGCCTCAACAATTTTACAGCAGGCACATGACATTTATACAGCGCCAAATCAACATGGATGCAACTTGCGACATTGCATCCACGTTGATGCGACACTGCATTTAACATCATGACATTGTATTGATGTTGATGCAATGTTGTATAAAAGTCATGTGCCTGCTTCGTTTCCTCCTCCCCACCATACAATACATGCTACTGCCAGTAATTACAGCAACCATTTTTGTCCAGACTTTAGTGCTCTGGAAAAGATTTCTATAATTGTTCTCTTGGCTGATCTGGACTCTTTCAAAAAGTTAAATATTTTTTTTTAATTATCCAAAGACTACAATAAAACTTTTGGATTACAGATAGTTACAACAAAAGTTTTTGTACTAAATTATAACCAAAGTTTACAAATTAACCATAATAATCAGAGCAATGCGCCATGGGGGAAAAAAAAAGAAAGAAAAAAAAAAGCTTTTCTGGCATGAAATATCAAGCCTTATTTTCTCTGTGAAAAATAATATATCAAAATTTCGTCTGCTGCAGTTTGCGATTAGGACTTTAAAGGTTAGCTTCACCAATTGTTCGTAACAAGAAAAAAGTTTCCTACAACATTTCTCCAATTCTTCACCCCACCCACTACAGTGTCACTGTAACATCGTGTTAAATCAAGTGTGATGAGTTAAATCTAAATTATTTTATGTTTTACCCCAAAACAGTAATGTATACAAGCAAAAGCAGACATGTATTTAACATTCAAACAGTTGAAAATAGAGAAATAGATGTAAAATATTACTCGGATCGAACTTAAACTCTTCTTCCGCCATTGTTTACAAAATGCGTCCTGGTTCCCGGTAATTACTACTGATGCAAACGATAGCAGAGAATCAGTAACACAGGGTATCCCTCTATGACGTCAGCCTAGCAGTCTGCTATCACCAGGGAACAGAAAAAAAATAGCAGCAGGGGAAAAATGTACTATCAAGACATTTTACCGCTGAAAAAAGAATGACAGCATTACCATCGATTCAAGGTAATATATATTATCATATAATTAATCAGAATCTCTCTGGACAATATCACTGTAAATCACGATCTTTGTATTGTAAAATAAGTAACAATCTACTGTGCTTTCGACATCTTTCAGAAAGCCGTTTTTTGCTTAACGCTTTACACAGAAGAAGTAAATTTGCAAATTTTTGTCATGATGTCATTTAATGCAAAACCATTTGTCGTAACTACCTATGTACAAAAAGTTTTATTCTAGTTATTGGTTTTTAAAAAATCAAATATTCTCACTTTTCCCATAGTAAAAATGAAGCCAAATCATGCAGAAATCTGTAGGGTAGGTAACTTGGAGCCAAATATTCAACGTTCCACTTGTTCAATTTTTCTGAAATTTTCACAATATTGTTGTAAAATGTCAATAATTCAAATTCAGCAAAGAAAAGTAAGAAATATTTTCTTAGACAAAAATTCCAAAAAATCACTTTACTATAGAAATAGCATAGGTCAGACCAACTTTTGGCCGTAACTTTAATTTTTGTGTAAATATTTGAGAACAAAGCACAGAAACATAAAAGACAAGTAGTTTCTGACAAGATATGGTCAACCAGAACAAAATATTTTCATTTAAAATAAAACGCCAAGCTAAAAACGTCTTTCCAAGAGATGTCGAAAGGAGAGTAGATCGTTGGAAATCCTCGAGTGGAAATACTGGTTTGCTAGATATGTTATGATACATTATTTATGAATTTTATGTAAATTTCAAATTTGATTGGAGTTTGAAACCATTTGTCTTGCCTGAGTGATATGTTTTAAAATTTTGAACTTATCGCCATGAACCAATTAATAAGGGCCTAAAGCAAATACTATCAGGGTTAATCCATACTTGGACCCAATATACACGGTATTATTAGGTCCGAGATCCATGTTGATTCCATCCAGTCTCGCGGGGGGTTGGGGGGGGGGGGGGGGGTGGAGGTTAACTTGGAAAAAAATTGGGCAGGGGTGTGCCGCTGGAACTTTGAATACACCCCCTATTCATATAATTTCCAGAATGACAAAACATGCCTATTCATATAATTTGCATGTATGTGGTCAGGTAAGTTGTCTGCCAAAATTGGAAATCAATGGGCTATTTATGTAATGCTGCTTTAGCAATGGGATCTATTGATATAATTTGGTGCTAAAATTGATACCTTATCATATAATCTCAGGCATGAAAAGTATACCTATTCCAGCGGCAAATCTCTGAACTTCTCCATATAGGAAGTGGCCCTCCCTCCCCTCCTCCTCTCCCCCTTCCACCCCCCCCCCCCCCCCCACGCGATTCCAGATCTACAACAACACATTTATTGTTAAATTACATTTCGGTAATTACAGTGTTATTTCAGTTTTTCTAGTAAATCTAATTTTGGGGGAATACGGGCCGCTTGTAATGGTTTGATTACACAGAACGTTGAATATAGCCCCACGCATATGGTTAGAACACAGTGGATTAGAATAACTTTTTGACAACGCATGCCTTCGAGATTCCCCCTCGCGTGGTCCCTACACCTCACCGCCCACAGAGAGAGAGAGAGAGAGCGAGAGAGACAGAGAGAGAGAGACAGAGAGAGAGAGCTAACAATATTCCGCCGCGCCCAACTCTGAAACGAAGTGTATACCCGGAGCACCAAGCCTGAAAAATAAATTTACCCAACACCTCTCTTCATTTTTTTTTTTTTTTTTTTTTTTTCATTGTAAGTGACGGGAAAAATGTGGTGATAATGGAACAGGACTGTTCATGAAAGGAATAAGGTGCGAAAGTATTCTTTTTGGGTGAAAAGTCAATAATTTTGAATAAAATCCCAAATTTCTGTAATCTTTTTTTTTTTTTTTTTTTTTTTGAATTACTACGCTTTTCGGAATTTTTAGTTTGTCAATGCGTTCATGTTGTACTGGTCAATATGTATGAAAATAGAAATAGCTTTCCCAGTCAGAAAGCAGTTTTGGGGTAAAAATTGACAAATTTGAATAAAAACTGCTGATTTCTGTAATATCTTATTTTTAAATATTGACCTCAGAATTTAGTTATTTTCTGGGCCCAACGTGCGAAAACCGGTCCCACAAATTTACATGTAGGTAAAATATTGTCGTTTTAATAATGCTAGCTGTATTTTTTGCAATTATTGTTATAGAAAGCAACCACAATCGCCGCTGTTAAATGTTTCAGAATGTTAACCGTTCCTAGGGTAACTCCAGATGTGTTAAGATGAATGCTACAAACATTTCTTTTTTTTTTTTTTTTTTCATTTGTTTTAAATTTTATTTTTTATTAAATATGCTTGTATTTACTTTATTTCCATCTCTTTTAATTTGTTAACAGAGAGTGCACTCATACTCAACAAGTCAGTCTAATGATACTACTGATTCTTACGTAGAAACCAAAAAATAATAAAAAAATAAATAAATAAATAAATAAATAAACAGGTGACTATGGGTAACAGTCCATGTGAGTTTGACTGTTAAGGATACATATTTTGGCTGTCACAGTATCCAAAGTGTACTTTAGATGCAAAATACCTACACTAAACAGCTTGAGGTATAACTCCAACGCTACTAAAGCCTTATGAAACTCAAGACAAAAACAGAAAACAACAAACGGATCACGTACCATCATTTGTTTTGCTGGTAAAGTAAATGGTTCGGCTGCTATGGCAACAGAAATATAAAACGAATACATAGGTCCATTTTTAATAAAACAAAAAAGACTAAATAGATGTCCTTTGGATATACTGAACAAATCAAAAACAGAAAATACAATCGACTCTCGATATCTCGAAATCCAAGGGACTCTCTGAAATACTTCGAGATATCCGCACCCCGACATATCAGATTTTTCCAGAAATGAGGGTTAAAAAAATCGAACTACCACGTTTCACAAATGAATATGTAATTTGACTCCGGAAATAAGAAATATATTGAAAATGTTGTGGAAAAGAGGAGAAATTGCTGAAAATATTGTGGAAAAGAGGAGAAATTGCTCAAAATATTGTGGAAAAGAGCAATTTCTCCTCTTTTCCACAATATTTTGTTACATGTTGTTAGATTTTTAATGTTTAAACAGGGACCAGATTTTCACTTCGAGATAAGCGGTAATTCGAAATAAGCGAGTTCGAGATAACGAGAGTCGGCTGTAGTAGGTTCAGATTGATTGAGTCTGTAAATGAGGAATAATGAAAAAAAAAAAAAAAAAATACAATAGCCCTCATGCTTTACACCTGCACCTTTGAGCGTAAGTTTATTATAATATTATATTGCTTGCATTAAGGGAAGTCTGGGAGTCAGAGACTCCCAAACATTGCCCTGGGACTTCCAAAAATCAATGCCAGGAAGTCTGGGACTCCGAACTTTTAACTCCCAATCAAACCACATTTTAAATTATATTTAGTCATTTATAACAAAAATTTAGTATGAATTTATGTGTTATTTAGCTTAAGAATGGCAGTTTTACTCCATAAATGAGAGTTTAAGAATACTGAGGTTGAATTTCTGAAAGTGAGCGAAAAAATTGGATCACCAGGACTTCCAGATATTGATTTTGACAGTTAGTGCAAGCACTGTAATATACGAACACAATAGTCCTAAATCATAGTGACAAGAAATTAGACCCGCAACGAAATACGAGGCCAAGCTTTATGGCCTCCTGACACACACTTGACGATAGCTGTTGTAATGATTTGCATAAACATTTGCAATACTTCAGACTATTGCAGTTCGTCAACCAATCCATGTAGTAGACTATAGTCTGTTTTAATCATTTGGCATATCATTTAACTCATACCTTTCCACACATTGGCATGTTTCTGTGAGATTTGCTATGCTAATTGAAAACCGCTTGAGGTAATAGAAGTTGACTTGAGCTTCGGCTTCGGTAGGATACAAAAGTAGCATTCTCTTCGTATTAAGATCAAAGTCCCCTACTTAGTGCACTTAAGAGCTTTTATACTGACTCATCCCTTTATATCTCCCTTTTTTAATGAATGATATGCAATTGAGGATCTCTTTGCAATTACAACAATGTCCGACTGCAGCTAAGAAACATATACATGAGTAAATTCATTGACCACTTCTATAAGCTTGTAACGTATAGCTTGTCCTTCATTGCTCTACATTATGAATGTGGTTTCTGAGGTAATTCCAACATACTGCTTATGTCTGAAACTTTCTTAATAGAAAGATATCCCAAAATGAGAAACGTATGTGTCATGTTCATCAGGTCTGACAGACTAGAAACCACATTACAGTCGCTTCATACTATTCTTAACCCTTATCCTGCTGAACCCAGATATGCCCTGTCTTTGCAAGCAGTGTAGATCCAGATCAGTTGGCTTCTTCAGAAGCCAACTGATCTGGATTTGCACTGTTTGTCAATCGGTATGTGAATTTATATCACAATCTGAATTAAGTAATCTGATTTGCTGACAATTCGAATTGGGCGTGGCATCTTGATTTATTCAGCATGACAAGAGTTAATAACATGAACAATATGCTAAGATTTTGCAAAAAAAAAAAAATAAATAAAATAAAATAAAATAAAAAAAAAAATAAAATAAATAAATAAATAAAGTTACACAAAATGTCTGAACGATTTAGAGATTAATTCTACCTCCTTAGTCTGTTTCAGAAGGTGGCCCCTGATTATCAATGTTTGTGGTTTGGGCCCATCGTGACCCTGTATGTAGTTTTCTTGTATTCCGGCTTCAGATTTTCATTGAAGCATTTGCTTTGTTTCATCATAGTGTTTGTGATTATGTGTGTTTCACTGTGATGATTGACTTATAAGTTCAGGCCGAACATATATGCCATATGCTTGTAATTTGGAGCAGTATCAGAATTAAGGGTGAGGTTTACCGCAGGCAAAACTGGTTTAAACCCCGCTTTGTTCTCTTTTTTTTTTTTTTTTTTTTTTTTTTGTCTTCTTCTTCTTCTTCTTCTTGTGATGCTAGCATTGTAGTAATCTACTTCAATAGCTGCCCACTTTGCTTTCTGTTTTCTTCGTTTTTTATTCTTTGAATGTTTGAAGCTGCAGCAGCAGTTAATCCATTGTAGACTGAATAGACTCTCCTATACAATATATTGGAAGAGTCCAATTTCAAATTTAGGTATGTCCGGCTATGAGAGTTACATATTCTTAAAGAAAAATGGCTAAACTATTTGCAAACAGTGGAGACCCAGATCAGACGCCGCGTTCTGCGGCGTCTGATCTGGGTCTGCACTGTTTGCCAATTACCCTTTTACGGGGTCCCGACTTCAATGGGGCAAGGTTTTGCGCGTGTTAAATTGGTTAAACCCCTCCTCCCCCCCCCCCCACACACACACACGCACACACCCACCACCACCACCAACAGTTTTAGCTCGCCTGAACACCGTTCAGGAAAAGCTACTGTTCTACTCCAACAAATGTTAAAGTTTTGTGTTAAACTTTTTAGGGCCTCATTATTTTCAAACCCTTCGATGAATTTCGTTTATGATTGGTATGATGATAGATATGGTTCCAAAATTTAACGTAGTACCATCCCCTTTCTTCTACACAACTTCAAGGTCAAGGTCACGGACTTGGTATTTTCATGTCAAAGTTTTAGGTAAAGTTTTTGAAATCATTGCTTCCAAACCCTTTGATGGATTTTGTTCATGTTTTATATGATGATAGGTATTGGTTTAATGTTTTACGCAATATCATCCCCACTCCCTATTTGATCTCAAGGTCAAGGTCACAGACTTAGAATTTTCATGTTAAAGTTTTAAGTTAAAGTTTTTAGGATGTCATTATTACTAAACCCCTTT
Source organism: Anodontia alba (assembly GCA_964016985.1). Lineage (NCBI taxonomy): Eukaryota > Metazoa > Mollusca > Bivalvia > Lucinida > Lucinidae > Anodontia > Anodontia alba. The sequence continues at coordinate 55,951,457 of OZ024823.1, read as the reverse complement.
GATGGATTTGGTGCCTATATGGTATGGTGATATATACAGTATCGTCCTCAATCCCCTACTTTACTTCAAGGTCAAGGTCATGGAATTTTTAGATCTCATTACTTCTAAACATTGATGGAGTTTGCTTGTGTTTGGTATATGATGGTAGACACTAGCCCAAAATATTATAAATGAGGCGTATGGTGTTCACATGTCTCCCAAAAACAGAACAGCCAAACGTTTGTTATCCTTGACCTCAGTGAAATAAAAAAAAAAGTATTCTAAGTGCTTCAAAAAGAAAATACTCGCCCAGGCGAGCTTTCCTGTCTATCGACAGGTCTTATTTTTCTATTGACTGTTCCAAGGCAGTTGTTATACGTATTTTTCTGTTTGGTTGTGTTGTATTTCGTATTAAGTCTGTTTCGATGTGTTATTGTGCATATGTTCATGTCACGTCTACTTTTACTGGCTCGGGATGGATGTATTGGTTGATTCCTGGGTGTCCGACATGTAATCTCTAGAATGGATCATGCACTGAACTGATTCAATCTTTGTATCAGTATCCAGCAGCAGTTTAAGTATTAATCTTATCCGTCTAGGAATTCAGGAGATATACATCTTCAAATACTTTTACATACAACTTTAACATTATAAATTCATGTAAGTCCATGATCTTAACCGCAAGGTGACTGAGGTAGCTAGACTTACAACGAATAAAACACTTGACTAGAATGTAACAAAAACTCAAGTGTCAACTAATTCCATTCAGGAGATATAGATTTTTACACACATTTACATAAAACTTTAACATAAAAGTTCCAGGTCCGTGACATTGACCTTTAATCATAATCAGGGGTGAGAGTTGTCCTAAATACAACTGGGCCAATATATATTACCAACAAAGGTTTTGAACAGTATGGGTTCTTAAATCTTTAAATTTAAAACGCAATTATTTGTGGATGCTTACGCCGACGTCAATGCTGACGTCAACGCCGACACCAAAGACATTGCCGCCGCTGATGCTAATGCAACAGTTCCTCTTATGCTTTTGTACATATGAGCTTTAAATATAGACTATTGAATAGAAAAACAATAGTTCTATAATTATAAGTGCTGTACGATATTTATCTTGATACGGTCATGTAACAGGCAAAAATATTGCTTAACTTGTACCATGTAAAATTGTAGACAATTTTACCCGATTTTTAATCATAAATTAAGATTTTGTTTTGCAGAAAAAGATGCTCCAAAGTATTCGTTTGTCTATTATCAAGTTAGATTATAATTTTCAGAGCATAAATAGAAAAATTCTCAAAACAGAACAAATGATTTTCTGTGCTGTGGGAATATTACAGAAAATACTCATTTTACTATTAAAAATAACAGCTTTGATTCAAAATATAACTAAAACATCGACTTCAAAGTCCCGGATTTTTTTAAAATTCACTCTGACAGTGGACGAAATTATTTACACCATAAAACTGGAGGCATGAAAAGGCCCGTTAATTTAAAAAATACAAATATCAGTATTTTTTTTTATTTAAAACATATACAAAAATGCATTTTCTCCAAGAATACTTATTTTACACCTGACTATCGCAGTTATTTCTATCATGATAAAATGTTGACCAGTATACTAGAAAACTATTCTTAAAGTCGGCATAAGATTAAGCAAACTTTGCTTTGAAAAAAATATTTCATAAATTTGGGATTTTTACTAAAATGATCAACGTTTTACCAAAAAATGACTACTTTCGCACATTTGTTTCTTTCATTCACAGTCTGGTATCAATATCAGCATATTTTGCTCCATTGATTGCATTAAAAATAGTAAGGGGGTGGGGTGAGCGAATTTGCTCGGGGCGGGGGGGGGGGGTGCTCCGACTTGTCATACCAATGAGTACAGTCACAATAGAGAGAGAGAGAGAGAGAGAGAGAGAGAGAGAGAGAGGGAGAGAGAGAGAGAGCTTTGACATAAACAATAAACACAAGTATATGACACTGAGACCGAGCTGATTAGGAATTTAATTTAATGTGTTAATTTTATGCACATATATCATAAATATAAACAAAATCCCAATATCCTTTAATGCAACTATATCCTTAATTAAAGTGAAAAAAATAACTAAAAATCTGTAGATATTGCTAACAAAAGACAATATAGATTTGTATGATTTTCAATTTGAAATAACGTGTCCATATTACCCCAAAGACAATTAGTTTAACAGGGTGATTTTCGAAGGTCCATATTACCCCTAACAGACACGTATCTGTTACTTTTTCATTCAAACGATTGTTTCTAGCATTTAAAGTCTGAGTTTCACGACCCATTCAACACCGTTAAGGTCATGTCGAGCTGATCCATTAACCGCACTTTTCCTGGACAGGCTTAGTCCTCTAAGCTGTTAATCAGTACTTTGTGCACAGACTTTCGTTAGTAACTAAAAACTGCCATTCTTGAACTTCAGTAAGAGTAAGCGGTGAAGAATGACCTTTTTGGTATCCCATATATTCAAAACCCATGTATATTTACTAATTCTAGTTGTTCGATCATCGAACATCGATGATGAAGTCTCTGAAGAAAATTCACAAGTGAAGAAAATGAAGCCCCACGTTCCAGGAATTGTGACATTTGCCGACCACAACCGACCGCTGCCTTGGACTGTCACCTATCATGCTGTTGTTATGTTTGCTGATATATCCGGTAAATTAGTCTACAATTTTTCATATTCTTTCAGAGAAAGAAGGTCATTATAGGAATGAATTTTTAATTTTGTTGATTTTGTCAATGTGTAAACTCTGGCAAATTACTCACAAAGTAAGTTTGTCAGTGAATCGCTGGTTCAGACATCGTGTAGATTTTACCGATGTGTAAACTCCGGTGAATCACTCACAGACTAAGTTTGTGAGTTTTTCCCCGGAATTTACACATCGATAAAATCCACAAAACTAATAATTAAAAAATTACAGTTTTCTTATAATTTCAACTTTGCATCACGAAAACATACCTATATAATTTAGACCCCCTTAAACCCCACTTTTATATAGTAAAACTGGGGTTTACACGGGTATACATAATTTGTCTTATTTCTGCTAAAATATATATATTGTGGGTACTTGTTAGAACCGCCTCGCCAATCTATTTTTTGAGCAACTATATGAAAAATATCAGAATGTTTTTTGTTCGCAAACTTCCATTTTTTAGTGGTGAAATTTTCAATATATTTGAATAGGCGTATTTTCGTAAAGAATAGATCTGACAGATTCCTGCTCTGGACTTTATTGAAGTGTAAAACTTTTACTCCAATCAAAGTGCGTGAAATGTGTATAAAGGTGAGGAGTTGGAATTATTGAATGATCGAAACGTGTAATAAAAAGTCAACCGGAATCTTCGTTAGTCGCTTCTTCTATTTGTTTATTTATTAATTCTTAGTGCGTTTGCTGTATTCTTAAGACACCAAATCTAAATATTAGCAGATATTTTGAAGAATTTTTTTTTTTTTTTTTTTTTTTTATTTTATTTTATTATATTTATTTTTCGTTTTAGATAAAAAAAATCATACCGAATCGTCTCCTATGATCTACATGAAATGTCAAACCTTATTTTCCCTCATTAGGTTAACAAGTCTGTGTCATTATGTGTACCCTCCATATCACAGAGGAAAAACAGGTGGTATGCGGGGGTTTACATTCTTAGGCAGATTTCTGGAATTTCGCATTTTAAGATCAGCTTTTCGATGTGTTATTATTTCTGGCAACATTTGTGATCGCATAACTCTCCATTAAAATACACATTTTGCTCAGAAAGTTCTAAATGTTATAAAATGCTATCATAATTATTCAGGATTTACGGCTCTGTGTGAAAAGTATAGTGGAATGGGACAGTCGGGCGTTGACCAATTGACGAGGACACTCAACGAATATCTAAGTGCTTTGGTAGAAGGAATTCTAGGATCGGACGGCGATATACTGAAATTTGCAGGTACTGTTTGACCTTGACTTGCTCAATTCAAATGCAGCAGATATGACATTTTAGAATTATTTGATGAGTTGATACACTTCAGAGAGAGAGAGAGAGAGAGAGAGAGAGAGAGAGAGAGAGAGAGAGAGCACACTGGAGAGCTTATCTCTTTTCAAACAGAGACCACCACAACAGAAGAGACTGAAGAGACTGGTATATGAATCCTTTCTCACTGGGGACTCAATGAACCAAAAAATAAAACAACTTTGCTACCCCATCTCTTCCTTTCGCAATATCGGAAGTAATTTATTTCCGTTTAGAGTTACAGATTTAAGGTATCCGAATGTGCTGGGTGAATTCGGTGATGAGGACCAGTAATACTGTATAAGTCGTGTCAAATCATATGGTGTCTGAGAAGTTATTGTATGGATCTGGGTCCAGTTAAGGCTTCATTAAGGTCCGAAATTTGAGCATATGAAATGAAGCAGTTATAACAACCTATAAGTCATAGAACGATATGAGAACGATATGGAACTATACTTTTTGTTTCATCATTGAAAACCATATCTTTGGACAGGTCGATTTCTAGTAGATAGGGTATCTGGTAGTTTTTATTATTACCATTTTTTAGAAATACTCATTTTTAATGCAAAAGGTGTAGACCCTGATCAGACGCCGCATTCTGTTGCTTGTCAGTGTCCCTTTTTTGGGACGCTAGGCCTACGAGAACGAGTTAAAGCGCAGACTTAGTTTGCAAGTCCTAGTTCTACAGTTAAGGTTGACCTTTACTTAAGGACTGATTGTGATATAGAGCGATTCACATAAAATGTCAAATAAAAAGGAAGGCAATGATCAGGATTCGATACAATTACCTAACACCTTCCGTCCAAGACACCAAGGGAAGGAAACACGCACTAAAAGCAACGGCACTACAAGCAGAAAGCCATAAGGGCAGTTTTTTTCCTAACAATTGGCCGAACGGCTATCCAAAATAAAAGAATCACCAGGACACACGTGCAAAGACATACAACGACCGAAATAGTAAACCTTAGCAGAAGCAACGCCTTGCAATGGTCAGTAAAAACTTTTCTTGGGGGCGGGGGTGGGGGAAAGCTTACGTGGCAACAAACCTCGCCCTTAGTTCAGCCGTGGAATACACAAGACATTTGTTCAGTCCACGTGAAGGGTTTCTAACACATTAGTGCAACATCTCCTAGAACATAAAAATCAAACGAATACAGAGATAAAACAACGACGAGGACTCGAGAGCAAGAAAAAGACTGAAATGCTGAAGCAAAAGAAACCAATTAGACTCAGGTGGGCCCGCCCTGAGCCAGAGAATCAGGCACCAAACGACATACTTAAAAGGCTTTAGGTCGTCAAAGAGTCTGAGGCCCGACCCGCCGGTGTGCAGCTGAAAAGGGAAGCAAAATCATTATCCGTGATTTGGTTAGCCTCCGTGCATGCAGTCTATCGTATTACGTTTATGCTGTACCCAATCTTTATATATCAGGAATGATTTTACGAAATTGTGCGATCAAATCATTGCAAGCATATATTTTTCTGAATTTAGATACTTGGTCACCATAAAATTCAGGCTCCGATAGGCCTTGATAAATGAGATATTAAAGTCCAACATTGAATTTTGAAACTAAATCGAAATGACGTCTTTAAAATTTAGAAAAGGCTTTGCGGAGTTTATGGTTTATGTTACCGATAGCCCTGATTAAGAAGTTTAGCAGTTAATAATTTATTTCGAGTGTAGGTCAGTAACATAACTAGACACGCTCGCGAACCGAATAAAATGCGATATAAAAACTACGCAAGATGCTCGACGCGGAACATCCTCATCCAAGTAAGAAAAAAATTACAATCTCAAAATCAAAACCACCGCGTTATCACACATTTTGCATGAAATAAACCCATCTTAAATAGAAAAATGCAAATCCTTCAGAAGAATTTGCTTTATTTAATTGAAACTCTGAAAGATAAACTTGACTGATCAGACCATCGAAGTAGTTATAGTCAATATTTAATAAATCGTCCAAATATCTGGACGTCGAGCTGAAAGCTTCAGTACCTTCAGATTGCTTTTCTTCAGAAAGAGACATCATGAAGTCGCATTCATGAATAACAGAACAAGAACAAATCAGCCACAAGCGATGCGCAGTTCGCACCCATCGTAATATCCACAGTTTGTCTAAATAGCTTAGTACCAAAATCTTATACAAATATTTTCAAGTAGAAACGTGAGGGCTTCACAACTCCGTTTGCTGGGAAAAATAAGAAAGAAAAATAATACTCAATTTTCGTCTGCTAAGTACAGCTAGATTTTTTTAAATAAAAGAATCATTATTAACATTTTAAATAACTTTATTTATTTATTGCCCAGGAGATGCTATATTGGCGATATGGAGAGTCGGACGTGTGGAAGAGCTACAGCTCGAGTTGGCTAAAGTCGTGGCCTGCTGTCTGGACATACAAGAGGCATGCTGCGAGTGGAATACAGATATTGGCGTGAAGCTTACAGTCAAAATTGGTCAGCTTTTTCTAGTACATTCCGATCCATTAGGATTATGTATCGTTAGGAACACTTCTCTGGATGTATTTAATTACTTATTTATCATATTACCGAAACTGTGGGTGTGGAGCGGGGTATACTTTTTGCGTTGTCCGTCTGTCTGTCTTCCGACCGTCTGTCCATGCGATTTTGCTTTCTGTGGGGTATCAATAAGCCGTGCTTGCTTTTTTTCTTGTTTGATGTATATCCATGCTCGTTCCGATTTACCTGATACTGTGTTCTGCTATGAGTCCTATATAGTTTTCCCAGAAAATATCTCTTGGCATTTCATGCGAATCGCCTCCTAATTTGCATGAAATGTCAAGTGATGTTTTAGCATGAAAAATAAGAAAACTATTTGCAATGTGATCTGCTAGTAATCATATTTACCTTATAAACAATTAAAAGTGGAGATAATCTTTAACTGCAAAGGTTTGGCCATAATTGTTCAGTAGAATACCACTTATACAGCAGTTGTAATATCTAATCAGTGATCTTTAAAAATAAACAAAGTCATACCAAACAATAAATGTTTTTATAAAAGATAACTGGTACGGATTAATGGACGTGACTTGAAATATGAACACAGATTTGAATATTTGTTAAAGGCTCCATATTCCTCAAAAATAGACATTTTCTTATCCAAGAAATTTTTAATAAATTGATATATGGTATTTACACAATCATCAAATGTGGCACCTGGCATCCTGTAAAATTTCAGTTAGTCTCTTTTTCTTGAAGTGAAATGATTTTATATAGTATATCTGAAGTAATGTTGCCAACATTAATTCAGAGATACGACAAAAAATCATTTCATTTTTGATCCAGTTCAAAAAACGAGGGACTAATTGAAATTATACAGGCTGTCAGGTTCCACATTTTATGATCATATAAATACTATATGTCAATTTATTAAACCTATTTTTTGGATAAAATGTCTATTTTTGAGGAATATAGAGCCTTTAAAACGTTTGACCTTAGCTATGAATGTACGGCTATATTTAGATCATTATTCGGTGTTATCCATGTCTCTACACACAATCGATATAGTAAATGTGTTCAGAAATGTTTAAATGCGATTATTGGAAAGATAAGTTATAACTATCATGATTACTTTTACATGTTAAATACAATGGGTAATGTAAAGACGATTTCTGTATACGGCCTAACAAACCTGCGAATCCGTATTGAGTAAACTGACATCATATTTATATGAACCAGTGTAAATACTTAAATGTGACAGAAATAGCCGAACTATATATGCGAATAACGACTAAAGTCTCTTTTTTTATATGACATAATATTTGAAGAATGAAATAGTGTCATATATAGATTACTGTCCTGGATGCGCGTTTACCGACCAATAGAATACTGAAAAAAGGACAAAACCAAGAACATAATGGCTGGCGCCGGAAAATGTTAACAAGATTTTTTTTTTTTCAAAAGAAGTACATGTATTCCGTTTTTTGTAGTTGTTTTCTTACCTTTTAAAATCGAATTGGGTTAATGCATTTGAAATGAACAAATTCCACCGTCAAATATAAGGCAACGGAGTTGTTATTGTTAAGAAGTTATTTTTTTTTTATGTTAAGTAGTTATATGGAAAGTGGTTACGGACCGTTCTGAAATGCGGTTGTTATGATATATTATTGTATAAAAAGCAGTGTCGCACGTTATTAACAGCCGTGTTTTAATCGGCGAAAAGCCGTGTATTAACAAGGCAATTCACGCGCTGTTAATGCACGGCTACCTCGGTTTTCAACACCTCCCACGGGACCTGGCGAATGTTAATGCATGAAAAAAACATGTTTGATCCCTATATTAAATATATTTAATTGTTATAGAAAGGCTAGGTGAATGAATACACCTGGGCTGCGGTCAGTTAAACGAAACGTTTGCGGTCACTCGCAAAGCAAAACTAAACTTCAGTTCATTTGTGACAGGTTTTGACGGAGGGTAGTAAATATCACCAAACTATTCACAAGCTGTCTTTTGGCACAAGCAAGACGGCGTCTTATGCGAATGAAATTTTTGTATGCTTGTTTGTAACCAAAATTATGAGAGTGTTTACTGCGTAGGTATCACTTATTTGATTCTCTATATTAATTTGATATTTATTGATATAATTTATGCGATCTAACATCAAGACCCATATACGGGAATAACGACTACTCTCTAATTGGAGGTCACATGAGACGGCTTTACAATAATCGTTCAGAACTGCAAAATAGTTGTTGAAAAACACTCTTCATTGGTTCGCTTTACCGAAGGCAACCCTTCTTTCACAAACGAGACAACTTTTGTGACTTCTTCTTAGTGTTCCTATACATCAGCCCCCATCCCCTTCTGAAAAGAGGTCTAGTGCAAAAGCCAATAACTCGCCCCTAAGGGTAGTAAATTGTTTCGTTTTAGACTAGACCCTTTCAGAAGACTGTTAAAAAGGAGTTGTTATTGAATGCACGGTAGTTATTATGGAAAGTTATGGAGTTGTTACGGAAGGTTTTACTACTGTTACTGATGTTATAGAGGTATTATAGAATGTTAAGAAGTTGTTATGGTGATACAGAATGGTATTAAGCTCTTACAGAATGATACGACATTATTATGAATGATACGAATTTGTAAAAGAATGTACAGTTATGGGATATCTAGACGTTTAACGGAATACAAAGCATCCGCGTTGTCATATGAATATTGAAAAAAATGTAAGAGAAAAGTCCAGGGATTGCCACAATCACACGTCCCAGACCCTCCCAGACACCAAGAGGAAGAGGAAACAGACAAACCAAAGCCGCAGGCCTTCCCAGGCACCAAGAGGAAGAAGAAGAAACAGACAAAACCAAAGCCGACACCAAGAGGAAGAGGAAACAGACAAAACCAAAGCCGCAACCCTTCCCAGACACTAAGAGGAAGAGGAAACAGACAAAACCAAAGCCGCAACCCTTCCCAGACACCAAGAGGAAGAGGAAACAGACAAAACCAAAGCCGCAACCCTTCCCAGACACCAAGAGGAAGAGGAAACAGACAAAACCAAAGCTGCAACCCTTCCCAGACACCAAGAGGAAGAGGAAACAAACAAAACCAAAGCCGCAACCCTTCCCAGACACCAAGAGGAAGAGGAAACAGACAAAACCAAAACCGCAACCCTTCCCAGACACCAAGAGGAAGCGGAAACAGACACAGCCTAACAAGCGCAAATCGAACAAACGTACGAAAAGCACTAAGATTAGCTCCATCTTTCCCAAGCGAGGTAATGATAAAAGGACTGAAATAAATCACCCCGTAGAATAAACCACAAAGCAACAAAGAGTAAGACTAACACCGGGAGCACCGCCTTAGAGCGGTCAGTAGAATAAACCACCGGGGGATTTAAAGCACTTTTACAGCCGACTAACTTCACCCTGGGTCCCGATGCCACTCTTAATCACTACTAGTAAAACAGCAAAATGGGCAGCTTTTAAAGGTGACCAAAATGCTAGCATCACAACACAATTAGTTAACAGAAAGCAAAGTGGGCAGCTATTGAAGACGATGAGCACAATGCTAGCATCACAACACATATAGAAAAAATAAACAACAAACAGAAAGCAATGCGGGAACCACAAAGCTACAAAGAGTAAGAGCACCACCAGGACAACCGCCTTAGAATGATCAATAGAATAAGCTGCCGGGGAGGGGGGTGGGCGGGGGCGGCGGGCGGGTTAAAGCACTTTTACAGCCGGCCAACTCCACCCTGGGTCCCGATGCTATTCTTAAAAAACTCATACTTGAAATCTCATACACGAGTTCATGAAGTGCTACGGAAATAAATTAGCTGTTATAGAATGTTAGAGTTGTGGACGAAAGTTAAAGTTTATCATGGAATGATGTTGTGGCCTTGTTATAAAATTTGGCCGAATAATTACAGAATCTAAAGGTGTTGTTGTCAATTGTTAATCCATTCAAGTTCTGTTATGGACTATTAGTTAAGTCTTGCTAAGCATTGTCAAGTGGCTGACATGGAATTTCGTGAAGTCGTTATGGACTGTTACACGTAAAGTGTTGTAATGAATGTTTTTATGGAAAGTTGCATAGTTGTAATGGAACGTTGAAGTGATGCATAGTTGTTATGGGACCTTGAAGTGTTGTCATGAAACGTTAAGTAGAGGCTATGGAATGCTGCGAAGTTTTTTTTTACTGCCAAAGTGTTGTTATAAAGTGTGAAGGAGTTGATATGGAATGTGAAGTTGTTATGGAATATTGACATATTATTATGAATTGTTAGGTAACTGTTAAAGGAATATACTAAGTTGTAATAGACTGTGTAAGTTCTGTTATGAATTGATAAGAAGTTATTATGGATACTGAAGAGTTGCTATGAATTGTTAAATAGCTGTTATGGAATGTTGCAAAGTTGTTATGGACAGTTAAAGTCTTCACATGATTGGTGTAGGTGTTGTTATGGACTGTTAAAGTAGTATTTTGAATTAATAAGAAGTTATGATGGAATGTTGTGAAGCTGTGAAAGAACAAGGAAGTATCCTTATGAATTGTTAAGTGGCTGTTATTGAATGTTATAAAGTTGTTATGGACTGTTTAAGTGTTTTGCGAATTGTTCAGGCAATATGATGAAATATCAGAGTTATTGATTACTGAAGTGTTGTTTAGGAGTGGTTATGGGATGTCTTGAAGTTGTTATGGAACGTTGAAGTATATATGAATTTTTATTAACTATTATGGAATGATTCGCAGTTGTTATGGAGTGCAAAAGTGTTGCTATGAATTGTTAAATAGCTGTTATGGACTGTTACAGTTGTTATGGTCTGTTAAAAGGGTTGTTCTGAATTGTTAAGGACTGGGTATGTAATGTTGCGCAGTTGTTATGGAACGTTGGTGTTGTGTTGCTATGATATGTTAAATGTCTCTTATATAATGTACAAAGACTTTTATAGTGTTGTTATGACTTGCTAAGGAGTTGTTATGGACTGTTTAAGTCAGTATTGTTCAGGAGTTATTATGGAATATTGTGATTTTTGTGGAATGTTCAAGCGTTTTATGAATTAGTCAGCAGCTGTTATAGAATAGTGATAAGTTGTTATGGAGTTATTAAAATGTTTTTATGATTTGTTAAAGGGTTATTATGCAATGAAACAAAGTTGTTATGAATGATTACAAAATTGTTGAGCGTTGTTATGAATTCTTAGGGAAATATTATGGCATGTTGCAAAGTTGTTGTTGAATGTTCTAGTGCAGGTTATATTTTCATTTCCTTTGGGATCACTGGGCCCATTGTGGTATCTTTGAAAATGGAGTTCTGTTTATGTTACGCTAGAGGGCATAAGCAGTGCTGTGGTTTATTCTACGAGGCGATTTATTGTATGTCTTTCCGTGTGTCATTTTGTTCTTGTGTTTTTCAGTCCTTTTAGTATTGCGATTACCTCGCTTGGGAGAGCTAATCTTAGTGCTTTTCGTACGTTTGTTCGGTTTGTGCTTGTTTAGATTTGTCGGTTTCCTCTTCCTCTTGGGGTCTGGGAAGGGCTGCGGTTTGTGATTGTGGCACTCCCTGGACTTTTCTTTTACCTTTTTTGCAAACTTCATTACTGCTTATGAAGAGTCTCAATAAAAACGAGGCTCCCATTTTCTCTCTGTAATGTGTTCTTTGTTTCCAAAGGCAATCTTTTTTACTTATATTGATATAAATAGAAAGGAAGGCAATGATCAGGAATTGATACAGTTACCTAACACCTTCCGTTCCAAGACACCAAAGGAAAGAAGGACGCACTTAAAGTAATGGCACCACAATCAAATCACTACAAGCAGAAAGCCAAAAGGGCAGTTTCTTCCCATAAATAGCCAAGCGGCTATCCAAAATAAAAATTGCACTAAGACAAACAGGCAAAGTCATACAATGACAGATATAGTAAACCACAGCAGAAGCACTGCCTTGGAACGGTCAGTAATATATTAGGGTGGGTGGGTCTTAAATCGATTTTACGTGGCCACAACCCTCGCCCTTAGTTCTGCCGTGGTATACATAAGATGTTTGTTCAGTCCGCGTGAAGGGTTCCTAACTCATCAGTGCAACATCTCCTAGAACATAAAAATCAAACGAATACAGAGATGAAAAAACGATGAGGACTCGACAGCAAGAAATAACTGAAATCCTGAAGCTAAAGCAACAGTAGGACTCCGGTGGGCCCGACCAGAGCCAAAGCACCAGGCACCAACCGATTTACTTAAAAGTCTTTAGGCCGGAGTCGTCAAAGAGTCTGAGGCTCGATCCGCCGACGTGCAACCAAAGAGGGAATCAAAGTTATGAACCGTGATTGGGTTAACTACCATGCATGCAGCCTGTCATATTGTATTTTATATTGTACCCAATCTTTATATATCGGAGAACGATTTTACGAAATTGAGTGCTAAAATCATTGCAAGCATATATGTTTCTGAATTTATATACTAAGTCACCATAAAATTCAGGTTCTGATAGGCCTTGTTGCAGAAGCGATTTACGTCTAATCATGAATTTTGAAACTAAATCGAAATGACTTCTATAAAATTTAGAAAAAAGTATTGCGGAATTTATGGTACCGATAACCCTGATTTAGAAGTTTAGCATTTTACAATTTATTTAGAGTGTTGAAGTCAGAAACATGACTAATCATTCTTGCGAACCGAATAAGTTTCGAGATATAAACACCGTAGGATGCTCGACGAGGAACATCCTCATCCAAGTAAGGCAAATTTGCAATTTCAAAATCAAATTCATTGCGTTTATCATAAATTTTGCATGAAATAAACCCACCTGAAATAGACAAATGCAAGTCGAAAAACGGGGCTTCAGTTTCAGAAGAATTTGTTTTATTTAATTGAAGCTCGGAAGGATAAATTTGACAAATGAAACCATCGAAGTACTTATTATCAATATTTAATAAATCGTCCAAATATCTAGACGTCGATCTGAAAGCTTCAATAACTTCAGTTTGCTTTTCTTCAGAAAGAGACATCATGAAGTCTCTTTCATAACAGAACAAGAACAAATCAGCCACAAGCGATGCGCAATTCGTACTCATTTGGAATACCAACAATTTTTCTAAATGGCTTAGTACCAGATCTTATATATATATTGTCGAGTAGTAAAGTGAGAGCTTCACACACTTTCTGACATGACCATAAGTTATAATTTCAATGTCTTTCGGAAGAGAGAAAAAAAAGCATTACTTCCGTTACATGCAAGATAGAGAGAACCTTCCCTATTAAATGTCCATTCAATTAATTCATGTAAGGTAATGAGGTAGTGTAGTGTAAAGAGTGGAAAAATCATGCGTAGTCAGATTTGATGCACGAAAACTTCTGGATTTTAGTTTATTCAAAACTTCATTTGAATTTTTAATAGACCAAAACAGATTCTTACCTGATCTTTCATAGACCTTGTCGCAATAGTTAATTAATGCGGTGGTCCCGGTGTTAGTCTTACTCTTTATTGCTTTGTGGTTTATTCTACGAGGCGATTTGTTGTATGTCTTACCGTGTGTCATTTTGTTCTTGTGTTTTTCAGTCCTTTTAGCATTGCGATTACCTCGCTTGGGGAAGAGAGAGCTAATCTTAGTGCTTTTCGTACGTTTGTTCGATTTGTGCTTGTTTGGATTTGCCTGTTTCCGCTTCCTCTTGGTGTCTGGGAAGGGCTGCGGTTTGTGATTATGGCACTCCATGGACTTTTCTCTTACCTTTTTTGTAGTTCTTAGGCCTTTGTACCACCAAATTCTTGCTTAAGAATACTGACATAGTGGAGCCGTCAAACAACGACAACATTATTTGCTGCCTTGTCTGCTGGCCAAAATGTACTTCTTATAAAATTATTGAGTACCTAGTTTAAGGTGATGTAAAGACGTCTTTGGTTTAGGAGGTAATACATTAGTATTTTGACAATAAAAAGAATACGTTTATTAACTAAAGTTGTTATAGAATGTTAGAAAGATGTCATGGGCTGTTAAAGTGTGAATATGAATTGTTTAGGGACTGTTATGGAACATTAGAAAGCTGCTATGGTCTGTTAATGTGTTGCTATGAATTGGTAAGTGTTGTTGTGGAAAGTTGCGAAATCGGTATGGACTGTTAAAATGTTTAAGAACCGCTTGTGGAATGTTGCGAGGCTATAACAGACTCTTAAAATTTTATTATGATTTGTTGAGAAAGGTGTTGTAAGATCTTACAAAGTTGTTGTAGACTATTAAAGAATCGTTATGAATTGTTAAGGAGCTGTTATGGAATGTTGAAGTGTTATGAATGTTTAAGTAGCTGTTATAGAATCTTACGGTTGTTGTTGAACCTTAAATTGTTGTTATGAATGGTTAAGGAGCTCTTATGGAATATTGCAAACTTGTAATAGACTATTTAAGTATTGCTGTAAAATGTTGTGAACTTTATTTTATGGAAAGTCTTAGTACTGAAGTAATACTAGTAAATTAAAGTTACAATAGTAAAGGAAAGTAGTATTTGTTATGGATAGTTAAGCAGTTGTTATGAAATGTTACAATGTGTTATGAAAGGTTAAACTAAGTTCTCATGAATCGTTAAAAAGTGGTACGGAATGTGTGAAGGTCTAAGTGTTGTTAAGAGTTGTAGCTGTTTGTATGTTCCGAAGTTGTTATGGACAGTTAAATTGTTCTAATGAATTGTTAAAGATAGTTGTAATGGAATGTTGCATTGTTGCTATGAATGATTAAGAAGTGGTTATGATAAGTTCTTATTGACTTATGTGTTGCTATGAACTGTTAAGGAATTGCTATGGAATTTAACGCAACATTCCATAATTAGTGCTTTTCTATTTATAATAGTACTTCAGTTTCCCATAACAACTTCGCAACATTCATAACACTCCTGAAAATTTAATGGCAACCTCTTACAGTCCATAATAAGTTTTATCACATATTACAAAGTTGTTATGGACTGTTATTGTAATGAAATATGAAGTTCATATTGACAATTGCGAATTTTTAATGGAAAGTTGGAAATATTGCTGTAGATTTATTAATTAGTAATTATGGAACTTTGCGAAGTTATTATGGATTGTTAAAATGTTGATATGAATTGTTAAGGAGGAGTTATGGGCTGTTAATAGTTGCTCTGCGCTGTTAAAGTGTATTGTTAAAGACATATCTAAGTGAGACCAAAAGTGGTACCACTAATTAATGATTTATTGCCGTTATGCAAGAAACATCAAAGGCATGTCATAAAGAGGTGATTATGAGATCCCAGCAGAAGGTGGTAAAGAGGCCTTCTGAGAGGAAATGAATACTTTGGAGCAATATTGCCTTTGTTTCAAGTACATAAACCAGTACTAAATTCCCCTATTGGGCCTCTGTCTGTCTATTGCTTATTGACAGTGTAGTAGGTTTTGTTGTGCCAGAACTGTTATGAGTGATAAGACAACTGGCCAAGACACATCCTATGTTATGTCTTTAAGTTGTTTCTTTTAATATTTGAAAGTTAGTATACTCTGTTATTTCAAAAAACGGTCACTTTGAATCATTACAGGTGCAGTTTGTTCTGCTTCATAATCGTATAACAGAAAAAACTTTATGATTTAATTGAATGGACATTTCATTGGGACTTTTCCCTCTATCTTGCATGCAACGGAAGTAATGCTCACTTCTGAAAAGCATAGAAATTATACCTAAGGTCATGTCAGAACACTCTCACCTTTCTACTCGACAATATTTACATAAGATTTGGTACTAAGGTATTTAGACAAATTGTGGGCATTCAGATGGGTACAAATTACACTCCGCTTGTGGTTGATTAGTCCTTGTTCTGTTGTGAAAGAGACTTCATGATGTCTCTTTCTGAAGAAAAGCAATCTGAAGTTACTGAAGCTTTCAGATCGACGTCTAGATATTTGGACGGCTTATTAAATAGTGACAATAATTACTTCGATGGCTTGACCTGTCAGATTTATCCTTCAGAGGTTCAATTAAATAAAGCAACTTCTTCTGAAACTGAAGCCCCGTTTCTGGATTTGCATTTATTTATTTTAGATTGATTTATTCCATGCAAAATTTATGATAAACACAATGATTTTGTCCTTACTTGGATGGAGATGTTCCTCACCGAGCATCCTACGGTGTTTATATATCGCAACTAATTCAGTTCGCCAGTGTGTCTAGTCATGTTATGACTTCAACACTCGAAATAAATTATTAGCATCTAAACTTCTAAATCAGAGTTATCAGTACCATAAACTCCGCAAAGCCTTTTCTAAATTTTATAGACGTCGTTTCGATTTAGTTTAAAAATTCAAGATTGGACTTTAATGTCTTCTGCAGTAAGGCCCATCGGAACCTGATATTTTGGTGGCAGTATATAAATTCAGAGAAATATATCCTTGCAATGATTTTAGCACCAAATGTCGATATATAAAGATTAGGTACAACATAAATATAATACGACAGACTGCAGGCATGGTGGTTAACCCAATCAGGGTTAATAACTTTGATTCCCTCGCCGGCGGGTTGGGCCCCGGACTCTATGACGGCTTCGGCCTAAAGACTTTTAAGTAAGTCGGTTGGTGCCTGATGCTCTAGTTCAAGTCGGGCCCGCCGGAGTTCAACTGTTCATGTTTTTTTTTTTTTTTTTTTTTTTTTTTGGCTTCAGCATTTCAGTTATTTCTTGCTGTCGAGTCCTCATCGTTGTTTCATCTCTGTATTCGTTTGATTTTTATGTTCTCGGAGATGTTGCACTAATGAATTAGAAATCTTCACGCGGACTGAACAAATGTCTTGTGTAAACCACGGCAGAACTAAGGGCGAGGGTTGTGGCCACGTAAAATCTATTTACGTCCCCCAGAAAACAGATTTTTTTACTCATCGTTCCAAGGCGGTGCTTCTGTTGTGGTATACTATTTCTGTCATTGTATGTCTTTACATGTATGTCGTGGTAAAATTTTAATTTTGGATATCCTATTGACCAATTAATGGGAAAGAGTCTGCTTGTAGTGATTAGATTGTGGTGCCGTTGCTTTTAGTGCGTCCTTCTTTCCCTTTTGGTGTCTTGGACGGAAGATATGAGGTAATTGTATCGATTCCTGATCATTTCCTTTCTAAGGTAATTGTATCGATTCCTGATCATTTCATTTCTTTCTGTTGTTATAGTATGTTGCAAAGTTGGGATGGCCTGATAAAGTGTTCTTGTTAATTGTTATGGAACAGCGAAGTGTTGGAATGATTTGTGAAGTAGCTGCTCTGGAAGGATGCGAAGGTGTTGTGGACTGTTAAAATGTTTTCATGAACATTTAAGGAGTCCATGCACCATGCTGTTATGGACTGCCACATTTTTATTATGAGATGTTAAGAAGTTATATCAGAATACTATGATGTTGTTATTGAACAGTGAAGTGTTGTAATTAATTAGTAAGACGCTGATATGGAATGTTACAAAGTTGTTATGGACCGTTTAAGTGTTGTTTTAAACTGTTAAGGAATTGTCTTGGAATGTTAAGAAGTTGTTAATGACTATCAAGATGTTTATATGAATAGTTTAGCAGCTGCTATGGTATGGAATATTGTGCAGTTGAATGAACTGTTAAAGTGTTTCTGTCCGTCATGTAATGTTACAAAGTTTTTATGGACTGATATAATGTTGTTATGATTTGTGAAATTGTTATGTAATATTGTGTAGTTGTAATGGAACGATGAAATGTTAAGTACCGTTGCGGAAGGTTGCAATGTCGTTGTAGATTGTTAAGGAGGTGTTATAGCATACTGGAAGTTGATATGGATTGTAAGGATTGTTAAAGGGTTGTCATGGATTACTAAAGAGTTGTTAGGGAACGTTGATGCGTTTTTAAGAATTACTATGTAGCTGTTATGGCATATTACAACGTTATTATGTAATGTTAAAGTGTTGTTATGAACTGCTAAGGAGTTGTTTAGAATTTAACTGTTAAAGAACCTTTATGAATGTTGAGGAGTTTTGTAATGGAATGTTGCAGTAGCTGTTACCTAATATTGCTAAGTTGTTATGGACTATTAAAATGTTGGTATGAATCGTCGAGGAGTTTTTATGGAATATTGTGGTTGTTATGGAATGTTAAAATGTTGCTATGAATTCATAAGTAGCAGTTAATGCTATGTTACAAATTTGTTATAAACTGTTAAAATGTCGTTTTGATTTATTGATGTGATGCAACAAAATGTTGCGAAGTTTGATATGGAACGATGAAGTGTTATTCTGAATTGTTATGTAGTTGTTATGGAATGTTACAACGGTGTTATAAAGTGTAATGAATTGTTGACGTGTTGTAATTGATTGTTGCGAAACTGTAACGGAATATGAATTTACTATTAAGAATTGTTAAGACCTGTGAACTAGCTGTTAAGGAATGTTACAAAGTTATTATTGTCTGTTTAAGTATTATTATTATTAATTATTAAGGAGTTAATGTGGCATGGGGTGAAGTTATTATCGAACTGTTGAAGTGTTATTATGAATTGCTAAGTAGTTGTGATGTAATGTTCTTACGGACGGTTGAACTGTATCATGACGTTTTAAGGACTTGTCAGGGAAAATCATGAAGTTGTTATTGAGTGTAGAAATAAAGTATTAAGAAGTTGATATGGAACTTAAATATGTTAATAAGTGTGAATTAACAGTTATGGAATGTTTTGAACTTGGTTTGGCAAGTTTGCTATGAATAGTTAGGAAATTCTCGAAGTTACTATGAGCTGTTGAAGTGTAGCTATAAATTGTTAAGTAGCAATTATGGAATATTACAGAGTGATTATGCACTATAAAAATTGTTATGAATTATAAAGGGGTTTGTTATGGAATGTTGCAAAGTTTTTATAAATTGTTAAGTAACTATTATGGAATATTGGGAATTTTTTTATGGATGGTTAAAATGTTGCTATGGATTGTTCAGGAGTTGTTATGGAAAATTGTTATGAATTATAAAGGGGTTTGTTATGGAATGTTGCAAAGTTTTTATAACTTGTTAAGTAGCCATTATGGAATATTTGGAAGTTTTTTAAGGATGGTTAAAGTGTTGTTATGGATTGTTAAGGAGTTGTTATGGAGCTTTGTTGCTCTGAATTCTTCAGTTGCGGATATGGTATGATGCGAAGTGTTATGGTTTGTTAAAGTGTTGCTATGTATTTTGAAGGAGCATTTACGAAGTTGTTAAGAAATCGTTACGGAATGTTTCGAAGTTATTAAGTAAAGTAGAGGTGTTATTGTGAAATGATAACTAGCGGTTATAGAATGTTGTTACATCGCTATGGATTGTTAAAGTGTCGTTATGATTTGTTATGGAGTTATTATGGATTGTTTTAAAGAAGGTATGTACTTGTCATAAGATGTTATGAATTGTTAAGGAACTTCAAAGTGTTGGTTTTATTTGTTAAGTAGCTGTTATGAAAGGATGCTAACTTGTAATGGACTGTTAAAGCATTTTTAGGAACATTTAAAGTTGTTATTGACTGTTAAAGTGTTATTATGAAATGTGAAGAACTTCCGACAGAATGTTGTGAAGTTGTTATTGAACGGTGATGTTGTGTATACAATTATTATATAGCTGTCTATTAAATGTCAGAAAGATGTAATGGACTGTAAAAGTGCTCTTATGAATTATTAAGGAATCGTCTTGGAATCTTGCGAAGTTATCATGTACTGTTAAAATGTTTTGATTTTTAGTAGCTGGTATGGAATGTTGCGCAGTTGTTATGGGCTGTTAAAGTGTTACTAACTGTTATGGAATATTGCAATTTTTATGCACTATTAGAGTGTTGTTTTGAATTTTTAAGGAGTTGTTACGGAATGATGTGAAGCTATTACTGAACAGTGAAGTGATGGTTTGAATTGATAACTGCGTTATAGTTACAAAGTTAGTATGAATTGTTAAAAATATCATTGAAATGTCGTTAGCAAGGAGTCTCAAAAAGTATTTGAGCTAGAGCCTTGATATTTTGTACTGATTGGGACTGAAGTGGAGATCACCTGATTAAATTTTCAACCACTTTAATGAAATTTTGTTGGAGTTATGGCCTTTTGCAATATTTGGCCATTTGTTGCTTTCATGTGCATAGCATAAGTTTAGAACCATGTATGCTAATGTTTTCAAATTTCATATATGGACTCCCCATGAAAAAAATAGTGGACCCGTATTTTATTACTTATCCGAATTATCTCCAATTTAGAGTTATTTCCCTTGTAATAAAGTAACATTGAAATGTCGTTATCAAGATATCTCAAAAAGTATTTGAGCTAGAGTCTTGATATTTGGTATTCTGATTGAGACTGAGAAGGAGATACCTATGTTATTGGAATTATGGCCCTTTGTATTTTCTGGCTATTTAATCTTGTTGCTTTCATGTGCATAACATTAGATTAGAACCATGTATTCTAATGTTTTGAAAATTCATATATGGCTTCCTCATGAAAAAATAGGTGATCCGTATTTTTTTTCTATCCGAATTATCTCCCCTTTTACATTTATTTCCCTTTTAATAAAATAACATTGAGAGCTCATTAGCAGAATATCGCAAAAAGTATTTGTTCTAGAGCCTTGATATTTGGTATACTGATTGGGACAGAGAAGGAGATCACCTGTATAAATTTTCAACCAATTTAATTATATTTTGTAGGAGTAATGGCCCATTACAATTTTTGTCCATTATTTGCTTTATAAGTTTAGAACCATATATGCTAATGTTTTGAAATTTCATATATGGATTCCTCATGAAAAAATTGGTGACCCGTATTTTTTTTCTTATCCATATTATCTCCCTTAGCAAGATATCTCAAAAAGTATTTGAGCTAAAGCCTTTATATTTAGTAAACTGATTGGGACTGAGGAGGAGATCACCTGTTTAAATTTTCAGCCAGTTTAATTAAACTTTGTTGGAGTTATGGCCCTTTGCAATTTTTGGCCATTTGTTGCTTTATTGTGCATAGCATAAGTTTAGAACGATGTATGCTAATGTTTTGGAATTTCATGTATGGATTCCCCATGAAAATATAGGTGACCCGTATTTTTGTCTTATCCGAATTATCACCCATTATAGAGTTATTTCCCTTTTAATAAAATAATACTAAAATCTTGTTTATTTGTTCTGTTATTACCGTCATGGGCAAGCAGTGTTAGTCAGGCAGTATTGAGGGCATAATGTTTTTCAAACACCAGCTCCAGTTGAATATTACAAAGTTGTTATCGGCTGTTAAAGTGTTGTTATGAATTGTTAAGGGGTCGTTATGAAATGCAAGCAAGTTGTTAAGGAATGTTACAAAGTTGACATGGACTGAAAGTGTTACAAATTTTTAAGGGGTTGTTATAAAATCTTGTAAAATTATAGTGGAAATGTGAAATATTCGTATGAAATAGTAATAAGTTGTTATAGAATAATGCGAAGGTTGTTCTGAATTGTTAAAGTGTTATCATAAATGATTAAGAGGTTGTTTTGGAATGTTACAAAGCTGTTATGGAATGTTACAAAGTTGGTATGGGCTGTTAATCTGTTACTATGGATTGTTAAGGAGTTGCTATAGAATGTCACAAGGTTGTTATGGAATAATGCAAAGATACGAACTGTTTTATTTTTCTAGTTAAGGAACGGGGAAGTATTGTTATCGAATGTCACAAAGTGGTTGTGATACGGTTGTCATTGACTGTGAAAGGATTATTATGAATTGTTAGAAGTAGAAGATGTTATTGAATGTTGTAAAAGCTGTTAAAGAACATGGAAATATTGTAATAGAATTTTACAAATAAGTTTATCTGTTATGCTTGTTTGTCTTTGTTTGTTAATGTGTTATGTGTTGTCATCAATTGTTAAGTAATGTTAAAATGGTGTTATGATTTATTAAATGCCTGTTATAGAATGTTTGCAGTTGTTATGGACTCTTAAAGTTTTGTTATGAATTGCTAAATAGCTGTTATGGAATATTCCGAAGTTGTTGTGTTCTGTTAAAGTGTTGCTATGAACTGTTCAATTGTTATGGAAAAATATAAGTACCACGTTAATGATCACAGCCTTGCCGAGGTTCCGACAGTAACTTTCATGGAATGCTGCGAAGTTCTTATGGAACATTAAAGTACTCTTCTGAATTGTTAAAGAGTTGTTATAGGATGTTGCTTTAATAGTCCTAACAATTTTGTACTATATTTTGCAGAGTTTTATGGACCTATTATGTTAAGTTTAGGAGTTCTTATGGACTTGTGCGAATGTTAAAGAGTTATAACGGCATATTTATTCGTTCTTTAGTAACGATTCGGCGTTGTTTTAGTTTATTAACTTTATGAAGCTGTTTTGGAACGTTAAGGGTGGCGGGGGGGGGGGGAGGGGGGGGGGGCGGCATTATTGAGTATTATAGTTGTTATGGAATGCTATGGATTTGTTACGGAATTTTACAAAATTTGTTTCGTAATGGTTTACACTGCAACTTTAATTAATACTACTAATTATTTATTTTTTCAAATCTGTCGACACTTGAGAACGAAATTTGTATTCATCACGAAAACACGCCTATATAATTTTGACCCCTTTAAACCCCACATGTACATAGTCAAACTGGGGTTTACAGGGGTATATATTATTTTTCTTATTTCTGCTCAAAAACATAGATTGTGGGTACTCGTTAGAACCGCCTCGGCGAGGCGGTTCTAACGAGTATCCACAATCTATGTTTTGAGCAGAAACAGGAAAAATATTAGAATTTTTATCTAAAAACTTTCAATTTTTGGCGGTGAAATTTTCAATATACTTTAATAGGCGTGTTTTCGTAATGTAAAAAATTTAGCCATTTATGGTATTAGCCTTTGCAGTGTAACCGTAGGTTCAAACTATTAGTGTTAAGACAAAATATGCTGTATTGTAAAAATTAATATCTTATAGACTTAACGATTTCATTATAACATAACGACAGTTCTGCAACTGTACTCCTAAGATTAACCTTAGCAGGTGACATTTCGATTTCCTCAGAAAAACCAGCGTGACATTTCCTGCCAAGTATCTACTTTTAGACAGGGTTTCAAGCCATTGGATCTGGTTCCCAATACAGAAATGGTACAAGTAATCTTACCTATGTAGTGGGCAGAGCTTATCTTACATGGGAGGAATTATCTGGTTTTGTCATACACTGATAAGTTTATCTTAATCAATGTTGTTATAACTAGAATATTTTGATAATATATTGCATACTGATAGACATCTAGACATATGCAGTGGACATGCAAAATGCCATTTAAATTAACTGGCTAAGGGTACCCAACCACTCAGATTTAATCTTTATAGGTTTGTGAAAGAGCCCGTTATCAGTTTGTACAATGGCTATAACTCTTAAAACGCTTGGAACAGTTTTTAATTTTTGTGATGCTTTTAGGTGTCAGTTAGATTTAGCCAATGACTATGTGAAATTGCAGACTCATTTACATATTCTAAGCCGAGGCATAAAAATGGGAAATGTAAAAAATGGCCATAAAGCTTAAACCGTCAGGAATATGGGAATTACCACCATCTTACCCCCGTAATAGGATTACTGTGAACAGATGTCAACCATCAAACAATTATCACCCTAATAAACTAGTAACTACAATCCGAATTTAGATTTTGAACTACTTACTCGTCTCTGCCATATCTTTTATACCAAAAACCCCTTTCCCCAGACTGAATTAAGATTTACACGAAACCAGCAGTTCTTTAGTAATGTCCACATATTCCTCATTCCGTAGTTGCTTAAATCAAAGATAGAACTGCGGGAGCGATTTGAAATTTATCTGGTTACGTCTTCTAAACTTTTAGATTTATTTTTATTTTACGTAATGCCGCAAGAAATATTTTATCAACAAGATTTAGTGAAGGAGTTTACCAAATTTCATGTTTCACTAATTGAGGCTAAGCCTAGGTCGAAATTCTGAACAAACTAGATAATCCATGCGTTCTTGTTGGCCGCGCACAGTAGCGCTAGTTGATTTAAGCATAATTTGCCGAATTATGTATGGTAACCAGAACATGTATTGAGTTTGCATTTTTGCATTTTTGGCGAAAGCTAGTACTAAACTGGACTTGTTTGGTTCACCAAGTGGTATTTTGCTTTACCATGCCCTTTTTGTGATTTGACCAGAACTCCGAATATGATACAGTCGTAGCTATGTGCATATCACCATATTGATGACGCATATTATTGCCTTTGTATAAAAGGCAAAGTAATGAGGGCTTTTTTCTTAATCCCACTGCTATCATAAAGAGACAGTTTTGCATGAACTGTCAAGAACTACTTTCTGGGCGAAATTAAGAAAGAAAATAATGTCCTGGCGTCTACTGAATTTGTCCAGAAACAGTATAACGCTTAGCAAGCTGGGTAAAATTTTTAGCAGACGACGTTTTCAAATAATTTTTCTTTGTTCTGACAAATTATCATTTTTTTTCTTATTTTCTCCAGAAAGTAGGCTTTGACATTTCATGCAAATTGTGTAATTGACATGAAATGTCAAATCCTATTTTCTGGGAAAAATAAGAAAAAAATACTGATAATTTGTCATCTGCTGAATTTGCTCAAAATAATAAGGGTTAAGTTTAAATATGCTTCTTTTTTCAAACAGGAGTTTCCGTTGGTGAAATGTCAGTAACGTTTCTAGGGAACCAGGAATATCGTCATTACGTAGAGCTTGGCCCTGCCGTCACGGCTGTCAATGCCGCCGAAGCTTTCTGTCAATCAGGATACGTCGTGTTGTCACCATACGCGTGGTCTATTGCAAGTCAGGACAGATATGACGTCGTGCTTATGGAAGACGAAAAACATGTTAGGGTAAGTCATATCCAGAGAAAATGCAAAACCCGAAGGGATGCCTTAAAATCACTTTGTGTGTCCGCCCGTCAGTTAGATAAAATATGTGGTCCGTTAGCGAAAATGTGTGGTCAGTTAGCAAAAATGGACGTTGGAAATTTGATAATTTTTGGCATACTAATAGGTACGAATAATACCTAGTCAATGGACTGCTGGAGTACCAGCTTTCTTTGACCGAGGCTCTGCCGAGCATAAAATGTGAAAAATGGCCAAGGTGCTTGAACGATCTGGAATATTTTGATGTTTTTGTATTTTTTTTATTGCATACTGGTTGTATCTAAGGAAATTTATTTTCCGAGTGCATCATTTCATTAGCCGAGGCTTTATTGAGCAAAAACGGTAAAATGAGAAAATGGCCATAACGCTTGAACGGTCTGGATTACTTTGATGATTTTTGCATACTGATTAATATCATCTACATCTAAGCATTTTTTGCATACTGCTGGTTACCAACATGATCCAATGGTACATTGTATTTAGTATTGGTAAAGGCACGGAAACCAGTCGATAGGCCGTCAATGGACAATTTGAAGTAGCCACAAAACCAAATGGTCAAATCATCGAATGGTGTATGTTTTGGTCTTTAAATTTTATAATATGGAAAAAAGAACAATACCATTTTAACTGGTTACACTGTTATTTCAACGTAGATTGGTTACCTTCCTTATGCTATCGCATACAGGGTTTGTTAAGTGACAATCAAAACGGGCAAGATCTCGCCCGTGTTATCCTTGCTAGAGGTCAACTAGATTTGATTTTAATTGGCTAGTTGTCATCACGTGACTCGATCGGAGCGCGTGCATGGAGCATGACCTCAAAATATAAATAGTGTCGCCGACCAATTAAAATCCGCGAAATACTTGTCACTTACCAGTTGTCACCTTCTGTACAGCTAGGGACGAGTTTAACCAGAAATTATTACCGGTTATTCAAAAGCTGTTATTCAAAAACGTTAGCAGAAATTATATCAGGCTGCCGTTGCTGCAAATGGAATTGGTGTTGGTTCATGTTATTCCATTATTCAGATATGCAGACTGTGATATTATAACAGCTGGATATAAAATTGATGCAAGAAAATTATTTCACAAATCTTATAAAAATAGACCTTGTAGGAAAGCCATTTGAAAATTTGTACCACTTGTCCCCATCGCACGTTTTACTTAAAGCTGCCATTATATGCGGGTCGTGCACTTTAGCTAAAGATTGATGTTAATGCTAACGGTAATGTGTGAGGGTCACTGATGAGGCCTAACTGGCCGAAAACAGCTAGTCTAGCCAATATTTCTTGACACTTAAGTTGTTTCCGTTGGGCGAGTGTGTTCACCACCCTCACAGAGCATTCCTTTTACAATCTATTGCTTTATTTAGGTGCTGTCACTCAGACCAACTTCAAGAAAAAGAAGTGCCAGTCTTCCGACACCAACACTGCTTGAAGAAATTGCAAACGGTAAATATTCTTCTGACGTTATAATGATTTGAAACCTTTCGCAGAATAAATTGCAGGGATGTGATCACTTGTCATCTGACCGTCCGTCCGCCTGTCTACACATTTATACGACTTCTTTTCTTAAACCTCTGGGCCAATTTTCTTCAAATTTCACGTGGACTTTTCAGTGAAATGGCCACGGTCCGTTAATTAAGATGGCCGTCTTGCCCATATATGGTAAAAACACTTTAAAATCTACTTCTCCATAACCAAGAATGCTTTAAGGCTGAATCTTGGTATATAACATCAGGGACTTAAGCTACAAGTTTGTGGTGATCGTTGGTTGACCTTTGACCTTTTTACGGCAAGGTCAAATTTGCGTCCCCATACAGTTGTATGGGGAAAACGTTGAAAAATCATAACGATTTTAAGACAAAAGGCTGAAACTTACTATGTATGATCAAAGTAGTAAAACCGTCGGTGTTGTCTGCTCTTGCCCCTGTGCTGTAAATACGTGTAAAATCGTGCAACTTCTTCTCTGAAACCGCTTGACCAACCAAGAAGCTTCGACTGAATCTTTTTGTATAGCACCGGGAATTCATGATCCACCTGAGTTTCCTCAGAGTGTATTAAAACTAATGGCTGAAACTTACTTTGTATGTTTAACGTATATACATGGGTTATATACATGAATAAAATCGTGTCCAAATGATGATCCTAGGATGACCTTTGACCTTTTTACAGCAAGGTCAAATTTGCGTCCCCATACATTTGTATGGGAAAAATTTTGAAAAATCATTTTCTAAAAATGTATTAAAGACTAATGTCGGAAACTTACAAGGTAGCATTAAAAAATAAAACTTTTAGTTACAATAAACCTTTTGTCCCCTGGGGTTATCTGCCTATGACCCTGGGATATGTACATGTACAAAATCATGTAATCTTTAAACGTCTCCTTCTCTGAAACTGCTAGACGAGTTTTCACCAGATTTTACATGGCGCCTTCTGTGGAAGGGATATTGACAATTTGTTAAAACCATTTAAAAATAGTTTTTCTCCAGAATCACTCTTGGTATATAGCATATGTGATGTCCACTAAGTTTGTTCAAATGGTGTTCCTAGAAAGGCCTTAAACGTTTTTACGGCACAGTCAAATTTGTGACCCATTTGCTGCGGCAATACTGGTAGAATATTTCTTAACTCCTGCAATTTATGCAATGGTTATTTTACTCAGGTGAATCATGGCCCGTGGGCATCTTGTTTAATTTGTTTATTTGTACGATACATATATGTTGCACAAAACGCTACAAAGTGTCAACTTAAGCTGATATTCTATACATTTTCTAAGTAAATAAAAGAAATAATCTGCGTCTTGGGAAAAATCGCCGTTATAGCAATGGTTCATGGGATGCCTGTGCATTTCTTTTTTCTTTTTTTTTTCTTTTCCCAGAACAAAAGTATGCAAAGGTTCGATCGGCTTCCCCTCATGATACATCCAGCAAACAGAGCGAAGAAAGGAAAGGATCGTTACCCCCACTTTCAACAATACCGTCAAGCGCCGCTGTTGATGCTGTCCAGAGCGATCCACTTACCCAAGTTCCAGTTCCAAAACAGATGAAAGGAATAGTATCTGATAAGATGAAAATTGGACAGAAATTAGGCAAACGTAATTGTTCTAACATACGGATCGCAACGTTAGAAAATGTACCTTATGTTTTGTGCGTACAGCAAATATTCAAATTAGACTGCGCATGCGTGCAGTCTGATAAGAGTCTTTGCTGTCCGCGTAAATTAAACTTTGGTCCTTTGCTGTCCAATGAGTGCAAAAGCGAAGACTCAGATATGACTGCGTGGGTACACACGCTAATCTGAGCTTTCCATTAGCGCATATGTCATAAGTTTGTTTCTCATGGTGCGATTTATTTATTGTATACAAGTGAAATAGCTTACAGGCTAACCCAGATCACGAAAACATGCCTATATAATATTAACCCCCTTAAACCCCAATTAAATATAGTAAAACCTGGGGTTTACAGGGGTATACATTATTTTCTTATTTCTGCTCCAAAACATAGATTGTGGGTACTCGTTAGAACCGCCTCAGCGAGGCGGTTCTAAAGAGTACCCACAATCCATGTTTTGAGCAGAAATGTGAAAAGTATCAGAATTTTTTATCTGAAAAACTTCCAGTTTCTGGTGGTGAAATTTTCAATGTATTTGAACAGGCGTGTTTTCGTAATAAGCTTTCCATAAGGTATGTTTTCTCGCGTTGCGATTTATATATTGTATACAAGTGAAATAGCTTGACGGCTAACCCACATCACGAAAACACGCCAATATAATATTGACCCCCTTAACCCCACTTTTATATAGTAAAACTGGGGTTTATAGGAGTATAAATTCATTTTCTTATTTCTACTCAAAAACAGGCGGCTCTAACGAGTACCAACAATCTATGGTTTGAGCAGAAATATGAATAATATCAGATTTTTTTATCTGAAAATTTTCCTTTTTTGGTCGTAAAATTTTCAAAAGATTTGAATAGGTGTGTTTTTGTAATGTAACGTTTTTATTTCGTTTTTCTTTTAAAAACCTTAACAAAAAATTCGATGTATTCTATGAATGAATAAGAATTATCATAAATGGCTCTCCCGACTCGCGGTTGCCCATCATACTGGCTTGCAATGAACAAAACATTAGACCAATTCTAATAACTGTAAAGTTATAAACTAAATTAGCCCAGATCATCAGGATAGAAAGTTACTTAAAAAAAAAAAAAAAAAAAAAAAAAAAACGCTTGAAGACAAACTTTGATATGTATGACGCTGACACCAACGCTGATTTTGAAACCATGGTAACAGCAACAGCTCTACTACCTAAACTTCGTTTACACAAGCTAAAATACATTCATTACGATTGTTAGCCTATGTAACGTGTGCCCCTTGTTCTCTCACAAAATACAGTGAAAACATGGGTATACACTATAAGGCAAGTATTAATGCTTTGTTTTGTATTATGTCTGTCAATCTTTCAAAACTGTCTTAATCTACTTAATACCGAATTATTCCCCTTTTTTATGGGATTGCACGTAGCTGTCGCACGTAGCCATAGAGATACACTGATAATTATTATTCTTAATTCTCCATGAAAACATATGTTAAGGGCACTGATCAGAAACATCGTGGAAGCGCTTCTAATCAGTACTCATAACATATGTTTTCATGTAGCAGTGAAAAAAAAAATATAAATATTAATCGCCTTATCAGAGCTATGGGTAAGAAGAATACATTTCACATAGGCATGTTAAATTGGTCATTTTTTTTTTAATTTATAGATGGGCCGCACCATGCGAAAACCTGTCCGGGCATATGCGGACAACGAAGGCCCTGATCAGCCTGCGCATCCGCGCAGTCTGATCAGGACCTTCCCTGTCCACTAACAGAATCATTGGACACTACAGAATGTATGCATGGAGAACATATGCCCGGATGATACTTTGCGCATGCGCAGGATGTTGCGAATCTGCGCATTTTGCGCATGTTCGAAGGTACTTTTTCGCATGACGCAGCCTAAATAATATTAGACTACTCATAACAGTTTGGACAGCTGTAACATTGTAAAAAGGAAATATGAAAATTGACATTCCCTGCGGTCCCGTTGGAGGTAATCTTAGCTTGCCTTTAGGGAAGTACAGTAAATGTTATTGCCCTTACCATCATTGCGTTAAGAATTTTATGTACCTCTGTTCCACCACAATATACATGTAAAGTGAAAATAGGAGTTTGCAGGTGTATACATTAAGCAATTTTTCAAATTTGTGTTTTTCAGTTTTTCAAATTTGATTTCAATTAAGTATTACTTTAATCCGTCTTTTATACTGCATATGTCTTAATATGCCTAATTACCAAAATTTACTCCTTTTCTTCATATTATATGGTGAAAATAACAAGACTTACATATCTCTAGATAACATAAATGTATAAATATATTTTTTTTATTTTTCCGCGAAAACGTATGTTGTGTGGACACTCATTAGAAGCGCCGTGTTTTCCTGGCGCTGGTGCAGTCTAAACTACCTTGTTAAAGCTTAACCTTTACCAGAAAACAGGATTTGACATTTCATGCAAATTGTCTCCCTTGGAGACGTTGATGAAAGTGAGAAAAATATTACAATATGCCGTTTATTGAAAATTTTACCTAGAGTGCTGGGCCCAGTTCTTCAAAGCTAACGACGTCGTTAATTAACGATTCGTCAAAATTTACATCGAGTGATACGCAAATATGCTGAAATTTTTTGCTGAAAAAATGTGAGTAGCTTTTGCAGTGCAAAAGCTACTCACATTTTTTCAGCAAAAAATATCAGAATATTGTATACTGAATCCGCTAAAACAGTTAACGAAATGACCCTTAACGAGCTCGTTAAGCTAATGACGCTTTGAACAACTGGGCCCTGAGCGCTAAAATGTTTATGTGATGGAACCATAATATAAAATAGTTGGCTGAATGACAAACAATGCAAACACTAACCAGAGTGATGTATAGAAGCGTCTGACAGGGGTCAACAGACAGGTCTGAATAAACGGTGTAGACCCAGATCAGACGCCGAAGAATATGGCATCTATGTAGGGTCTACGTTGTTTGTCGCTCATCCAGCAGTTTAAACAGACGTGTATTTTACGAATAACTACGATAATATAATGCAAACTTATTGTTTTCTTCAGTTCGGAAGCTTGTTGAAACCGTGACTGAAATGAGGCTTGATCTTGCTCTGCGCCTATACATTCTCTCACCTGTATTGAAAAAGGTAAATATATCACTTTAAAGCGCGACATTTTGATGCAGTATCTTGGAGCTTGTATAGGGGGCGGGGTACCAGTATCCCATATCCCTGGAAATAAATGGGCAAATATCCCATATCCATTTAAATCAACAGGCAAATATCCCTATAATTGATTTTCCTAAGTATCCCACATCTCTTATAAAAGGGATATCCCTGAAATGACCAGCATTAAAGATAGACAGAGAATAGGTAGAGAATTCTATCCAGTAAAAATATCTGGGTTGAAATAACTTGTATATATATATTTCCTTCCGTAGTGGGAGTCCCTTTTATGGCTTTGAATTCTAGAATTTTTGCTTTTTCTCTCTCTTCTGATTTTTTTTTTTAAATTCAATATCCCTGAACTTAATCACAGTATCCTATATCCCTTGAAGTAAAACACTAATATCCTATAACCTAACCCTGGATATAAAAAGGCAAAAACCAGTATCCTTAAAAGCCTCATCTTGGGCACAGGAGCTTGAATATTATATTTATCATATAAATGCCAACCCGGATATGCTGAACCCGGATATGCCCTCCCCTTGCAAACAGTATAGATCAGATCAGTCGGCTTCTGAATCTTGATCTGCACTGTTTTTCAGTTAGTATGCCGGTTTGCATCAGCAATCTTGATTGCAAGCAAACTGATTAGCTGACAATTAGAAGTGGTTGTGGCATGTTAATTTAGACAGCATGTCAAGGGTTAATGGGTTTATTTTGACTTTATTTTTAAGACAGATAATAAAGAACAATTTTTATGAAAACGCATGTGTTTAATGTTCTCTTGTTGTTGTTGTTTATTTTTCATTTTTATTTCTTTATTTTCAAGTGTTTTTTTTGTGATAATGTCCATAGCTGTAAAACAGCAATTTTGTGAGTATTTCTGTTTTAAATTTTGAAATGAAATGGACCACATTGAGGGCAAAAAATGCCTGCCGCGCATGCGCAAAGTATCACCCATTCATATGTTCTTGTAGTATCCAATGGTTCTATTAGCGGACAGTGAAGTCCCTGATCAGACTGTGCGGATGCGGATTTCGCTGTCCGCAAATCCTAAGGACAAGTTTTCGCATGGCGGGGCCCAAATTGCATTCTAATCTAAATATTTTGTTGGAAAATTCTAGCTTGACGATGACCAGCCTTTGCATTATCTTTCTGAAATGAGACAGACTTGCATAGTCTTCATGAACCTTGTATTGAATGAAAACGAGGATACAGAGAGTCTTCTACAGAAAATATTTGAACTTGTTTACAACCAAACAAAGTCAATGCAAGGTCAGTATGCTGTATATGCACTTCATTTTACGATCAAACAGTCAATGCATGGTCATATACTGTATTATTCTGTTATTAATGACACGTTAATTCCTTTCCATGCTTTCCCTAGACGTGACACAATGCCATTTTCTACCTGTTAATATGTCTAAAAATGCTGGATGTGGGGCTAACATTGTAGACATTGATCGGACGCCGCAAAAAATCGGCGTCTGATTTAGGTCTATACTGTTTGCTAACTTTTGTCTGTCCCAATACAAGGGAAAACACGGGCCTTCCTCTGGTTTGAATTTACTTCTTTGTCTTTTTATAATTGGACGTCCATATAAGCCTCATCCCATCCGAGCCCATGTTTACAATTATTCCTTAGATGTAAGGTGTACATCTGCATGAAACGAACTCAAACCAGGGTCTTCACTTAGAGTTCTGTGGCTCAAAGGATCAAATGATTCATCAGGCGGACTATCTTCTACTTTTAAGTCTTGTCCTGCTGAACTCGGATATACCGTACCTTTGCAAACAGTGCAGGTACAGATCAGTTGGCTTCTGAAGAAGCCAACTGATCTGGATCTGCTCTGTTTGTCATTTAGTATGTGAATTTGTTTCAAAATCTAGAATAAAGTAATGTGATCGGCTGAAAATTAGAAGTGGACATGGCATCTTAATTTATTCAGCAGGATAAGGGTTAAGCGGAATAGATACTAATTCAAGGAAGAAAACTGTTACATTGTTTTCGTCTCAATTCTGAAAAGTGGTCTAAAAGCAAAGAATTTGGTCTTTTGGGAGTCCTAAAAAGGGTTTTACTCTAAAAGGAAAGTATTCGCTCCTTTGGGAGCCCTTCTGAAAGAGATCTACTGTAAAAGGAAGGACTTTGCTCCTTCGTGAACCCTTTTGAAAACATAGTCAAATCTAAAAGCAAAGAACTGCTCCTTTGGGAGCAAAAGGCTTGATTTGGAGGAAGTTAAAACAGGAAGTCCTAAACTTTTCTCCCTTGTAAAATATGATGGAAAATCTACTAATTATATCAATTCCCCGTAAAATTATATATAGTGGTTATATCATTGTTGTATCTAAAGATGCCGAAGTCAACATACCAAAATATTTATATGTTAATCGGGAATCCACGAGATAGAAGGCAGAATCGTAAAATATAGACAGACATTGGAATTTAACAGAAGCATCACTTTGGAACGGTCAGCATTAAGAGTAATACCGTTGTATCTAAACATTTTAAATATTGTGCGTGTGCGTGCGTGCGTGCGTGTGTGTGTGTGTGTGTAGTGCATTGTATGTATATCAAGTAATTCAGTTAGTTTTCGTTTTGTACAGGTTGTCTTAACAAAGTGTTCCTGTTTGATAAGGTAAGTTATTAACAAGGGCTGTGGGGCTGGGTGGAAATTAATTTTATTACCTACCTTGTAGCTTAATGATTCCAATGTATTCTTACCTGTTGTTGGATGGGAATGGCCGTTTTATTATTAGTTACCAGGTAACCAAAATCTCAAAGATTTATATTACAGAATCGTGGTAAAAAACGTATTTGACACTTTATTGCATTGCATGATCTCACGTGATTCCACGTTTCATTGTCACATATCGACACATCTTGTTATTTCTGGGACTCCTAGTCTCAGCTCATGTGACTTAAAGACCGTACTGTCGCTACTGAATTTGCAATTAGTCAGGTAAATAAAGCAAACTGAGTTTCAATACTCTTGCTTTTCAGTTTGTCTTTTAAATATTTTTATTGTAAACTGTACTTGACATCGCCTGTATTTGTCCATATTACACGCATCTTAACACAGTTATTATCCGCCGCCAAAAGCAACGAAAGGGATATGAGTCAGATTACAGTATTTCCTACAAGACTGCTTGTGCGCACAGCGAAGATTCAGATTAGCCTGCGCGGATGCCACCCACACAGGCTGATCAGAGTTTTAGCTATCCGCCTGAAGACGCCTTGGATCCTGACTACTCACAAATGTCCTGCAAACATTCTGATCTGAGTCTTCGCTGGACACACATGCAATCATGAGTATCAGTTCCGTTCGTAGTGTCCTGTTTTGGCCAGAAGCGTAACTCGGAAATTCGTATTGGAATTCAATGAACTTTCACGGATTTACAGAAGGCATTAGTCAGAGATGTTGAATTCCTTAGAATGTGTTTTTATTGCATGTTTTATAATTAAATGTTTTATACAAAAAAAGATGCCAATCGTTATCGTTTTACAGTTTAGGTCCGAACGCAAATTGCTGTACAGCGTTACAAACCTTAAAGCAAAGCGTATATCCACTTGCTTATTTCTAAAATTGAGTGCTTATTAATTGATAAATATTGACCACAACATGAGAAAACGTACCTTCCGAAATGCACACAAGGAAGATTCAAATCTGTCAGCGCCTCTGCGCAGCAGTCTGATCAGTCCTCGTAGTCCGCATGAAGAAAGTTTGCAATCTTGGCTGTCCAAAACGCGCCCAGTAAAGATTCTGATACGACTGTGCGAATGCGCAAGCTGATCTGAATCTTCGCTGGGCACAAATGTCAGAACGTAAGTTTTCTGACGTTACGGCTCATGTACGTAAGTTACCAAATGTATTTAATATTATATCACAGGTGTTTTAAATAATCCTATTTTAATTTTAATTTTATATTAACAGGGCTGTACATTTCTGGTAATTTTTGGCCTGCCTGGTTATAAACATGAACAGGATTGCGCACATGCTCTTCTTTCGGCAGGGAGGATGAAGATTGAATTGGACACAATGCCTGGAGTCAGGTGAGTGCATACACTACCTTTCATTATGAAAAAGTCTGTTTTTTCTTTTGTAGTCTTTAAATTATCAGTAGGACACTTTTTTCTTAATAATAAGTACATGTAAATAATTGATTTGGAAGGCATTGTAATTTTTAATATGAATGAAAAATAGATTCTAGAAGGAATGGCCCTTGAGAGTAATGAACACGCTCACAAAATTAAAAACAGCCGAGGTGTCATATTTTCTGGGCCAGACTAGCTAGTTTGGCCAAACATTTTGCAATTACAGTAGAACACAGTTTTAGAGGTCTGGATGTATCTGTAAATCGAACTATTAAACAGTATAATGATAAAATGTTGTTTGTTGTTTCCTTTTCGTTAAGCTGAAAGTCAGCACTGTCTAGGAAGGTGACAATGCAGAAATGAAAGAACCATTGAAATGAGAGTAAAGTAAAATAAAGTGTAGCCTACAATATACATGTTTTGCACATTTATGTTTTCCTTGTTGGGTCTGAACATATTGACCGTCTATGCTATATTTCCAGAAACCGTTATTCCAAAATATTTTGACCATTGTTTAGTTCAGCTGTCTTTCAAATAATGTTTGTTTACACTTCTGTTACTCGAATAAGTTTTGTTCCAGACGGGTATCGATTGGTGTAACAACAGGCACAACCTTCTGTGGCGTAGTCGGTCATCCAAGCCGTCATGAATATTCAGGTATTATATAAATGTAGGCGTGACGCGGGAACTTACAACCAAATCTTGAGAATACATGGCATTACGTAGATATAGACAAGAGACGGTTTTCACTGCTCTCTTACATATGATATGGATCTGGTCTGAGGGTATATATAACAAATAGTGGATATTTTATGTAGACTATACAGATTTTATGAAATGTTTGTGAGCATAAGCGTCAATACATTTATTAAATCTTTGAATAAGCCAATGTATTCTAGGTAACTTCTTTGACGTTTAGCATTTGTCCTAAGTTTACAAACCATAAAACAACAGCTTTATTATTTCGTATTGAATAATATGCATGAAATAAAACTAATGCAGGCATTGGTTTAATAAGTATTTTGATAAAACAGGATACACTTGGTGAAATTTCAGTCACTTTTATACAAGATAACTTTGTAAATTTCTTCGGCTATCCTACACACCAAGCTCTTCTGAAAACGGGACTATTCTTAAGAGAAAGCAGGGAGCAGAATTATTTTCTTTTAGAGTAGACTCCATCTGAGGGAGGGTTAAATAATCAGGTCATTAACTGGATAGGTGCTGTCCTCACCTACAGTGTTCTAGACGGTGAAGTCTGATCAGGGTCCTGCGCTGTCCGGCGTGCCCCAGGAGTCTGTTTTTGGCCCCCGTTTGTTCTTAATTTACATCAGCGACATGCTGGGCACAATGCGTAGCAATATCAGACTGTTTGCGGATGGCACAATCATGTACTTGACTGTCTCCAACTATTCTGACTGCCATTCACTTCCAACTGATCTGTCAATATTAAAAGGAAGGCCATGATCAGGAATTGATACAATTACCTAACACCTTCCGTACCAAGACACCAAAGGGAAAGACGGACGCACTTAAAGCAGCGGCACTCCAATCAAAACAGAACAAGCAGAAAGCGTACCTGGAAAAATGGGAAAATGAGTGGTTAATGATTATTAATCCAGACAAGTCTGAGACGATCGGAGTTACAAAAAAAAAGAAGAAAAATTGTTTAAATATTAACTCCATGACAAAGTATTAAAAGCAGTTAAGAGAAAGGTCCAGGGCGTGCCACAATCACAAAAAAGGTAAGAGAAAAGTCCAGGGAGTGCCACAGTTACAAACCGCAGCCCTTCCCAGACACCACCAACTTTGCTTTCTTTTTTACTAGTTGTGTTGTGATGCTATCATTTTGGTCACCTTCAACAGCTGCCCATTTTGCTTTCTGTTTTACTAGTTGTGATTAAGAGTGGCATCGGGACCCGGGTGAAGTTGGCTAGCTGCAAAAGTGCTTTACACCCCCGGTGGTTTACTCTACTGACCGTTCTAAGGCGGTGGTCCCGATGTTAGTCTTACTATTTGTTGCTTTGTGGTTATTCTACGAGGCGATTTGTTTTATGTCTTACCTTGTGTTATTTTGTTCTTGTGTTTTTCAGTCCTTTTAGCATTGCGATTACCTCGCTTGGGAAAGAGAGAGCTTATCTTAGTACTTTTCGTACATTTGTTCAATTTGTGCTTGTTTGGTTTTGTCGGTTTCTTCTTCCTCGTGGTGTCTGGGAAGGGCTGCGGTTTGTGATTGTAGCACTCCCTGAACTTGTCTCTTACCTTTTTTCTGACAAAGTATTTGGGTGTTACAGTCTAACAGGACTTGTCAAGGAGTAAATACATTAACTAAATTGCAACTAAGACCAACAAAATACCCTAAAATTTATTTAACAGACAGTTCAGACTAATAATCCAAAGTTAAAAAGAAGCATACAGAACATACGATCACCCACTATTTTGAATACACTGCGGCAGTTTAGGATCATTTGCAGAAAAATTCATCCAGCAAATTGAATTAATTCAACACAGAGGTTTATGGTACATTTTTATTGATTATAGTGTCACCTGCAGCCTAACCGCAATGAAATTCAAGTTAAATCTACCAACACTAGAGAAAATAATACATATTTCATCTTTGGTAATGTTTAAAAATCAAAACAACCTGGTCAAAATACCCTTACCCACCTATAACCAACCTGCATGAAGAAACAGTCACTATTCTCTTTTCTAGGATTAATATCCATAAAATCTCATTCTTACCCCGCACAGCCAGCCTGGAACCACCTCACACCAGACATATATAACAGCCAAGATCTCAAATCTTTCCCAGCAGGGCTCCTCAAAACTCTCAATTGAAAACAAGCATTCTCTGCCATCATTCATCTTATCATCCTTCATCTTATCCGCATATTACAAAATGTTATGCTGATTTCACAACGCCAATATATCCCCTGATTAATTTCTAAATTAAAAAATGTATGTAATACAAAATTTGATTAACATGCCATTTTTGTTTATTCTTAATAGTTTTTAGTTTTTGATTCACACGCACTCCTTGTAATATTCTTTAGGAAGTGTTTGGAGTACCTGGCCGATTCAGATTCAGCGAAGCAATTTTGACAGAATTGCCTCTGCTGAAAGTATAAACATTCCTTTACCTCATGTTTGCATGTCATTTAAAGAATAAAACCAACAAAACAGTGAAATATTCTATTTTACAGTTATAGGACGCAAAGTAAATATGGCGGCCCGCCTAATGATGCACTATCCGGACAAGATAACCTGCGATGCGAATACCTATGATAACTGCCGACTTCCTTCAGCACATTTCGAAGTTCTTGAAACAAAACAGATGAAAGGTTTAAAGAACGTTGGCGTCATTAGAGAATTTCTGGAACAAACCAAGGAGGAAACTATGACTGCAAAGTCTATTACACATTCTGATTATCCATTACTAGGTAACTTTAAAGCAGTTTTGAAAAAAATAAATAAAAATATTTCAACTTCTATCCTGACAACAGTGTTTATTTATGCAGTGAATATATCACAATATCCCATCATATTACTGATCATGTTATAAGCAGTAAATGTATGATACAAATAGTAAATACCTTATATACTCCAACTGTTGTTTGTTCACCTTAACGCATATAACCATACCTGTCCTAAAATTTTAACGAGTCCATTTGACTACCTTTTGGTGTAAATAAAATATACGTATGACTGCAGCTATATTGTCTGCTCAGATCTGTCTGTCCCAATACTTATGGTAAGTTTAACAAATAAATTTGTTGTTCAGTCTTTGTCTAGATATTTGCATATTTGAGAACATGTAACCGCGTGTGAAGATCTTTATTGCCTGCTAAGCTTTTTTATCTATCAATAAAAAACATTAAATATTATCGCCTTTATTTGTATTTGTACCCCTAAACACTGTTGCATTATAATGAATAAAAAGTATGACTAAAGACATTATCAATTTACAAAAAAACATACCATTTTGTAAGGTCGTCAAGCAGAAGAATTCACATTCCGAGATCAGCTGACACAGATGAGAAAGTCATTGTCCAAGAAACATCTGGTGTTTAGTGGAGCAGCAGGAATTGGAAAGACAAAGCTATTAGACCACTTTACTGGAATAGCGGAATTACAAAATTTCAAGTTAGTGTT
Source organism: Anodontia alba (assembly GCA_964016985.1). NCBI lineage: Eukaryota > Metazoa > Mollusca > Bivalvia > Lucinida > Lucinidae > Anodontia > Anodontia alba. The sequence continues at coordinate 55,911,648 of OZ024823.1, read as the reverse complement.
TTACTTCAGATTAAAATACACTGTCGTATTTACCCTCACTACTGGGACTGAGCAAACGTTCTACTCTGTCCATACTCACTTTGCAGGTTTAGACAAATTTAGATAGCAAAATGAGTTTTTCAATTATGTAAATAGTATAGAAGATGTCCATGAATAGTCACACCTGCCAATGCCACCGACAGGAAGAGCAAACTAACCATGGCAGAACTATTCAAGCTACAAAGTAAAGAAAAAAAAACAAAACAACCAACAGTCATCCCTAACAAGATGGTCACAGTGCTAGATAGGATCTCTTGAACATGACAAAAACGATAAGAACAATACTTGAAACATTCCCCGCAGCGAGCAGCTTCAAGGCCACACACACAAAAAAAAAATACCAGAACCACCACTCTTATAATGGTTGGTAGGAAGAATACCTATGGGGACGGGAAGCGAGGGGAAAGGGTGAAAATGGTCTCTTTATTAAAAAATCAACAGGTGCACATTCTTACACCACTGCATGGATATCACCAATTTTGTTAAAACTGGACATTATGAAGAAAATATTTCACGGTGATTAACAAACATTTTAGGAATATTGTTAATGTAGAATCTTGTAAAACATATAAATGAAGTTATCCAGGAAAGACCACAATCACAAAGGACGCTCTTCTCGATGCACATAAATAAGATGAGATGCAAACAATTACACGCACACAACGGCACAGTTACAATACTCGACATAGAAACAAACACAATTGCAACAGAGGAACCGCCTTGGAACGGCCGATAAATAAGAACAGCTGGAGTGGGGGAGGGGTTTCAACTAATTTTATTCGATCGAAATCGGACCCTTAATAACACTGGTGCCGCTCAAAATTACAACTGTGCTCGGTCCACGTAGGGTCCTCTGCGTCATCAATTAAATACTACAATGTAAAACACAAAATGAAATGAAACAAGACAGAGGGCTAAATGACAGTCTGAAACCAGGGCAAAAACAAAACAAAAAAAGTTGAAGATAAGATAAGCGTGACCAAAGACGGCAACAGTAGGGGTCCAACCTTCTAAAACAGATTAAAGAAGGGGACCTCATTCAATCTGAGGACCGACTAAAGATGAAAGCACAGTTATCAGTTATACTGCTCTCGGACCATTGCGCCATCTGTCGATATTGAATGTAATAAAAAACACGGCAAGTTTCTTGCGGCGGGAAATCGTTTGTGGTTTCTTTACTGGTGAGTTTGTTTAAGAGTAATAGCTGAGATTAACAATCAACATCCTAGACTATTAAGGTAAAATCGTGAAATAATATTAAATAGATATGGAACTCTGAAAAGGACCTCGTACAGAAGCTATGCCTTGAAACGGTCCGTAATACTGTTGCGGAACTTAAATAAAGTGGTTATACGTATACAAACTTTGTACTTCCCCATAAGAATAAGTATCAAAGTCTGTATCTTGATGATTTATATTTGTATCATTCAAAATGAACAGGAAATATCAAGGGTGGGCTACAGTCACAGTATATAGCATACAAATGACACCAAGGGGAAAAATAAACAAACTATGACGGGTAGTACATGCTTATCAAAACAACGAAACACAAAGCAGCAACCAGGTGATCACAATACCAGACAAGACCCACTAAACACAAAAAATAACTGGGACAAAACATAAAACAAGCCTAAATGCATTCAGCCACAAGACACTACAAAAAAAAAAAAAAAAAAAAAAAAAACGCCTTAGAGCAGTCAGTAGTAAAAACTACCGCGATATTTAAATCGAATTTACTAGCGCGAAATCTTCATCCTGGATTAATGTGTTGTCAAAAATACAAATGCCATTCACATAATCATATATTGTTTAAGTAAAATTATGTGATTGCAAGACAAACAAAACATGAATATATATATTTTTTTCCATTTTGGATCAAAATCCCACAATGGATAAGTATCTACTAAGTGTGATTATTTTTCTTTATAAAAGAGGACTGATTAGAAAATATGAATGGACACAGCATTTCCTAGAATATTGCATGTGCGCCCAATGAATACTCAGATCAGTGGATAAGACTCTTCACTGTCCGCCTGGAGACACTTTGGATTCTTAACTAGCCACAGCGTGCTTTGCGAACTCAGATCAGACTGCACAGATGCGTAGGCTGAAGCTGAGTCTTCGCTGGGCGCACATGCAGTATTGTAGAAACTGTTGTACCCTTGCTCAAATGATAATTCTTTTGATTTCAGAGTGATTTCTTGTACAGTTGCACTGCATGACAGTAGTATACCATATTTTATTGCGAGTCACATCCTCCGTACACTACTAGCCAACTGCGGTTATTCGATGGAGGTAGAACAAGAAGAAATTTTATTAGAACAGATGAGTGAAGAGTCTGTGCCGTACCTCTACCTGCTCAACGACGTTGCAAAATTTAGTGTAAGTTGTGATGCTAAGACTGTTTCTGATCCTTCGTGGTCATTCAGCTCATTCCGAAAGTTGTTTTAAAATATATTAGGCTTAGTGATGAGGTCTGATTCGCTGAAATTAGCTAATCTGGCTCAGAGAATTTGACACTTCAGCTGTTTTCAGTTTGTGAGGGCGTTTAATGTTCTCAAGGATCATTCCTGTTGGTAGAATCTACTCCTTTTAGATTTAAATGACTTACTGCCAAAAGACTTTCTCAAATATAAGCAAAAATCTCTAGGTATATGTACTTTCCATATTTTAATAATACATGTATTAGTTGCCAGAGAATGATAAAATGGGCGATCCTATGAGATAAGCATATTATTACTATAGTAATATTATCGAACGCTCTGTAGCACATAGCACGATGTTCTAATGTCAGGTTTATGTCGCCAGTTGCATGTCAGATGATGGATGTAGTGTCTTTGCCAAAGGAAATTGATAAGTGAGTGCCACAGAGCCATAAGAATTTTTCTCACACCGCTCGTGGAATTTTATATTACCGTATTTATCCTACTCTGCTTTCAATATCTTTTGGAAAGTCGGTTTTTGGCTGGCGCATTACACAAAACAAATAAATAAATAAATTTGCAATTTTTTTTGTTATGGTTTAATGTATAACCATTTGTTGTAACTGTCTCTATACAATAGTTTCATTTTTTCATTGATTTAAAAACAGTCACTCACAAGAGATGAATAAGAGAACATACAAGGAACCAAGCCCCGAGGTTATAAAACTTTTTCATGCTCAACTCAGCTGAGAATGAAATATGTCCTGCTAATGAATCTCAAATAACCTACAATTGCAAATTCTTTAGTGCTAAACATAGCTGAGCATGAAAATGTCTCTGCTAATAAATATGAAAATGACAATTTTTGTTGGTATTTTCGCATTTAAAGGCAGAGAAATATTCATGCTCAGCTATGTTCAGCCATGAAAAAAGTTTAAAACCTCGGGGCCTGATTCAGAGCATCAGATCATGCTCTTGCAGTAATAATATATTTAATATATAACTTGCAGTAATAATATATTTTGTATTTATTATATACCTCGAATCGTAACTCTTAGCACCGTTCATAGTAACAGCACCGACATTTTTATATTTGTCTTTATTCTTTGCGAGAAAATACCACCCCCTACCCCTCCCCCACCGGTAGTTTATTCTACTGACCGTTCTAAGGTGGTGGTCCTGGTGTTGTTTTTACTCTTTGTAGCTTTTTGTAGCATAGTTGGCATTTTCATAATTATTAGCAGATGAATTTTCGTGCTCGTCTATGTTTAGCAAGAAAGAATTTGCAATTGTTAGTACAGTAGAACCTCATTATCTCGAACTCGCTTATTTCGAATTACCGCTTATCTCGAAAATCTGGTCCCTGTTTTTACATGAAACTATAACAACAGGTAACAAAAAAACATGGAAAAGAGGAGAAATTGCTCCTCCTCTTTTCCACATTATTATATATATATATTTCTAACTTCAGGAGTCAAATTACATATTCATTTGTTAAATGTGGTTGTTCAATTTATTGTTTTCCTCACACTCTCAACTCAGATATGTCGAGGTTCAGATATCTCGAAGTGTTTCAGTGTCCCTTGGAATTCGAGATAACGAGAGTCGACTGTATTTGAGATTTATTAGCAGCCAATTTCAAACTCAGCTGAGTTGAACATGAAAAACGTTTTATAACCTCGGGAACTGATCTCTGGGTTTAAAGCGTTTCAACAGGCCTGTCTGTACTAATGCTAAATGTAAACGCTGTACATCATATTTGCACCGATTCAAGGATTATGGTGCAAAGCTCCTCTTATTTGTATGACTTACCATATCACATAAAAAAGCAACCGGCTAGGAGAATTGAGTGATGTTGCATGGATGATTCAGCGCTTTTCATTTCTGCGGATGTGTTCATTGCTCACAAGTGTCATTCCGTTAAGAATCTTATTTCGTCGTCCCCAATAAAAACACTCAAATATATAAGATACACAGGGGATGCCACTATCACGAAGCAGTCGTCCTGAGGCACCAAAATAAGTAGAGATATGGAACAAAAAATAACAAGATAAACGCCACATATGCAATCACTAATGCACAAAGAGCAACTGCAATACAGGAACCGCCTTGTAACGGTTTGGGCGGTGAGGGGTGAGGGTGGGTTGGGTGCTTTAATATGTTTTATTTGCGTGAAACATCACTCCTTAATACTAATGCACTCCGAGTTTGATCTGTTTTGGTCTGTGTTTCCAAAGAACGTCACTTTCAGATTATTTTGTGATCGTAGCAGCTATCATTATTTAAGCTTTTGTTAGGAGGCCATAAAAAAGTCATAACATACTTCAAAATTGTGATATTATAAACTATTGTGAACCTTTTCGACTGTGCATCATGCATTTTATGTGAAAATGGAGTTCTTCTGAAAGTGCTGCTTGGGGTTATTATTCCTCATGAACAGACATCAAAACGAATCTGCAATGTTCTGTATTTTGTGTTCTTTGTACCCATAGGATTTACATTTGAGCCGGGGCACAGCATTGCAAACGAGATTACTTGTGCGCCCAGCGAAGATTCAGTTCAGCCTGCGCATCCGCACAGTCTGATCAGAGTCATAGCTGTGCATTCTATGGATAGCTAAGACTATCTCCAGGCGGCCAGCGACGATTGATAAGACTGCGCAGATGCGCAGTCTGATCAAATCTTCGCTGGGCTCACGTAAAATTGTAGGTATTGCTGTGCCCCAGCTCATATCGGGTTATTTTTTTTTCCAGTAATTCTATGACCTATCTGTATTTGTCACCATTAGTAGCAATCACAACAGTTAAGAGTTCAAAATTGCATTCCATTAATGCTTTAGGCGCTTATCACAAATTTAACAGACGACAGCGATTTTTATTCAGAGAAAATAAGGCTTGGCATTTCATTAGAATGATCTGCCTAGCAGACGGTTCACATGAAATACCAAGTCTTATCTTCTGTAAATAATAATTTAAAAATGTAGAATGTCGTCTAAATATAGAAAGTCGTCTGCTGCAATTTGCTTAGCGCTTTAAGGGTTAATGTTTTAAAATGTTGCTTGTTTTTTGTTGATATTTTTTCAGTACGAAAAACCAGCATATTTATCAAAGAAGATTTTTAGTGAAAAAAGAAAGAGAAAAGAGCTTTTCCGGGAAGTTTCACAAATGGTAAAAATGACGAGCAAATGAGCTGGCATGAGAAAATGGCGGCAGCGGGTAACGAAAGCCCTATTGAATCAGCACATACGCGCACTCTGGTCTGGGCTTTCACATACAAAATCATTGTCACTGTACAATCTATTTATGAATATAGTAAGCTCAGATCATTCTGCGGAGAATGTACAATCATATCTGAGTCTTCGCTGGCTGCTGCTGCTGCATATGTCACGTTGCAGCTCATATGATATTACAAGGGCTGTGTCCGGGCATATGCGGACAGCGAAGGCCCCGATCAGCCTGCGCACCTGCGCAGGCTGATCTGGGCCTTCGGTGTCCGTTTATAGAAGCATTGGGTACTATAAAACATAATGAAGTATAGCAAAGGTCCTGATCAGACTATATATCTCCACTGGCAGATCTGTATCTTAACTGTTTGTATTTATCCGGAAGACACATTTTCTTATGTCGTGGCTTTCATATTTCGCTTCAACAAAGAAGTTTTTGAGGTGAATATAAACTTTGATACAGCAAACGTTTTAAGGGAGGCAACTATGTCAGATTATTTTGTCTCCCTTTGGAAAAGGATTTAATCAAAAAGGAAAAAAATGCTCTACTTGGAAGCAAATTCTTTTATTTTAGAGTAGACCCCCACCCCTCCCCTTTCAGAAAGGGCTTGTTGTGCAGGAAAGCAAAAGACGTCACAATAGAGGAAAATATTCTCCATATCCAGATCGATTAATAGGGAAGTAGGAAATATATTCATTATGATATTACTCTGAGCCACGCTATGTGTAAGTATTCTTCGAACCATATGCAGGCGGCAAAAGCTTGAATCATCCTGAGTAATGGCGCAGTCTGGTTAGGGATATCGCTGTCCGCTTACAGTTGTTGGATAGTGTAGAATGTATCGACTGTGGAAAAAGCATTTTGCTACATTTACCGTGATACAACCCAGTTTTAAAGTGCCAATATTTTGTTGTATTGTCAACAGAATGTTTGTTTCATGCTTTAGTTTTAGAAACAGGAAACATCAGTGGTGTTTTAATTCTAGAGACAATAAGCGTTAATGTATCTGTCATTTTTACATGCTCGTTAGAGTCCATCAACAAACAGATTCTGAAACGTCGTGTGCTCTTCAGTCGATAGCAAACAAGTACATTTTACCTTGTCTTAATAACTTGAATTATGGAGACAGGTTACACTTGGTAGATTTTTCGCCATTTTAAGGGAAAACTTTCCTGACTTATTGTTTGCTTTCCTGCACTCCAAGAGCCTTTCGAAAAGGGGTCTTCTCTTAAGAAAAGAGCTTGCTTCCAAAGAGAACATGCTTTCGGAAGAGACCCAAAACAGTTTTGACAAAGTTGCCTCCCATGAAGTGTATCGATTTCCTTTAAGCGAAGACAATGTAATGAGCTAGCAACATGCTTATAGTGTTCTAAGCGAACTTTGTTATAACTCATATTTTAATCGAAATCATATTCTGAATGCAGGGATATGCAATGCAGATAAATATACTATTCAAATGAAATTGAAAATTAACTGATCAAGGTATTAATGCACTATTGACTCTCACGCTTTGCGCACGTCCATTTTCAATTTTTCAGTCCTTTTAGTATTGCGATTACCTCGCTTGGGGAAGAGAGAGCTAATATTAGTGCTTTTCGTATGTTTGTTCGGTTTGTGCTTGTTTAGATTTGTCGGTTTCCTCTTCCTCTTGGGGTCTGGGAAGGGCTGCGGTTTGTGATTGTGGCACTCCCTACTTTCTCTTAACTTTTTTTGGTACTATAATAATGGTATTTATATGATCGGTGTTTACATGTTTCATTCAGATCGTCTAAAACTGTCATATAAGTAGGTTCTGTAGCAGTTCCTTTATTTGCAGCAAATGCGAGGGGTGATAATAAAGTTGCGCAAATATGCCTATAGTACCTCTGCTACCATTTGCGACTATTAAGCCTTTCCTTTTGTTCAATGCACTCATTCTCATGTTTTGGAAAATCGTGTTCTGCTTAAGCCGGTGCTAGGGGTAGGGATAGGCGCATATGCAACCCTGCAAACTACAATGCTGTCATTTAAAGACTCTCAATACAACAGGGATTCCACTTTTCGTTATTTTATGCGTTCTTTGTTTCCAAGGGCAACCTTTGAAGTTTTTATATAGGGATCAAACATGGTTTTTCATGCATTAACATTCGCAAGGTCCCGTGGGAGGTGTTGAAAACATTATACCTCCCAAGGGACCTAGCGAATGTTAATGCATTGAAAAACCATGTTTGATCGCTATTATTGCATAAAAACTGAAACCATTTGCTACATTTCGCATTTTTTCTTGCACTATTTTGCCTTTTCACAGATGTGTCGCGAACGTTATTTCCACGGACTATGCTGGTTCTAGGGCCGGGCAGTACACATCTCGTAAAGGCAGCAAAGCTGTGGCTCCGGTACGGTCATATTGAAAGTTGCGTAGCCGTGCATTAACAGCGCGTGAATTGCCTTGTTAATACACGGCTTTTCGCCGGTTAATGCAGTGCTGTTAATAACGTGCGACACTGCTTTTTATGCAATAATTTGACTTAACTGTATTTGGTGTTGAGTGTCGTGTCGGTTATATGTATACTTTAATCACAGTGCAATTTGTGTTTTTATTTCCCTCAGGGCCATTGAAATAGACTGATAAATATTCTGTTTACTGTCATTTTTAGGTGAATGATTGCTAAAGTTCTCTTCTATAGTGGGCGAAGCTTGCTTACCAAGTAATGCTTACTATCCGCGGACGCCTGATTACACCCTTTACTCTGGGGTCCATGTCTGTCGGTCTGAACATTCTGATTCGTCATTCGTTTATAGATTTATAAGTTTTGGATTACGGATTTGGATTTATAAGTTTTGGATTTTGACCGCAACTACTATAAAGCATTAAAAGCACGCGCTGATAAAGATAGTCTTTTGTTTAACATTTGATTCCTCGTTGGAATGGAACCGGTAGTCGGACGATATGTAACATTTTGGTTGAAAGATTTTCATGTAAGTGCAAACGGATGGAACTATATCTTCACTCATGATCTTTGGTATTTTGTTCCGTATGCTAAAAATTCCTTTTTCTTTTAATTTTCAATATAGTTTTGTCAAATTTTGGTTCATCTCTTCGTGACATTGGTAGGCTATGCCTGGACAGCTTCGATATTATTTTTGTAGACTTGTATGGGTCTTTTCTGTGATCATTTCACTTGGGAAGAGAGAACTGGTTGCGTTGCTTTGCTTTTCGTTGGCGTGTAATATGTGTGTGCTCATTAAGAAAACAGGCGGCAGACGGGTATGATTTAGGGATGCCTTTTTCAGATTCTATAAAAGAAAGGTATGGAGTGTATTCATTAGAGTCGCCTCGATAAGGCGAGTCTAACATCACGAACACATGCCTATATAATTTTGACCCCCTTAAACTCCACTTTTATATAGTAAAACTTGGGTTTACAGGGGTATACATTATTTTTCGTATTTCTGCACAAAAAATAGATTGTGGGTACTCGTTAGAACCGCCTCGTTGAGGCGGTTCTAACGAGTACCCACAGTATGTTTTGAGCAGAAATATGAAAAATATTAGAATTTTTTATCTAAATTTCTTTTTTTTTTATTTTTTTGGTGGTAAAATTTTCAGTATATTTGGTTAGGCATATTTTCGTAATGAAGAGTACAAACAACATACATTTTCATGACGAAATGTGAACATTTTTAAAGTATCCCTAAATACTTGCTATATTATGATCTATTTCCTAGGACTAAAAAACGAGTTCGAATCAGCCACGGTAAACGAGCCATCGGTGTTCGTGCATTGCAGTTTTACTATATTTCAGTGTTTGTGCGACAGAGAAACTGTCATTATTATTGACGACGCCCATAACATCGACACCGCATCCTGGGAATACATGTGTGAGCTCTGCACCAACAGGGAGGTATTGATTGTTCTAGGACTGCGACCAACAATTATTGAACAGCCCTCTTGCAAGGAAGCCTTTCAGTTCATGGAAGACAACGAAGTTCGACAGATAGATCTTGGTAGCTTAGATCTGAGGTTTATGTCGCCGCTTGCATGTCAGATGATGGATGTTGTGTCTTTGCCAAAGGATCTTGATAAGTGAGTGCCATAAAGCCATAAGAATTCTAATCACACCGATCCTAGAATTTTATATTACCGTATTTATCCTACTCTTCTTTCAACATCTTTCGGAAAGTAGCTTTTCTGGCACAGAAGAAGTAAATTTGCAAACTTTTGTTATGTCATTTGTTGTAAGTATCTCCACATAGACAATTTCAGTCTAGTCACTGGTTTAAAAACAGTCGCATATTTTCATTTTTCACATGTAAGATTGATAAAACGTCAAGCAAAAAGCGTTTTTTCCGAATGATATCGAATTGACAGTATGTATTCAAACAGACATACTTGAGCAAACAGTGTAGACCCAGATCACACGCCGAAGAACGCGGCGTGTGATCTGGTTCTACACTCTGCCTCTCAGCAAGCAGTTTTTAGACGCATCAGCCTGCAGGTAAATGGACAAATAAGGTAAAGCTTGAAGGTGGCCAAATATTATGATAAATGCGGTCATGTAAAAATATAAATTACCGATAAATGGGATTGTTATATGGGCCCTGTTAAGCAAAAATGGTGTCTTTGGGCCCCTGTGGATAGTGGCCCGTATCGGCCTGCGAATGCACGCAGTCTGATCAGGGCGCTTGGTGTATGGTAGATACTTTAGAATATGAGTCCCAAGGTAAGAAAATTACCTTTTGACACATGCGCCTAACAGACTCAAATCAGTCGCAGTCTGATCAGAGTCTGCGTTGTCCGCATGATGATAATTTGCATCCTTGTCTATCCAGCTACACTCAGTTAAGATTCTGATTAGGCTGCGCAAATGCAAAAGTTGATCTGAATCGTCACTGAGCGCACATGTCCGAAGGCATGTTTTTTGATGTTGCGAGATATCGACAGACAGCAAAGTTACTTAAGAGACTGTGGATGGGCCGAGTGATCTAGATGTGAGCATTTCGCATACGCTTAATGATTCTTGTTTGTCTAGTGTGCATGAACTAGAGTTCGCAATCAAACGTGCTTTAATCCAGTTTAATCTGAAGACACCTAAAAGTGTAATTAGCAAACAGTGCACAGAGAAATCCACAGTTTAGTCATTTTGCCTCTAGGAATATCTAAATTACATAACCTGACATACCTAAAATGGAAATTGGACTTCCAATATACAGTCGACTCTCGTTATCTCGAATTCCAAGGGACTGAAATATTTCGATATATCCGTACCTCGACATATCAGATTTGCAGAATTGAGGAAAAAATAATTCGCATTACCACATTTAACAAATTCATATGTAATTGGATTCTTGAATTTAGAGATATGTTGAAAATATTGTGGAAAAGAGGAAAAATTTCTCCTTAAGAGCAATTTCTCCTCTTTTCCGTAATATGTTTTTTTTACCAGTTGATAGATTTTCATGTTTAGGCAGGGACCAGATTCTTGCTTCGAGATAAGCGGTTATTTGAGATAAGCGAGATCGAGATAACGAGAGTCAAGTGTATAGCATGGGGAGAGTTTATTCAGTCTAAAATGGGTAAAACGGTCTTTAATAGTAACCAGTACAAAAAAGGTTAGAAAAGTCCACGGAGTGCCATAATCACAAACCGCAAAAAACAAGAAAAAGGATGTTCAGGAAATTCTACAATCACGGAACACAACCTTTTCAAGTCACAGGACAAGACCTCATTCTGAATTAATGTCTAAATGTTGGTTTGAAAACATTTCTGCAAGGTCTGTCCAAACCTGAATTTTATGGAGGCTTAGTCTAATTAAGATTGTTAGCAAAACTGATTTTACCGGGCAATTTAAAAAGACTGTCACTCGCTACAAAAAGATTGGTTACAGCATGGTTATTCCACGACAAACTCCATGTATGCTTGTTACCTCAATTCTGGTTGATAACTTTGCTTTCGTCTTTAATTGCAGGACAGTGGGTCGGTCCTCAGACAAAAAGTCGGCCCCCTCCTCAATCCGTTTCAGATGGTTGGCGCCTGACTCTCAATATCTGTCGGGCCCACCGTAGTCACGTGTGTGGTTTTCTTGTGTTCTGACTTCATTTCGCCATTGAGCGATTTGTTTTGTTTAATCACAGTATTTTTGATTATATGTGTTTCACTGTGATGTTTCACAGAATAAGTAGAGGACTCCTATGCCCCCCCCGAATATATATTTGTAATTTGGAAATGCATCAGAATTAAGGGTGAGGTTTCGCGCGAGTAAAACTGGTTAAAGCCCCCAGTTGTTTTTTGATGACCGTTCCATGGCTGTTCCTCTGTTGCAGTTCTTCTTTGTTCGTGCGTCGGTTTCATATGTGGCTGTGTTGTTACTATTCATCTCTCATCTCATCTTCTTTTGGTGCCTCGGGAAGGCTGTGCGAATGAAGTGACCTCTACGGCAGAGAATATGATCAAGGAAAAGTAACATACGACGATATATTCAGCAGTAATCGCTCTGACCAATTTTGTTCCGTTTTTGTCTTCCAGGAAGTTGTCACCGGAAGTTGGAGGACTTGATTATGGGTCTCACTAATAAGCGTCACGAAGTGACCAAACGAGTGTCAATAAGTGTCACGAACATATTTTGCGGATTATTTTTATTATTTATTATTGATTTACATAATATTTTTATATACTGATATTCATTCTTTAATGATGCTGTGAAGGACTTTTGAAGAGTGCATATATAGGTCTGTGCTATGCTCGCATTTAGGCTAAATATTTTCATATTAATTGTGGCAGTTATTGTGTATCCACACTTAAAGACAGGACTCTCGCAATCTCGACCTCGCTTATCTCGAATAACCGCTTATCTCGAAGTGAAAATCTGGTCCCTGTCTAAACATGAAAAGCTAACAACATGTAAAAAAATTGTGGAAAAAGAGAAATTGCTCCTAAGGAGCAATTTCTCCTCTTTTCCACAATATTTTTAATATATAGCTCAAACTTCAAGAGTCAATTACATATACTCGTATATTTGTTAAACGTGTTTAATCGAATTAGTTTTTTCTAAACTAGATATACTTGACACTTGACTAAGATAAACTTGACAAGAAACTGTAGCAGAAATACGTTCTTAGAACGGTCAGCAATACAGCTGTTGGGTTGGGCGGGGGCGGGGCTTACGTCTGGTTTTACAAGCGTTCAAAACTCGCACTTCATCCTAATTGTTAGGGCCTTATAGAGGTTCCTATACTCCTCAGAGAATCAACATACAATGGCTCGAACATCTTTGGTACCGTGTAAATTTGTTCGAGATATGAGTAGTTTTAATCACTAAATGTTAATCATGGCGCCAGGTCAGGAAGGAACTGTGGATAATTTAGGGAAATCGTTTCGAATTTCTACACAATAATTGTATGCTGCGTCTACGCATTAGAATCACCTCGACGAGGCGATTCTAATGCGTACACACATTATACAATTCCATGATAAAATAAGAAAATTTCACAAAAAATCCCTATATATTTGTTACCTTGAGCTGTTTGGAAGAATTAAGTAGAGACTCAAAAACGTTTGAAATAGCCATGGTAAACGAGCCATCGATGTTCGAGCTATTGATGTTCGACTGGAGAAACATGAGCCCTTCGGACATATGTGTTCACCGAATTCAGATCAGCTTGCAGTCTGATCAGAATCTTTACTAGGTTTTTTGTGTAGCTAAGGATACAAAATTTCTTCATGCGGAAAAACTGAAGACGCTCATCAGACTGCGCGGAAGCGAAGGCTGATGTTAGTCTTCGTTGGGTGCACATGTCAAAAAGTACACTTCAACCTCTCTATAACACGGTTCATTATAACACGATTTTGGATATAACACGGTTCAAAGATGGATCCCAAAAATGTATAGATTATATTGAAAAATGACCATAAATGGTCATTTTTCAATATAATCTGTACATTTTTGTTCGGATATATCACGGTTGTTTAACTAACACGGTTTATGCTATGGACCCCATCAATAGTGTTATAAAGAGGTTGTGGTGTATGTTTTTTTTTTTTTTTTTTTTTTTTTTTTTTCACATTGCTGCTCATATAAACTGCTAAACATTATGATAAAACACAGATAAGGGCTCGACTACAAACTGAAAGTCAGGGCTTAAGAAAAACTCTTGTAGAATCAAAGGGAGCCCGACTTTTGACGAATAAAGTCATGCGTAAACCATCTCTAACAGTTTTAGGAGTCAGGCGGCAATGAGTTTGCGATCCGACCTACCTCCTGCACTTAAAGAGGCCATCAAAATTGCTAACCGTGGTTTGTTTATTCACTGTGCAAGCAGTCTGTCGCATAACATCTACATTATATAATATATGTTTATATATATTTTATATTGATACGTAGAATTTGTTCAGAAAAAAAACAGGCTTACCGAAACACTCCTGTGTTTAAAAAACTAAATCATTATAAAACCCACGTTTTTCCAAGCCACCAAGCCATCATTATAGTCAATTAAATTAATTCAGTGAGTAATAAAATTTATAAAATATTTTATAAATTATATGATAGCCTTTTAAATGTACTGTTTGGGTTAGTCTTTTTTTGTTTCAAATCTTTACTTGTTTCGGTGCCATGGGAAAAATAAATATTTAAATACCCAAGATAAACCAGAGCTGCGTTCAGTTAACCTAAACAATCGTGGTCACTTGCAAACTGTTGCAAACTTTCCGTTCAGTTATAACTAAAGCTTAAGATTTCTGTTTTTATTTGTGTAGTTTTGTTATACCTGTGTCTGCATCACGAAAACAAGCCTATATAATTTTGACCCCCTTAAATCCCACTTTTATATAGTAAAAGTGGGGTTTACAGGGGTATACATTATTTTCCTTATTTCTGCTCAAAAAATAGATTGTGGGTACTCGTTAGAACCGCCTTGTCGAGGCGGTTCTAACGAGTACCCAGAATCTATGTTTTGAGCAGAAATATGAAAAATATCAAACAATTTTATTTGAAACTTTTCATTTTTTGGTGGTAACATTTTCAGTATATTTGAAAAGGCATGTTTTCGTAATGGTAACTAGATTAAAGGGGAGGGAGTGGATACACTTTTAGGCGAGGTACCTAATCTGCTTGCCTTCTAAAAAGGGGTCTTCTCTAAAAGGAAACAGTTTGATGCCTCCCTGCGGGAAGTTCTTTCCTTTTTACAGAAGACCTCTTTTAAGAATATGCTTAATGTTCCAAAGCAAACGGGGAGTCTAAAGTGATGTCTCCTTTTGTAAAACTGACAGAAAATCTACGAAGCGATTCAAGTCCCCTAAATTATGCATTTTAGAATCCTCCGAGAAAGAAGTCACGGTGTTCCTGCTTGGTGCTTAGAAATTCTCAAAGATATACTTGACAAGAAGCAGTTAATTGTAGTACTGGATGATGGAAGACCAGAATTCCGACAATCCGCCGTTGTTCCTAATACATTACTGGTCAAACCAGTGAAAAGCAGGTCATTGTCTGTGCCTAGTGAGACGACGATAGAACCGGTTCTCAGGGTGTCCGTTACCGAAGTAAGTCTACCCGTTCTTCACCATAGTGCAGTTTTTACCACCCCCCTCCCACCACGATTTCGAAGAAATTGGTAGGACATATTGCCTGGGACTTGTCCGTTCTCTGTTCGTCCGTCCGTACGTCAAGCAATTTTGATTTGAACTAGTGTGGATGACCTGATTATATTTTGGTGGACTTTATGAATAGTTTATCAAATCATGCTCCCTTTTCAAACTAAGGCATTTTCGCACAGGAAAATATCTCAAAAACACCTACAGCTAGGTCCATGAAATTTTGCAGACAATCAGGAAAGATTGTGTAGCTGACCTAATTAACTTTTGTTGAAATTCTATAAATATCTATCTAAATTATATCCCTTTTCAGACTTTAGCATTTTAGTGCTTTTGCGACCTTTTTACATCTTTAGAAGAATGTATGCTAAGGCTTTGAAGTCTCATATATTCATTGCTTATGAAAGTAAGCTGACCCGTATTTCGTTTCATTTCCATTGGATTCTTCATTTCGTCGGACTTGTAGTTCCTGAGTTATGCCCCTTTAGGGAAACACTCAGAATGATAAGAAATACTTCGTCCAGGTTCTGTCCTGTTAATTACTTTACTGGCAGGACAGTGCTTCTAGTACATACTAGAAGTGACGTTATCCCTAGTAACGTTAAAAACAACATCACAAGAATGTCAGTGACGTACGTTATCGTATCAAAATATAATGCTACTAATGCATGAGATGTTAAGAAGCTGCAAATTATGACATCTCCTTTATCGACTCATACATTATAAGCCTATGAGACATAATGAACTCTTGTGAGCAAGATATCTCGAAAACTATTTGAGTTAGGGCCTTGAATATTGGTGATGATAAGTAGATTACTGATTGAAAAAAAAAACATTACAGAGATGCCCCTTTCCAATTTTGACATTTTATATGTACAAGCGCATAGTTGGCTGCATATTATTTTACAAACACATTTCTAGTTAATTTTATTTCCCTTAGTATTATTCAGCCCATTATGTTATCTTGGAAGTCGACTTCCGCATATGCCGGTGCTAATGGCACGTATGCAGCCCTGCAAACTACACTGCTGCATATGAAGAGTATCAATAAATTACGAAAACATGCCTATCCAAATATACTGAATATTTTACCACCAAAAATGGAAATTTTCAGGTAAAAATTCTGATATTTTTCATATTTCTGCTCAAAACATAGATTGTGGGTACCCGTTAGAACCGCCTCGGTGAGGCGGTTCTTACGGGTACCCACAATCTATTTTTTGAGCAGAAATAAGAAAATAATGTATACCCCTGTAAACCGTAGTTTTACCGTATAAAAAAGTGGGGTTTTAATGAGGTCAATATTATATAGGCATGTTTTCGTGATGAAAATCGAGACTCCGATTTTCGTTCTTTTTATGAGTTCAGTGTTTTAAAGGACAACCTATATAGATTTTATATAGGGTTTATTTGTAGTATCGTGTTTTGCATTAATGATGAATATCTTTTCATAATAAACGTCAAAAAGATTGCCTTTGGAAACAAAGGACAAACTACAGATTAGAAAATGGGAGTCTCGGTTTTATTGAGACTCTTCATAAGCAGTTATGAAGTTTGCAGCACTGCTTACGCCTTCTAGCGTATACATGAGCAGAACTACATTTTCAAATATACCACAATGGGCTCAGTGATCCCAAAGGAAATGAAATTTAACTATGTATTGACTGTATAGTGAAACCTCTCCACAAACAGATATCATAATTTATCATTTTTCTACAAGATTAGTGTTTCTGCAAGACTATCGGGCTGTAGTCCTTTTTCCCCTTGCTATTTTATGAGACTGAGGTTTGGAATTTGGATGCCAAACGTGAGCTGCATACTCTAGCGGGAGATGCACCATAGTTTTGTATGCAGAAGACTTGCTTCTAAGGTACCAGAAATAAGCTCCGGTGAGAAAAATAAGAGCTTTTGTTGCCTTTAACGTAATATCTGATACGTTGACCCTAATCATTGTCTGCAATTGGTACCAAGGTATTTAGCGGACTGATTATGATCCAAAGTATGAAATTGAAGTGTGTAATTGTTTGTCAACACCCCATCCTCACCACCCCCACCCTCCCACACCACACACACACACACAAACACACACACACACAAAACAAGGTCTCATCGATGAACCAAACAAAAATCGGCAAATTGGTAGGAAAATGGAAAGTACTACCTCATATTTTTGTAGGAAACAGATCACGTCGATGAATATATCATATGTACAGTGTGGGGAATCCACGTGACCAAATGACTAGGTACACGGAGTTTGTTACTGTTTTTAGCTCCGCATAAGGTAGGATTTTTTAGAATATCTCTATTCATACCAAATTGAATTTGTTCAAATAAAGCGCAGAGTACACGGAAAATCAAGCTCTTTCTGATGGTGTAAGCGCTATTCTGCGATCTGGTCTAATTCTCGAGAACATTCGAAGAATGTTTTTTTTTTTGCTGTCAGTCTGGGCTACCGGGACAATGTACATGGATTTTGACGAAAAACATTCTTCGACTGTTCGCTAGAATCAGATTGCAGAATAGTGCTAACACCACTAGAAAGAGCTTTATTTTCCGCGTACTCTGCGCTTTATTTGAACAAATTCCTTCAGATATAAATCGAGATGTTCTAAAATATCCTATCTGATGCGGAGCTAAAAATAGTAACAAACTGTACAGCTAGTCATTTGGTCCCGTGGATTCCCCACACTGATGAAGCTTAGATGTTTAACCCATTTAAGCCTAGCGTCCCATAAAAGGAAAATTGGTAAACAGTATTGACCCAGATCGGACGCCGCAGAATACGGCATCTGATCAGGGTCTACACTGTTTGCATTAAATACAGAAATTTCTATAAAACATAGTAACAATAAAAACTAAACAGACACCCCTTTTATGAAAAATGGACTGGTTCAAAGAATTAAGGTAGAAGAGTCCACTAGGCATAAATTGGTTAAAGTGATTGAATACTTTCATCCTGCAGACCAACACAGAAACCTTTGCAAACAGTGTATATACAGATGAGACGACTCGTTATGAGCCGTCTCATCGGTATATACACTGTTTGCCAATCTATAATTGATTTTTTACTAAGCCCCTGTTTGCAACAATGAATGTGTTCAAATTCAAATATGGAAGAATCCATGTCAGAAACTCTAGGGATGAAAAGGTTAAGTATAATTTTATGTTTTATTGCAGATAGAACCTGTAGATACAAAAAGTAAGGACGAAAGAGACCTTCTAGAAAACCTTGGCTTCGTACATGATACACCGCCACAGTCTGCAGTTAACTTCAGAAGAGCTAGTCTAGCAGTTCCTACATCCAAAGGTTTACACGTCCCACATGGTATAGAAGAATCTCAAAAGAAAATAGAATTACCACAACTTGAAAGAATAGCAATATTTGCAAAGGGAATTTCAGCTAGTGATATCCCCGTGCCTGATTCTATGAAAGGTACTTAGCTTTTTATTCATTCGGACACAATAACACTTATTTCAACTGGTGAAGAAAATTGTGAAATGTACCTTTTGGATGGTTGTTCGTTGTACTGCCATAAGTTTTATATACATATACATAATTCGTTTTTTTTTTATCAGAATACATATTCGTTGCAATGACCGATTAGATTAGATTGAATGATGATTCCTTCCTCAATCTGTTGCAGAAGGTTTGTGTCTACTGTTGCTTTCTTTGGTCAGACACATCGTGGTCCAATATAGTTTTTTTTTTTTTTTTTTTTTTTTTTTTTTTTTTTTGCACTGGCCCGCGATTGCCATTGAGCCCTCTCTTGGTTTCATGCAGTTTTATGATTATGCATGTTTTACTGTGATGTTACCAACCTCATCTTCACTGATGAGGTTGAAGGCCTCCGTGGAACGAACACACATTTGTAATTTTGAACTGATCCACAATTAAGGGTGAGGTGTCGATCAAGTAAAACTAGTTAAAGCCTGTGGTGGTTTTTAACGTTGACTTTTACAAAGCGGATATTCGGATGGGGAGCCAAACTGCTATAAATCTAGTATTGTGGTCACCCCGCTGTATGATCGCCAATGATGCTTCCGGTTTTGTCTCATGTGTTATACTTTATGTTGTCATACTTGCGTTTTGGTTAGTTTCTTCATTGGATGTTCGATTTGCTTTCTAAATTCTTCCTGTTTGGACTGTTTTGTATTCTTGTTTCAATATCTAAAGCTGCTTGAGGTTATAAGGATGCGGTTTGATTGAGTATACCTACATCCCATTAACGACCAGAGCAGCCTCATATCAGACTATGTGGATGCGCAGATTGATCTGAGTCTATGCTACTAGCATTAATTGTAGCTGGAGAGGCTAAACGTAAATTATACGCAATGCTAACAAGTCTCAAGTATTATTCTTTTTAACGAATTTTGATACCGTATTTACCGAAACGTATTTGCATACTTGTCCTACACTTAAAAAAGGCCGTTTTTATACCTTTTAGTATTAGAATAAATATAATGGAACTCAGGAACTGATACCGTCAGATCCACATCAAGTTCTCGGCATCAAAGGGAAAAACAGACACATACAGTTAAACAGCTGCTAAAAAAGAAAAGATTGCAAGCAGAGTTGGCAGCCCTTTCCCGGAAGGGGTTAACTGTTACCCAAACTTAACTGAATATATCTTGAACTGACAGAATTGTTAAAAAAAAAAAAAAACATTTGTTAGTGAAACACTACAGACCATTTAACAAAAAGAACCACACTGAAAGTACTGATTTGTAACGGTTAGTAAAAACTTACTGGGGGCATAAGCTAGCTTTACGAAATCCCAAAAGGTAAAAAAATCCAGGGGAGTGCCACATTCACAAGTCGCAGCAAAGTCTTGACACGAAGGGGAAGAGGAAAGAGACACAAACTAACACGCGCAAACTAATAATAATAATATAAAAAAAACGCACGAAGAGCACATAGACCAGCTTTCTTCCTCAAGCGATGTGATCTCAATGCTAAAGGACCGAAAACACAAGGACAAGACGCATGACATGACTAAATATAAATCGCCTCGTAGAATTATCCACAAAGCTACACAAAGTTTAAGAGCAACACCTGGGTCGCCGCCTAAAAAGGGTTAGTAGTATAAACTACCAGGGGGTTTCAAGCATTTTACAGTCCACTAACTTCACCGTGGGTCCCGATACCACCTTTAATACAAAAATACATAAACATTCGGTTGGCATAGTCGATGCATCATAGCGAAAAGAAAAAACAACTATCAAATAAGTCACTTTGATAAACAAATACGAGTCCTCTTGGCTAATTGTACACCCACTGCGAGCCAGAGTTGAAGAAAACAATAGTTGAACCAACCCTCGTCCTAAGCTTCCATTGTGGTAACAAACATATACTTGTTCAGTCTAATATTTGGTAGATAAGTGGCAAACAAGCTAGACGCTGATAAAAAAAAAGCGACAGACACGGCATAGGGTCTGAGTCTACACTTTTTTGTTATACCTCTAGCCGAATTTTTATGGAAATATATCATTTCTCCTCAAACTTGCAGAGCTTATAACTGCCAGAATTGACTCCATGCGAGCATCGGATCAACTGCTGGTAAAATGTGCTGCAGTATTGGGAATGAATATTAGGAAAGATATTCTAGAAATGCTTCTGCCAAAAGCTCATCGTCCAAAAATGAACAGAAATATGCGTCGACTGATGGAAAGCGGAATATTTCGATGCAGAAATACGCCTGCCTTACATGGTGTTCAGATAGTCGGGGCAAAAGAGGAATTAGGAGGTGCAAAATACCGATGTTACTGTCCAAAAGACGACATCCGCGCTGGTGAAATACAGGTCTGTTTCTCTCCCAAGTTCATGAATAACCTGATGCAACAGACTGCCTACGAATGTCTACTGGAGACACAGCGAATAGAATTGCATGCGAAAGCTGCCCACTACTTCGAACTTTCGGCGGATGAAATCCGGAACAATATCCCATACTACGTTCTGGCAAGACCACCACCAGATTATCTACAGGAAGCTCTTGAGAAGTCGGAAGCTTTTGGTAAATCAAAATATATTTATTTATTACCTTAAAATACAATTTTGTCCAAACGCGCACACGTTCTTGTATTCTTGTATTCGAACGTCACAGACATTGTCCTAATGCACACACATTCTTGATATTTTGTTTACGGATGAAAAGTGAGTGTCTGTTTCTATCGGATAGTGAACCCGAGGCTGCATTACATGCACACGCATACTTCATTCTATGGAGCTATCTTTTAGTACGTCTGTGTCACTGTTTTCTTTTCATATCAGCTGCTTTCCATCAGATATAATCATTCTTTCATATTCCAAAGTGTTGTTTGCTTTAATGTACATTTTCTTTCCGTGTTTGTGTATCGTTTCATTGCTATATTTCTGTAGTACTCTTTATTCTACTTAGATATATGTACGTATCATATTTCTTTATTTCTTTTTAGCTAATGCGTAGTTGTACCTCATTTAAACCGAAGCTACATCAGGTGGAGGATGAGACATTTCATGATAAAGCTGAAATGGCGACAGCTAGACGCTTTGCATGCTTTGAGATTTCCTTTATATATTTCTTGTTCTGTTACGTTCGTGTATATGTTCTCTCTTAGTTTACCTGAGACAAAGGCTCCAATTAGCTCAGTATGAGCTGTTGTGATCACTTGCCGTCCGTCCACACCTTTGAACGACGTCCTCTGAACTCCTAGGCCATTTTTCTTCACAATTCACGTGGCCATTTCTGTTAAAAGGGGATTGAAACTTTGTGCAAATGGTCACGATCCATTCATTGAGATGGCTTCTATGCCCATATATCGTAAACACATACAAATTCTTCTTTCTAGAAATCAGAAAACTGTAAGGCTAAATCTTGGTTTGCATTGGGGATTTAAGGTCTACCAAGTTCGTTCAAATGATGATCGTAGCTTGACCTTTGAAGTTTTTTCGGCAAGGTCAAATTTGCGTCCCTATACATTTGTATGGGGAAAAATGTTGAAAAATCATTTTCTGAAAATGTGTTAAATGTTTATTGTTGAAACTTACAATGTATAAGTAAAGTTGTAAAGCTTTTCAGTTACAATAAAAATTGTACTCCGAATGTTATCTACCCTTGTCCCAGTCCTATATACATGTATAAAATGGTGTAATATTTTCACTTGGTTTTCACTGAAACCGCTCGACCAATTTTCACCATATTTCACAGGAGGCCAGTCGAAGGGACACAGGCAGTTTGTTCAAACTGTTCCGCGCCATTGAACAAGATGGCCGCCATGCCTTTGTATGGTAAAAACACTGAAAAAACTTCTTCTCCAGAACCAAGAAAGCTTTGGCTGAATCTTGGTACTTAGCATAAGAGCCTCAAGATCTATCAAGTTTGTTCCAATGATGACTCTAGGATGACCTTTGACTTCTTTACGGCAATGTCAGATTTTTGTCCGCCATGATAAGCATTTATACATGTGTAAGTCAGCAAGTGTTTTTTTCATCCATACATAGGAAGTAACTAACTAAAACATTACATCGTTATCTAGACGTTGATAGACGTCACAGTATAATAAGGGAGATAATAAAAGTTATTTTGTTAAGTAATTCCCTCAGATGGAGTTTAACGTTAATATTACTTTACTTTGTTTTGTTGGAGAAAATACTTCTTAAAATTGATTTAGATATGAACACAAACTATAGAATAATGCATATAAAATATGTATATCAAATAGTTATATATGGAGGAGAAAACTTCAATCACACGTTTATTGTCAGTATACCCGATGATAGGTGTAGATTTGTTTGTTACACCATTAATTTCCTTTACCATTTTACTGTAGTAGAAGCCTGCTTCTAGTCCTTCTTGCAGACTCAGGGCGTCTGCAGCTATTGCAGATCTTACAGCCCGTTTAATCTTGCTGGCATGCCACGCCAATGGACAATATAGCCCGGTCCTGTCAGCCAGCCAAATTATATATGCGCCAATGCTCCCAGTCCTGTCATTTAGCTTTCTTAGTGAGGCATCAGTATATATGCTGATTTTAAGGTCACAATACTCCTGTCTAAGACATGGAAATAACATGTATGACTTCACATCTTTCAGTCTATTCAGCAGTTTAATAAAATCAGCAACTGTAGCTTACTTGAGCTTAGTGCTTGCAGCTGTCATCTCAAATGCTTTATCAGGCCTCGGACTTGACCATTTGATTTGTCCTACTATCTATATACACCGACTGCTCCTCGGAGGCGAGTATGTCAGTTTTGTTTGCAATGCGTCAAGTATCCAAAACATGACGGTTCAGATTATTCATTTTATCTGATTGGTCCAGGATTAGCATTCTCATTCTATTTCACTTGAAACCCAATATATGTGAAATACTTCTCTTCAACCTCCCCTGCATAAAACCGCTTTCTCAGTTTCTTTACTAATGCCTCAAAATACAAGTCTCTCGTATGGAGAAAGTCATCAAAGTAGCAACAGATTATTCTTCTCAGTTTACCATCCTTTCAAATTTATAATATTGCAGGATTTAGTGAACACTGTTCGAGCCCTAGTTTCATTAGTGTCTCTTTGACACTGATAAAAATTATCGCCCTATTTTTAAGTCCATATATACCATGATTTTTCCAGTTTATATCGCTGGGGTGCGACTTTCTGCAGGTGGTCTGATATATACATCACGGTCTAGCTATTTATCTTGTAAAATGCTGACTTGATATCTGTGGTTTTCATTATCAATTTCAGGCGTGATGCTGTAGTATAACCAGATGCATAGCCCCCTTTCCTACTGTAGGACTGTTCCTTGATACAATTCTCCTCTTTAAACCCTCTTCCACCAGTGTCACCTTACCCTTTCCCTCAGTGTTTGTAATCACCCACCCGGTGCTTAATATTGATTGGACATCATTTTTAACCTCCTTATAGGCATCAAACTGGCAAAATGTTTTTGGTTTTTTTCAATTCTGGTTTCTTAGCCGATTTAATTCGATTGCCTTGTACCTTGCATGTTACTACGTTTGCATTCAAACTACTAGTGTCATCATTTGTCACTTCCTTCCAAATGTATTGATTTATGTCAATGCTTTTCTGTTCATTACTTTCATCATCTTAAACATTGTTTAGTCCTTGTATTTTCCTGTAGCTTTACCGGCCCTCCAATTACCTTTGCTGTAACCCATTCATCCGAATTTCTTATCCTATATTGCATCTTGTCGTTATTATTTATTTCTTTATTTAGAACGCATTGTCCTTTATGTTTCTGAAGGCTGTCTAATATCTTCTGATGCTGGTATGTCCTCTGAAATCATTTGTGAATCATTGTCTGTTTCCGTGAAAACCTTACACTTTTCTCCACTACGACATACCTTTTTGCACCATCTCGGCAGTGGCATTTTCATTACTGACAAATTTGTGGCCTTTGTCATCTGTGTGGAATTGTTTATAGGTGTGTTTTGCACAGTCTATTAGGTGACACCTTACAAAATCACTGCCATGCCTTACAAATACCACTTTTCTATCTTGGTAAACAACTGTCTCAGGTCTTAGTCATTTCTTCCCCTGTCCTCCTACCCTCCACACGTTTATAAAACACGAGATCTCCGTTTATATATTTTGTTCCGCTGCCCTAACTTTGGTCCTGAGTGCTTCTTTGATCTTTTTATTTGCCTCTGTATCTATGTGTGCCTTTCTTGGGACACGGAGTGTCTTTAGGTGTTTCGACAATTTCTCACGTGTTATTGTACCATCATCAGCGAGAAATTTCGACAATTTCTCACTTGTTGTTGTACCATAATCAGCGGGCAATATATCAGTCATTATTCCAGGAAGATTAGGATTTGTGCCAAAGACTAACTGATGACTACTAAACCTATTCCACATTTGAAAACAATTTTCAGCAATATTAGCCCAACGTAGGAGTGTCTTACTATCTTCGCCATACTGTTCATCTAACTTCGTGAACATTGTTTCTATGACTGCATAAACTCTTTCACAGAGGCCATTTTTGAACCGACTTTTACCAGCTGTCGTACAAAAAAGGTAAGAGAAAAGTCCAGGGAGTGCCACAATCACAATCCGCAGCCCTTCCCAGACACCAAAAGAAAGAGGAAACAGACAAAACCAAAAACGTAAATCGAACAAACGTACGTAAAGCACTAAGATTAGGTCTCTCTTCCCCAAGCGAGGTAATCGCATTGCTAAAAGGACTGAAAAACACAAGAACAAAATAGCTCAAGGCAATACTCAAAACCAATCGACTCGTAGAATAAATCACAAACCTGAGCGTTCAAGATCTATTCAACTTCTCTCATCTCATCTGAATTGAATTTACCACCAGAACGGATCTCATTATAGCATTTGTTCCTATCTAGTGTTTCACCATTGAGTCTGTAATATCAGATTGACGTTTCCGATCACCCAATACATTTGTATGAGGAAACAGTTAAAAACATTTTCTCAAAACGGATTAGACAAATGGCTGAAACTTACAATGCATGAATAAATTAGTTAATTGATTTAATTACAAACAAAATATTGTCCCCTAGGGATGGGGGTATCTGTCCTTGCCCCAGGGCTATATACATGTATGAAATGTAATCTTTAAATATCTCTTTTCTCGGACACGACCTGACCAGTTTTCACCAGATTTCATATGGGGCCTTCTGTTGAAGGGGTTTTGTTATTTTGTTTAGAGATTTCTGCACTATTGAACATGATGGTCGCCATGCCCATATATATGGTAAAAACGTCTCCTCCAGAACCAAGAAAATACTAGGCTGAATCTTGGTATATAGCACAGAAGTCTCAAGATCTACCAAGTATGTTCAAAAGATGCTCCTAGGGTGATCTTTGACCTTTTTACAGCAATATCAAATCTGTGTCCTAGTTGCTGTAGCAGTACTGGAAGAATGTTGCACGGCATCTGCAGATGCAATAACAGTTTTACTCAGGTGAGCGAGTCGTGGCCCATGGGCCTCTTGTTTTATTGTTCTTTATTCTACTTAAACGTACGTGTAGTATGCTAATTCTCTATTTCTCCTCTGTTAGACGTGTTTGTACCTCATAAGAAACCAAAACTGAATCAGGTGGAGGATGAGACATTCCATGAGAAAGCTGAAATGGCGAAAGCTCGACGTGGCCGAAGGCAAGCAGTCTCTGTTGCTGCCGAGTAGGTGTCTTTACTTTCTGAGGCTCATTACGTGAAATT
This sequence comes from Anodontia alba, assembly GCA_964016985.1. Classification (NCBI taxonomy): domain Eukaryota; kingdom Metazoa; phylum Mollusca; class Bivalvia; order Lucinida; family Lucinidae; genus Anodontia; species Anodontia alba. The sequence continues at coordinate 55,885,225 of OZ024823.1, read as the reverse complement.
CCTTATACGTTTTACTCCCGCCACAGATTAACCTTTTTTTCAATATAAAGTGGTGGCGTGGTAGACTAAATTCTAAATAAATGCGCATTTCTTGTTATGGCTGCGATTGAAGCTTCAAAATATATTTTAGGAAACTTTTTTGTATTTATTTGAAGGCCCACGGATAAGGGACGGGAGCAAATAAAAAAGAATCTCACTAATTTTCATCTGATAAATTAGCTTACAGAGCACTTAAACTTAGATATTCATATTAGACGTAATACATAATGGCACTGGCAAAATAAATTTATAACGTTGCCGGTTAAATCTGTATTTGGTTTGGAATAAACCGTAAGCTCCAGAATAGTATGTTTATATTTGTTTCTGGCAACTTACTATTTTTCTATATCATTCAAAGCAAACAGCTGTAAAATTTAACTTTTTGATCGTTATTGCAAGATCCAATTTATTCTATTGTACATGTGTATTCTAAGAATAGTGTTACAGTTCTAATGCACATTGTAAAATAACAGTTATCAAACACTTTTACCTAATTTGAAAAAAAAATGACAGTATTTACATCACATAGCTCTAAGGTAGTTGTATATGGTAGAGGTGCGAGATATTGGATAAAAGTGGAGAGACCGGACCCTTCGTAATAAATAACCCTGACTAGATCTTTATTGCTAACTTATGCCTCGAAGACTCCTTTTCTCAGTTGCAGTTGGCCCCGAATACAAAGAACAAATTTGTTTTTCCAGAGATGCCGTTCCACTTGTGCAAAGAATTGTTGATGGAGCCAAACCACTAGAGATTGTAGAACACCATGTGGCGAGTCTGTTACCAATCTATGACTCCCTCTATTATCATTGGAAATGGGCTGGCAAAACTTGGAATGCGATATCCACCCTTCTTGAAGCAACAGCAGCAGCTATTGCGGTTAAAAGAAATGCTAAGGTATTTTTAAGAAGCAGTGACGGATTAATAGATGTTCAGTGATTCACAGGAATGCTTTTTGATGTCATTATAAGGCTAAATATTATTATCGTAGGGTTTGCAGGAGACTTCTTAAAAAGTTGCTGTCAGGAGGTAGAAATAGAAATAAAAATAGAAAAAAACTTGAGCCGAACAGCTAAAATAATTTTCCAGTAAAAATACAATGTAAAAATGCAACATTTCAGCCCTAAATTTAAAGAGAAAGGACCTAATCAAAAAATAAATAAATAAATAAATAAAAATAAAAAAAAATAAAAAAAAATGAAACGCAATTTTTTTTTTCGGATAGGCTAAAATCATACGGTAGGCTAAAATTTCATATGCGCAGAGAGCGCGTGCAGTGAAACATATGTTGGTCGTCTGTGCCAGACATAATAATGATGAAAAGCCAGCTTCAAACCACTGAATATAAAGCATCTACACTTGGTAGGTATCCGCAATTTATAACAAGGAATATAAGTTTTCCAACTTCCTGAACATTAGTCTCCTTTTGAAGAGGGGATGGTTTGCTGTAAAAGAACTGAATTTGCTCTGCATGGAGGAGGAGGAGGAGGAGGCAAATCCTATAATTTTACACTAAACCCCTTTTTTGAAGGAAGGCAAAAAATAATTTTAACAGTTGCCTCCCGTAAAAATGTATCAGTTCCCCTTAAGACAACATTAAGAAACATTGCGTTTCATTATCTTAACAATTAACATTTATTAATCACTTCATTTTTTATTTTAAGGCATTAGTTCATGTGTAAGATTTCTTTTGCGCTTTGTTGTTTCCAATTTTTGAATATTGAATGTTATTTATAGTTCCTTAGCAAAATAGTGAAACCTTTCTTGAACACTCTTGTTTCTAATCGTTTTTCAAAACTGTTTATTCATTGCAAATATCATGTGTCACACGAACTTTATTTTTCCTTGTTTTCTCTCCTGTAAAGTACTGAAAACCTCTTTTCTTAAATTAAAGGCGTATGAACTATTGCGACAAGCTATGTCCCTGATAGAAGAACAGGCATCCAGTGTAGAGAAAGAAGCTGAAATAAAGGTCATTGAAGCTAAAATACTAAGACTTAATGCAAAGGTAAATTCTTTATATTTTGAATATTTTAGAGTTTAAGTGTCATAATGTTATGTTTGTAAAATAGTAACATGCTAGTTTTGCACCCTCTCCCCTCGCCACCTCCCCCACGATCCTTCAGGATCGGAGAAATTGTTTTTTCTTGGATGTCTTGCCATTTGTTTGTCCATGCGCCTGTATCTCTACCAAAAATTGTGTCCGTCCCGTTACTTGAAAACCGTTTGAAATATGTTGGGAAACTTTACAGAAATATTTTATTGTTCACTAAATTCAATAAAGATATAATTGAATATTCTTCCTTTGAAGAAAAGTTTGTCCAAAAGTGGATTCACAGAAAAGCTTACCTTTATAAGGTGACGTGTAGAATACAAGTATCATGACTGTGGTTAACTTACTTTATGAGTAACGGCCCTTTGAACATGGTAAATAGTGATTTCGGTCGATATTAGCAATGTAAATGATGAAGACAGAGAAACAGACAAGGTGAGTAATTTGGTGATATAATGATGATTTTTTTTCGTCTCATTATTCCATATGTCTGGTTGTTATTCATTGGTATTGCCTCGCAAGGGCAATTCTAAAGAAAAGAAAACATGTTTTATGGAGAAAAATAGATCATTTGCCGATTTGCTGATTTGTCATCAAAATGTCCACTTTATCTGCTTCTTTGCATCAAATACAGAAAATCAGTAAGATAGATAGTATTTTATTTATTTTTTTTTCATTTATTTGTTTATTTATTTATTCATTGAAAGAGATAAACTTTATGACATAAATTACACATTCTAATATTATTGTCTAAGAACTTTCTTACATCTTTCTTCATGTGTTGTTTTACTGAAGTGAAAATTAGTGAGGGCTAATTTCTTCGTGTCAAAGTGCGCGTTGTGAAATTCATAAACAGAATTATTATATCTTAAATGATAAGTTGAACACTGAACTACTGATACATTTTTTTCTTTGCAATGGTATTAGAAAACTTTCTTATAATTTCATTATATTGTTATTTTATCAATAAATATTATTTAATATTCCTTTGTTGTCCTTTCCTAGTAAACCCGTAGTGTCAAGACAAAATATTTGCAGATTTAATTTGATTGGAGATAAAATTATTAGTTTTAAATGGCTCTGGGATAATCTTTAAATTAATTCATAGATAAACATAAAGGTTGAAACTTTATGTTTCATATTACTGTTTCCATCTATTTCTATTTCTATTTTTTTTGCACTATGCTAGAAAAACCAACACTTTTTTATTTTGGAAAAACTTTTAAAAAAATATAAAAAAAAAATAAAAAAATAAAACAAATCAACAAATTAAAAGCAAAATTTGCAGTCAAATGAATTTATTTGATTCTAGATTCTAAATAAACATGTTTGAACATTTCTCATTCATATTCAATTACCCTTTATAGGGTCCCCGTTAGAGCGGATTAACATCCTTATAATCACCTTAATATCACTTAGATAAGATAAACCTTTGGTGTACGCTTTGATATCCGAAACGTATATCGGGGCTGATCATGACAGGGTAGTCTAATTGGAAAAAAATTGTGTCCTTAAGCACCCTGAGACAACGTGCAAAAAATAAAAACCATAACTGTGGTTTACCTAATTTTGGAGTCATGACCCTTTTAACAGCGTGCATAGTGGTTTCGGTCCTAAATTCACGACCGTTTTGTAACTTGAAATCTGTGCGAGATATTTCATGAAACGTTACAGAAAATTTAACCTTCATTAGATGACACGTAAAAAACACAAGAACCATAACTCTTGTTTGCCTACTTTTGCAGTTACTGCTGTTACTGCCCTATGAACATTGTAAATAGCAGTAGTTTAAACGGGGAGACATCTATTTTCATGTAGAAGACAAATTCTAGTTCGTGCATGTTAGGACGCTATGGTTCATAAATACAGAAACTCGTGCGCGCGCGCGTGTGTGCGTGCGTGCGTGCGTGCGTGTGTGTGTTTAACTGTTTGTTTCCATTTTTTACATCTGTTCGTGTCCTCTTGTACAAACATATGTTGAGGTTTTCTAATGTCATAAGTCAAAACAAAGGCCTTTTGTCATCTGCGAGCAACAAAGGTCCAGATAAGCTTTTTGCACAAGCATGGTTTAATAACAGTCTTTCAGTTCCTCTATATCATCTATAGTGATTCTGTAAGTGTGAAGATCAGACTGCACGAATGTTTAGTCAAACAAGCTTGCCCTTAGGATAGTTCTTTGTTTTTGTGACACGGTGTTAGAAAATGCTTTAGTGCATTACGAGAGCACGCCTATTCAAATATATTAAAACCAAAAATGAAAACTTTCAACATATGTAGTCCCGGTGTTAGTCTTACTCTTTGTTGCTTTGTGGTTTATTCTACGAGGCGATTTGTATTATGTCTTGCTTTGTGTTATTTTGTCCTTGTGTTTTTCAATCCCTTTAGCATTGCGATTACCTCGCTTGGGGAAGAGAGAGCTAGTCTTGGTGCTTTTCGTGCCCTTGTTCGATTTGCGCTTGTTTGGTTTTGTCTGTTTCCTCTTCCTCTTGGTGTCTGGGATAGGCTGCGGTTTGTGATTGTGGCACTCCCTGGACTTTTCTCTTACCCTTTTTTTTCAGATGAAAAATTCTGGTAGTTTTCATATTTTTGCTCAAAACATAGATAGTGGGTACTCGTTAGAACCGCTTCGGCGAGGCGGTTCTCGTGAAAAGCGCCTGGGCGAAGCGGTTTTAACGAGTACTCACAATCTATGTTTTTGAGCAGAAATAAGAAAATTAATGTAAAACCATCTCAACTCCAGTTTTACTGTTTTAAAATGGGGTTTAAAGGAGTGTAAACTATACAGGCGTGTTTTCGTGATGGCATATGCGGGCTACGATGTCTCGGGTCAACCTGCGCATTCGTCCAGGCTGATCTGAGCCATTGTTGTCTGCTTACCGACTCAGTGGATACTGTAAAATATATGGAAGAACAGAGCATGCCCCAATCAGACTGTGCAGATGTGAATACTGAATTAGGCCTCCACCGTCCCATTATATTAGAACTTTTTCTCTTTCTACGTATCATTTATATTTTTGTAGATTCTATATCAAGCTGGTCAGGTGGCCGAGGCTTATCAATACTTGTCAAAGGCTGGAGCGCTGTTGGACCTGAGACAACCAACCCATATATTAGCAAACATCTTCATCGCCAGACTTCTCGCACAGTTTATCCTCTATTGGAAGTTTAATGCACTACGCAGGTATGAACAATGAACGACTCTGCAACAAGAGAAAATGCACATTCTGTCAAGATACGTTAATAAGTCAATGTAATGTATACCTACCGTTCACCATGAAATTTATCGTGTGGTTTTGAAAATGAAATGGTAACTAGAACAGTGTTTCAAGTTGTTATTTCTGTTAACTTTTTGAACTAAGTGGTTATGTCCTAGTATATTTAAGTACCAAATCTTCTGAATGGTCCGCGCATAATATGGTAAAAATAATCGTTTTTCGAAACATAATTCTGTCATAATGTTCCTAATCCCACATTTTTGCATATCATTATAGCTCCGCTTTTAAAACGTGGGCCTTTTCTAAATTTGCCCTGTCCTACATTCCGAAATTCCGTAATTTTGAAATTCCGTAACGCTTTGTAGTGGGTAGTTTTGAAATCAACTCCTCTTACACATTTGCACTAATTGTTTTAAAAGTTTGCAGATGTTTTATACATGGATGGAAGATGCACACATGTTTTTTAATGTTTGTCTAATATTTTTGCACACTTTTTTCGCTTTCTTAACTTAGTCATTTTTTCACCAAAATGCTTTTGTTTTATATAGGCAGTGAACACTTTGTGAAATCAACTCCTCTTACCCTTTGCACATATTGTTTTGAAACTTTGCACATCTGATTTTTTTGCATGGAGTGAAGATGTCCTGTGTTTTTTCTATACTTTTCGGGTAATTTTTTCTGACTCTTTAAGCTTTGTTTGCTTTGTTTGTTTTTTGGCTAAATGCTATTATATTGTATAGACAGTTGGTACTTTGTGAAATCAACTCTTGCAGTTTTGCACTGATTGCGGAACTTTGCAGAGAGTTGCTACATGGTATGTGCATGTTTTTTTTGTTTGTTTGTTTTTTTTTTTTTTTTTTTTTTTTTTTTTTTTTGTGTTTTTTTTTTGTTTTTTTTTTGTTTGTTTTTTTCGTTTTTTTTTTGTTTTTTTTTTTTTGTTTTTTTTCATAAAGTCTTTCAATGATTTTTCTCATTTTTATCAGCTGTTCAGATTTAGTCAATTTTTAGCCTGTAAAGTGAAGGTCAAACACAGTGTGTAATTTTTGAGATCAACTCCCTACTGCAGCTTTGAATTGATCATTTTGAAACTTTGCAGTCGTCTTCTAGATGGATTGAATGTATGCATGTGATTTATGTACAAGCTTTCCATTTTGTTTCTTACGTTTTTACTGTTTGGACTTAGTCAGTATTTAACCTGAACTTCTATGTTCAACTACAGACAGTTGGTACTTTTTTTAAATCAGCTCTTCAAACCGCTTTGTACTGATCCGTTTGAAAGTTATCAGATATATTCTTCATGAAATGAAGATGTCTGTGGGCTTTTTGCTTAGTGTTTTGATTTTTTTCGCACATTTCACCTGTTTAAACATGTGCATTTTTTACCTGATCGTTTTTTCACATTGATTTAGATTTTCTCCTCTGGTAGCAATACAGAGGGGCTATAGTCAGATTCTCTGACGGCTCTAGTTTTAATCTAATATCCTGATCAACATTTTTGTTTTCCATAAAACATATTTTGTTAGTGATCAGACGCGCCTCTGTTAGGTTTCTAGATTTATGCTATGCATTACGAAAATACGCATATTCCAAATATATTGAAAATTTTACAATCAAAAAAGGAAAATTTCCAGATAAAAAAAATCTGATATTTTTCATACCTCTGCTCAAAACTTTAATTGTGGGTACTCGTTAGAACTTCCCCAGTGAGGCGGTTCTAATGAGTACCCACAATCAGTGTTTTAAGCAAAATAAGAAAAATAATGTATGTCCTGTAAACTCCAGTTTTACTATTTAAAAGTGGGGTTTAAGGGGGTCAAACTTACATAGGCGTGTTTTGGGGATGTGCTAAGAAGTACGCATTTTACACTTATGTGTTAAAATAATGACATACAGGCAGAGAAGGCCCAGATTAGCAAAAGCATCAGTGCAGCCTTATCAAGGCGAACCTTATTTGTACATATATTCTACAGGGCCTAATGACCTAACGAATTTACAGTAAACAACATGCACAGGCTAATCCATAATGTGTGTGTTTAATGACATACCATATCTTAAGCTCCATATTTGGACTTGGACACCTTTTCTACTCAGCGTACTTGTCATAAAATTTGAACACGTCAATTTTTCTATCTATGTCTAAAACTGCTGCGTGAAAAGAAATCTATCAATCCCGATCAAGCACTGCTTTCTGCGGCGCCTGATCTCGATCTACACTGTTTGCTCTGGCATATCTGTCCGAATACTTAGGATAAATACAGTAGTTATCCTTTCTCGTGCTGAGTCTCATGAATGAATGGATGCATTTGTGTTTACGTCGCTTTCAGCATTAATTGGTTATATTAACCTTTCTCTTGCTGAACACGGCATGCCCTGTCTTAACAAACAGTGTAGATCCAGATCAGTTGGCTTCTGAAGAAGCCAACTGATCTGGATTTGCACTGTTAGTCATTAAATATGTGAATTTCTATCAAAAACCTGAATTAAGTAATCTGATTGGCTGAAAATTAGGTCTGGCATCAGTTTATCAAGCAAGGCAATGGTTAAGATGATGGGGGTTGTTAATGAAACGCTCTTTGTAATGTAGCGCCATATAATCATGAACTGAATTCCGACTCCAACTGGGTTAGAATCCGGGACAAAGCGGCCCTGATCCAAGGAAGGATGCGTTAACCACCGCTCAGCAGTGTAAAAACTTTATTGATGAAAGATTGTTCAGTTGCATGTTTTCACAACATTTATTGCTAGTCTGAAAATAGCTTTCTTTTCCTGTTTTCCAATTTGAATACAGTAAAAGCTAGATATGCCCTAATGCAGTTTGTTACAATATTATATCATACGGAATAACAGATGAACGAAAATCTGTTAAACCCTACATTTCTAAAAAATCCCACAATACAATGCCTGTGAGAAACGGGAAGTTCACAGGAGACAATTTACACAAGTGTTTATTTCTAAGATTTAGCGTACCAAATCTCTGTTGATGCTACTTAGATTACTAGCTTTAAAGTCAATCTTTAGTATCAAAACTGTTTAAATGTTTAGAGTGGAATAAGCTTCGGATGACCTTTAATACCTATATAAAACTAAGTTTTGTAACCTTAAAAATTTATACATATTTATACTCTATATTTTTGCTTTTGCAAGTTTCTTTAAAGTAGCGTAAACATCCGGCTGTAACAAGCTAAATGCCTAACGCACACAGCGTTAGCAAGTTTTATTCGACAGAGCAACAAAAGGCTTTTGCATAAAACATGTGCCTCCAGATAAACCTGACGGAGGGTTGGGGGTGGGAGCCATTCGTTTCATCACTCATCTCACGGTCTGTTGCAACCCCAGTCAGGCATTTTAGAATCATATGAACAATTTACGAGTAATTAATTTACATTATATACCGGAACACAACAAAAAAGATCCTGGCGTATTCAAGACCAACTGAACGACGATGTAAGTTAAGTGAAGTAATAAAAATCAACTTCGCTGCTGGAGCACTATTCTACACGCAGTATGTATATATAATAATGCCATTTGCAAGTCGCTCAGAAACTATACACGAACGCAAAAGAAATTGCACTTGTTGATTTTCTGAAAATTCGAGGATGGAATATCGTTATGTATGGTCTGTTTTAGCTGATTCAATTAGTTTTCTAATCGATATGATTATACTATAGTTTTGTGGGTTTTTTTTTAACTGACGGCACATCAATGTCCCAAGGGATCAAAATAAACATACACAAATAGCCGAAGGGCTGTTTTCTTGCTTGGTAACATTTTAATTTGTTGCACAATGATGTAAATAATATCAATATTGGTCTGACCGCTATTTTGTCTGATAGCAGCTCTCCTTACTAGATGTTATTCTTAACATGCTGTTCGTCCTTTCATTGATTATGAAATTAACTACATTAGACACCATTCATTAATATAGGTATTGAATTCATATATTTACCTAGCATATTCCAAGATTATAATGTTATATCAGCTATACATTCTATTTCGAAAACACCTCCTATTATATCCTATTATCTGTCACAAATATAAAAAAAACCTATCCGTAATACTATACTTAGTTTCAATAAATTAGTTTCTTATCTTCGTATTGAAATTAGTTCCCCTGATTCCTGAGATTGTAGGGATTCTAAAAAAAAAGGTAAGAGAAAAGTCCAGGGAGTGCCACAATCACAAACCGCAGCCCTTCCCAGACACCAAGAGGATGAGGAAACCGACAAATCCAAACAAGCACAAATCGATCAAACGTACGAAAAGCGAGGTAATCACAATGCTAAAAGGACTGAACAACACAAGAACAAAATAACACAAGGTAAGACATACAACAAATCGCCTCGTAGAATAAACCACAAAGCACCAAAGAGTAAGATTAACACCGGGACCACCGCCTTAGAACGGTCAGTAGAGTAAACCACCGGTGGTTTAAAGCACTTTTACAGCTAGCCAACTTCACCCGATGCTACTCTTAATACAGAAATACATAAAAATTCGGTTCGCATAAAGGCTCCCAACTCAGTCTATGCATCAAAGCGAAAACATAAAAATCAAATTAATAACTATAATAAACAAAGACGAGTACTCATGGCTAATTCTACTGTATGCCAGAGTAAATGAAAACCAATAGTTGAACCACGGCGGGCCAAGCCAAAGACATATCGTCAAGCCCCAACCCTTAAAATTTGTTATCAAAAATAACATGTGTTATTTTACTCCAATAACCTTGATCTTCTCCCTCCTAAACCTAATTTTCTTTTTGATATTTGAAAAGGCATCTAAGAATTTCATAGGAAATATGTTTTGGCTCCAGCTGATAAAGCTGCTAATAATATTGTTGTGTGACGACTTCATTATATCAATACTTTAATACAAGAACTTGGTAGTACCAAAACAAATGAATGGGTTTCTGCTGACGAGAGATATGTTGTTAATACCCGTTCTATCGATCTTACTGCTAAGTTGGTATTAAAGAAAACCAACGCAAACTTCCTACATTATATTGGTTACCGAGACTTCATAAACGACCTTATAAAGTACGTTTCATTGCAAATCCTAGTCCATGTACGACTACTACTTTGTCCAAACTGCTAACTTCATGCCTTACTGCTGTTAAAAAACATTGGATTAGATACTATGATACTGTTTATGAAAGGGATGGAATTAGCTATTGTTGGTCAATTAAAATTTCAATGAAGTTTTTAATAAATTTTTAAGTCTAATAACTTTAAGGCTTTTAAATTGTCTACATATGATATGTCTACACTATATACTACGTTACCTCATCATCTTATAAATGATTTAATCAAAAGAACGTTTATTTGGAAGAATACCCAATATTTGGCTTGCAACAAAGAATGTGCTTTTTTCACTTCTGATATATACACTTTATGGTCTTGTCAATACGTCTATGATGCCCTTGTTTATCTTTTTGATAACATTTTTATTAGACTTGGAACTAATCTTTATTATTGGTATTCCGGTGGGAACTAATTGTGCTCCTCTTGTTGCAGATTTGTTTCTTTTTTGTTATGAAAGAGATTTTATGAAGTCTCTCTCACGAGAAAATCAGGCTGGGATTATTAAGGTTTTCAATTCCACTTCAAGATATCTTAATGTTTTATTAAATATTCACAATATTTATTTTGATCAAATGGTGGACCGCATATACCTTACTGAACTCCAGTTAAATAAAGCCAATTCATCCGATACCAAGACGAGTTTTTTTTTTTTTTTATTTGAATCTATGTATATCTAATGGTACAGTTTCCACCAAAATTTGTGGTAAACGAGACGATTTTGATATAGTCAATTTCCCTTTTCTGGATGGCGATGTCCCCCGGTATACCTCATATGGGGTATACATATCTCAACTTATTAGATTTGCCAATCTTAGTGACTTTAACAGCCGTAGTGGAGTCCTTACTGCCAGACTTCTCAGGCAGGGCTATCGTTATTTCAAACTTCGTTAGGCGTTTTCTAAATTTTATCGCAGACACAGTGCCTTGGTAGAAAAATATAACGTCAGTCTGAAAAATTTCTGCAACAAGGTATATCGGATCCAGAATTTTACGGTGACTTAGTGTACAGATTTAGAAAAATTGTGGGAGAATCTAACTTTTCGAGGCAATTCAGAAAATTAATTAACTGTTATAAAAGAATTGGCAATAGCCTGGATATTATGTGGCAGACTGATTGCCTTATCAATTCAGTCATTGTTGATAGCAATGTTTCATTCTTTAATTGCACGAAGGCAGTTCGGGCCTCAGACTCAATGACGGCCTCTTCGTAAAATATTTACCACTGGGTTGGGGCTTGATGATTTGTCTTTGGCTTTGCCCGCCGTAGTTCAGCTATTGGTTTTCATGTACTCTATCACCCAGTAGAATTAGCCATGAGTACTCGTCTTTGTTAGCTCGCCTGTACGAAGTACAAGGAGAGCTATTGTAGTCACCCCGGTCATCCACGTTTGCGTTTGCGTTTGCGTTTGCGTTCCCGTTCCCGTCACACTGCGTTAAAGTTTTTCAAATGCTTATATCTCAACAGTCACTCCTGACAGAGGCATCAAATTTGGAACTTAGGTACCTTGGAGGGTCTTCTGAGATTCCAAGAGAATAAACCCCTGGGTTCATGCCCCTGGGTGGGGCTAGGAGTCAGAACCTAGGACACCTTTGTAATACTGTGTTAAAGTTTTTCAAACTCTTATATCTTGACTTTCACTCCTCATAGAGCATTCATATTTAGAATTTGGGTACCTGGAGGAGTCTTCTGAGATTCCAAAAGAACATACCCCTGGGTTCATACCTCAGGGTGGGCCTTGGAGTGGGGCTAGGGGTCAAAATCTAGGACACATTTGTAAAATCTTATATGCCTACAGGTTATAGACACAACTGGTTATACATCAGCTAACTATGTGACATCAGTTTAAGTGTAAGAGAGTGAAGGTCATGGTGACCTAAATTTTACGGTCCAGGTCACCTAGATTTCACGGTCCAGTGATTTTGCCTTATATCTTGAATACTATTTGTTGGATAAATGTCACACCTGGGATATTACTTCCATGTGACCCAATGAATGACCACTTACTATATCTAGGTCATTGTAACCTATATTTCATGGTTCAGTGATTTTGCCTTATATCTTGAATACTATTTGTTGGATAAATGTCACACCTGGGATATTAGTTCCTTGTGACCCGATTTTTGACGTCAAAATATATCTCTGTTGGTGTGACCTATATTTCATGGTTCAGTGATTTTGCCTTATATCTTGAATACTATTTGTTGGATAAATGTCACACCTGGGATATAACTTCCATGTGACCCAATGAATGACCACTTACTATATCTAGGTCATTGTGACTATATTTCATGGTTCAGTGATTTTGCCTTATATCTTGAATACTATTTGTTGGATAAATGTCACACCTGGGACATTAGTTCCTTGTGACCCGATTATTGACGTCAAAATATATCTCTGTTGGTGTGACCTATATTTCATGGTTCAGTGATTTTGCCTTATATCTTGAATACTATTTGTTGGATAAATGTCACACCTGGGATATTAGTTCCTTGTGACCTGATTATTGACGTCAAAATATATCTCTGTTGGTGTGACCTATATTTCATGGTTCAGTGATTTTGCCTTATATCTTGAATACTATTTGTTGGATAAATGTCACACCTGGGATATTAGTTCCATGTGACCCAATGAATGACCACTTACTATATCTAGGTCATTGTGACCTATATTTCATGGTTCAGCGATTTTGCCTTATATCTTGAATACTATTTGTTGGATAAATGTCACACCTGGGATATTAGTTCCTTGTGACCCGATTATTGACGTCAAAATATATCTCTGTTGGTGTGACCTATATTTCATGGTTCAGTGATTTTGCCTTATATCTTGAATACTATTTGTTGGATAAATGTCACACCTGGGATATTAGTTCCTTGTGACCCGATTATTGACGTCAAAATATATCTCTGTTGGTGTGACCTATATTTCATGGTTCAGTGATTTTGCCTTATATCTTGAATACTATTTGTTGGATAAATGTCACACCTGGGATATTACTTCCATGTGACCCAATGAATGACCACTTACTATATCTAGGTCATTGTGACCTATATTTCATGGTTCAGTGATTTGCCTTATATCTTGAATACTATTTGTTGGATAAATGTCACACCTGGGATATTAGTTCCTTGTGACCCGATTATTGACGTCAAAATATATCTCTGTTGGTGTGACCTATATTTCATGGTTCAGTGATTTTGCCTTATATCTTGAATACTATTTGTTGGATAAATGTCACACCTGGGATATTAGTTCCATGTGACCCAATGAATGACCACTTACTATATCTAGGTCATTGTGACCTATATTTCATGCTTCAGTGATTTTGCCTTTTATTTTTATTACTATTTCATGGAGAATTGTCATACCTGGATTATTATAGCTATGTGACAAAATGATTTACATACAAATACATCTAGGTCAGTGTGACCTATATTATATGGCTTAATGATAAAAATGTTACAATATAAAATGTACCCAGCAGGCGAGCTCGCTGTCCTACGACAGCTCTTGTTTATCATAGTGATTAATTTGATTTTTATGTTTCCGCTTTGATGTATTGACTGAGTGGGGATTTTTATGCAAACTGAATTTTTATGTATTTCTGTATTCAGAATTGCATCGGCACCCAGATTGAAGGTGGCTGGCCGTAAAAGTGCTTTTAACCCCAGGTGGTTTATTCTACTGTCCATTCTAAGGCGGTTATCCCGGTGTTGGTTTTACTCTTTGTTGCTTTGTGGTTTATTCTATGAGGCTTTTTATATCTTGCCTTGTGTTATTTATATTTTTATTTTCATTTATTTATTTATTTATTTATTTATTTATTGTGGTTTTTAGTCCTTTTAGCATTGCTTGGGGAAGAAAGAACTAATCTTAGTGCTTTTCTTACGTTTGTTCGATTTGCACTTGTTTGATTTTGTCTATTTCCTCTTCCTCTTGGTGTCTGGAAAGGGCTGCGGTTTGTGATTGTGGCACTCCCTGGACTTTTCTCTTACTTTCTTTTGTTCTACAATACTATGCTTCATGGAATTTACGTAACGTTAGATGACGTGTGCAGGAATATTATTCCATTCAACATACCAGGCTTAAATTGTTAACGATATGCCTTGACCTCACGCTGCTACTATTTGTTATTTGTGTATTATATATATATTGACCTCTGCTGCACATTTACGTACTGCAGGTTTTAAAGACATTCAAAACAGTAACATAATTATATTGGTTAGAAAGGTAATTAAATAAGCTAAAATGATACCACGCATAACAATATTCCGTCCTTGGATTTTTTAAAAAGTCAACAAGTAAAGAGTGCACATTTTCTTTTATGTTTGTGTATATTTTGGACTTGTATTATCTCTGAAAAGCTAGCTGCACATGCCTAGACCCGATGTAGATGTGCAGATTTACAGTCGAGTCTTTACATGCGAAATTGACTATACATTAACCGTTTCCTGTTTTATTTTATATTTATTCAGTCGTCCGGCAACTCTTAGGACGTTAGAACAAGGTTACTGTTTGACAGACCTATATATGATGGATAGAGAGCGAGGTGACACAAAGCTAAAATTTATCCATGCTCTCCAACAGTTCACCAAGATTGCAGGAAGAACTATTCACTTGCACCAGGTAATCATGCAGAAACCATATGTAATCTTGATTTAGACGTCTTCTTTAATTGTTTGCCTAATCGTGAAGTACCTTAATTGCCTATCGGAAATCTTGCATTCATACATATCGTCGGCGATACTGTTATTTTCACTGACTGAAAAGAACGTTGTCAGATCGTCTGCTATCATCTCATGGCAGTCTTTGTTGTAACAGTTATCGCTCTGGAAAGTATGTGGGAAAACAGACAGAGATCGATAGAACGACAGACAGAAACAGACAGACAGAGAGATAGACTAGACTGCACCACTCTATAGCATTTCTTAATGTTTTGCTCTCATGAGACAATGAACCTCATCAAACTGATCTCTGTTTGTTTTGATAAAAATCAGGGAATGCTGTGGAATTTAGAAAGTGAAACATATATATGAAGTCTGCGTCGAAACTAATTTATGTCTTCGCATTACATATATCATCTAAGGTAGGATTTCCCTTTTAGAATGCATCTCTTAGATGTCTTGCGACAGAATAGATGCACTTCCATTGGATACACCCTGTCAAAACCGTTTTATTTCTTCCTTCTTAGACTAGCAGGAAAGAATTCAGTCCCCATGAGAGCAAATGTATTTGTGGTAGGGGTTTGGAAATTTGAATTCACAAAACTTGTCTTCCTTGTACAGAATTGCAAAACAACTACCAGCTCAGCAAACACACAACGTACCAACAACGTCGTTACAACGTCGCTGCAACGTCGTGTCGTTTCAGCGACGTTGTAACGACATTGTGTGTTTGCTGAGAAGCGTGTACATTACCCTTAAAGGTATAAATTGTTTATGTTGAGGTTTTACGGCCCAGTCAACCCAGTGGGGTCATGTCGAGCGCGGTCAATTTACTTAACCACACGTTTACTGGGCAGGCTTAGTCCTCTAAGCGGTTAACCAGTATTGTGCACATTCTTTCGCCAGAAACTGACAACTGCCCTTTTTGAATCAGCGGAAGGGAGAGAATGACCTTAGAAAATATTTCATGATCAATCTCCACGAAAAAATGTTGCCGGCCTCGGCGGGGGTTGAACCTGCGACCTCCTGGTCTCCAGTCGGACGGCGCATCCAACTGAGCCACCAAGGCCGGCTTTAAAGGTATAAATAGCATCCATGTCGTATTGAGGAGTGTCCACAAGCTTCTGATGTTGTGAACATCAGTAGTTGCGTCTTCTTAGTATTATTTTATAGAAACCATATACCACATTTTGCATGGCATGGGTAAGCCTTACATTCCGGCAAAATAAGAAAAGTACAGATTATGATATGATTTACTAGTATTTATATTTAGTGTATAAAGAACTGAAAGTAGAAAAAACATACTAAATGTTTTTGTCTTGCCCTATGCAGTCTAGTAGAACGTCACCTACTTTGTAAACATTTTCGAAAATCCCAGAATGGGCTCAAGGATCAAAAGACGTGTATTAAAAAATCCACAGTAGGGATCCTTTGGAATTACAGGGAAAAAACATAATTTGAAATTAAGCTCTATTTTATTGAGTGTTCATAAAGCATAAGGAAAATACATCATCCCTCATGCCCCTAGCAGCTTTGAGTAGAATAAAAACATAACATAACAAAAAGCTAAAACGGATTTCTATTTTTGCATATTAAGCGTGAGCCCTATAGCCCCAAAGCACCAGGTTTTAATATTATTAACAATGTACTGGGCGATGTAATGATGTATATTAAGCCATATTTCGGTTGCCTTTGAATTTGCGGATAGAAGATGCTAATAATTATGGACTCATCAAAAGTCAGAAGGTGCGTCGCTTGATTTCCTGTATGTCTAAGATAATGGATCCATCTTATCTAAATTTAATACCATTATAATTTAATGGAACCACTGCTTATTTTGATGATACAGTAAATCTTAATTGAAATCATTCTTTTATATTCTTTCGGATATCTTACGATCCTTGATGATTGCATTTCAGTTTTTAGTCTTTTCTAATGCATAGCTCCCGGAACGACGATAATTGTAATTTAAAAGTGTCGATATTTCTTATTTATGAAATCATATGCTATTGATATTCATTAGACTCTCTCTGGGATACATTTATGATTTTTTACCAAATCATGCACTGAGTATGCATTAAAACCGATTATATTATGGGAGATAAAGTAGTCTATTTAACGCTCAGCATGCTGGGTAAAAATTCAACAATTAGTTTTTCCAAGAAAATACGCATTGCTATTTCTTGCAAATTTTCTCAAAAACGAGACAGTTTGCATGAAATGACAAAGCCTATTTTCATGTAAAAACTGTCATCAGCTTGTTGTCTGTTGAATATGCCCAAATATGCCCAAAGAAAGGTTGAATTGGTGGTATACAGAAACTGTTTGAGTTGATTCTGCTGCTGTAGATTGCTAATGACATTCAAATAGAACAAGCCTTAATCAGAAACTTATTGTAGGATGATATATTCCAGGGTATTCCATAATTTTATAAATGGTTTTCATAGTCGCCATTTTCTTTTCGAGCCCCAATTCGCTTTGTGCTTTTTGGGATTCCCCTTGTTTCTGAACAAATAGAGCGTTTCTATTTATATTTCTGCTTAAAACATAAGAACTAATTTTAACCGTCTTTTTGTTTATTAGACCACAGGCTGAAAAGGGTCTGAGACAACCTTAGTCCTTAAAATTTCAAATTGAATGAAATGTCAAGACCGATTTTGATACTCTACCATACGATAGCGGCGGGGTATTATGGTATACCCTCCGGTGTCTGTCCGCCTCCGCCTGCAGTTAGTTTCCGGATATCACATCTTACAGTTTTGACCGGATTGTGTTGAAATTTGGTGGATATTTAGACCATGAGCTGGTACAGCACGTATTGTTTCGAGATTTCATAGAGTTATTACACTTTTTTAAGATGTTTCAGACGACTTTGTTTTCGGATTACTCCTTCCGTTTTCATTCGTTTGGGTTAAAACGTATTGCACAGCTAGACTATGAAGTGATGCGGCGCATAGTATTTCGAGCTTACCGTACACCATATTTTGACAGAGTTACAGCTCTTTAAAGATTTTCAAGCTCACTGGTTTTCATCTGATCGAGCTGTGTTTTGTATGTTGTTGGATAGAAAGGAGATGTGAAGAAATACAACCAGGTTACAGTACACGAAATTTTAATAATTGAAAATATGGTGGAAAAGAGGAGAAATTGCTCCTCAGGAGCAATTTCTCCTCTTTTCCACAATATTTTAAGGTAATAGAACATAAAATTTTCGTAGATTTATTTCTTTTTAAACCAACCTCGCTTTCAGGCTAACTCCTCCTTCAATTTTCACCAGTATCAGTTAAGACTATGATGTGACACAACAAATATTGTTTCGAGCTGACAGTGTACCAATTGTTTGGCAGAGTTATTACACATCAAATACAGTCATCTTCTCTACATGTTTTGTCGAACATAAGGACTAATGACGCTAAATGTTATCTACTGATTTAGTATATGGAGAGCTAAGACTTATAAGTTCTTCGGACCACGAAGTGTTTACCAGTTCCATTTTTGCATTGTTCCGAGTCCTATACAAGAGATCATTTTAAAGCACATTATTAAGGCAAACTAAAAAATGAAAATCGCATTTTTCGGACTCTAGTAGGGTGAATTTATATATGGTTGATATTCCGCTATTGTGACAAGCGAGACAACTTTTGTGACTTCCTGTTTGCTTCCCTGCGCATTAATCCCTTCCAAAGAGTGGTCAGCTTTTAAAAAGGAAAGTGTTTTCTCCCAGAGAGCAAGTTCTTTCCTGTATGAGTAGACTCCTTTAACCTTAGAAAAATCGTTTAATCGTGTCATGCATATATCTGAAAAAATTGGCTAAGCAATGCAGCTAGTTCTGATTAATTCTAAATCGTATCCGCTTCTTTGGATTAAAAAAGAATTGATTTCTTACGTGTACGAGGATACGTCCATGGATTTATTGAAAGTTAACCGGGACCAACGTGTTTTTAGTGATTTTGCAAACTTAGTTCTATATTTCTAATGTGCCTTAGAACAAAAAAAAAACTTAAAGGTTGCCTTTGGACACAAATAACGCACTAATTATCGAAAATCAGAATAATGTAGTTTGTGAGGCTGTATACGCCTCCCCACCGCCCCCCCCCCCCACCCCCACAACCCATCTAGCACTGGCTAAGCGGTATTCGAAGTAACCAGAATGGGTTCAAGAAACATTATTTACATCTTACATCTCTGACCGGGAAACAGTAATAACAATGTTGCAGAGCCGCAAAACAAGTAAAATAATATACATTTCAAAAAGTGAGCTCGGTGTTTTTTCTTTGTATCATTGTTTATTAAGAGCACAAGGCCTGTGCATTGTCTAACACGATCCCTCTGGAACTCAATTGTAGTTTACCCCTTTTGTACACCCTATCACATACACAGAGAAAAAAATTCTTTCAGGATAAACTTGTACAAAACCGAAAACTCTTTGGAAGCTTCTGTGCTCTTTCTTTCCTTATACTTTACGATTACACCCCTATACCTTACGAACAGGGCCCTATTCAAATATATTGAAAATTTCACTGACGACCAAAAACTGAAAGTTTTCAGATGAAAAAAATCTGATATTTTTCCTTATTTCTGCTCAAAACCCAAATTGTTGGTACTCGTTTGAACCGCCTCGCCGAGGCGGTTCTAACGAGTACCGACAGTCTATGTTTTTAAGCAGAAATAAGAAAAGACAATGTATATCCTTGTAAACCCTAGTTTTACTATATAAAAGTGGGGTTTAAGGGGGTCAAAATTATATTGGTATGTTTTCGTGATTAGAAGGTATGAAATAATTTAATAAGTACATATTATTTTTATTGTGTATGAAAAACAAACCAAGTACCCGTTCCCCTTGTGGTTTTGCGATTTTTTCCTTTATGGTTCATCTTGATTTCCAATTGAATTGTTTATGCTTATCATTAACACGCGAATTATTCTCATCTTTCTGTAGCTATTTGTGGCCTGGAGCTATTAGGGTGGCCATTCAGGCATATTTATCTGTCAAAGATTTTACGGAGCTCATCATTTTGTAGATTATATGTCTGGTCCTTTGAGACCACTGAAAAAAGTATATGAAGATACGCAGGAAATTGTATAATCTTGACGCACAGCCTTCCTGATTCACCAAAAGGAGGAAGATGAATTAACAATGACAAAGCGCGTACCATCGACACAAGAACAAGAAATGCACGGTTCCAGCGGGAAAAAAAACTACTGAGTGAGGAAGGGGGTAGAGGTGGGGGTAGGGGTGATCCCTAAACCAGTTTTACTTGCGCAAAACCGCACCCCGTAATGCTATTGCATTCCAAAATACAATCATGTGTATGGTCCACGTAAGGGTTATCTACATCAACAGTAATATATCATAGGAAACACATATAATCAAAAAGACTGTAATGAAACAAAGCAATTAAAGGGCTCAATGTGGATCTGTAGCAAGAACAAAAGGAAACCACAAACAAGACCGCGATTGGCCCGGCCGCAGCGTTGATAGTCAGACAATGTTTATCTAAAATAAATTG
This sequence comes from Anodontia alba, assembly GCA_964016985.1. Classification (NCBI taxonomy): domain Eukaryota; kingdom Metazoa; phylum Mollusca; class Bivalvia; order Lucinida; family Lucinidae; genus Anodontia; species Anodontia alba. The sequence continues at coordinate 55,864,662 of OZ024823.1, read as the reverse complement.
AGGAGAGAGCTGTCATTTAGTCTGAGGACTGGCCCATCGTCGTACAATTAAAGAGGGAAGCATATTATTCAATTGCAATTCAGTTAACAACCATATATGAAGTTTGCCGCAGAATATTCACGTTGCAACTTAACTTTTTGTTTAGCGAGTGACAGTCTTTTGAAATTGTTCCGAAAAATCGGGTTTGCCAACAATCTTTTTTCAGTTGCACTTGAAACAGAATTCTGCTTAACCCAGGGCTGTAGGGTGAGTTCAGCAATGCTCCTCTAACCGCAGGTCGGCAGATTCAATAAAACAGTCTTCTGTTAACATTTGTTTAGTGAGTTCCAAGTTTAAAAGATCCTTTTATTACAGCTTGCATGTCTTTGCACATACAGTGGCAGATCCAGGATGATTTCTAAGGAGGTTCGGTTTGATCAAACTACCGTACTTACACTATGCATTCGGAAAGACATTCCTGAGCAAAAAGTGAAGACCCAGATCAGACGCCGCTAAGTGCGGCATCTTATCAGGATCTACATTCGTAAGTGGTGAAATTGACTTGTAGAGAAGTAAGATAAAGAGTAAGGTGTGTGAATATTTAAGGTAAATATGGTTTGCCAAATTTATTAAATTTATCCAAAACTTCCGATGAAAATAAAATTTTGAGTCAGTAGGGGGTTCGACTTAACCCCTCAACCCAATTCCCTCTGAATCCGTTTTGCTTTTCATCACGAAAACATACCTATATAATTTTGACCCCCTTAAACCCCACTTTTATATAGTGAAACTGGGGTTTACATGGGGTATGCATTATTTTCCTTATTTCTGCTAAAAACATAGATTGTGTTACTCGTTAGAACCGCCTCGCCGAGGCGGTTCTAACGAGTACCCACGATCCATGTTTTAAGCAGAAATATGAAAAATATATTTTTTTTTTTTTATCTAAAAATTTTCTGTTTTTGGAGGTGAAATATTCTATATGTTTGAATAGGCGTGTTTTCGTAATGTTTTTTGAGTAGACCCCTTATATCAGAAGTGAGGCAAACACAATTTTGACATATGATATAAATACGGCGATACCCTGAAAAGTCATCAATAACAGAACACAGCAATCCTAAAGCACTGAAAAAGGTTAGAATGAAACCACATCACGCAACAGCACTCTAACGAAAAAAAAAAAAAAAAAAAAAAAACGAGCAAAAAAGAAGAGATCCTCTGCAGCTATCTGCAGCAGATATTTCCGCCCAGGAACGGTCAAGGAGGCCTGGGATGCGGCGGGTGGTAGGATAAGGGGGTGGTGGAGGAGGCAGTGCTTAAACCTAATTTTATGAACGCTCAGCTCTTGCGCATAATTCTTATACAGATCTAGTTACCCATGATTATTCGGGCCGCGTATAGGTTTCCCTAATTCACCCGTAAATCAACACAGAAACACATAGACTCACTTTTCAATACTTTACTGAAACACACATACAGTCGAACCTCGTTATCTCGAACTCGCTTATTTCGAATTACCGTTTATCTCGAAGAGAAAATCTGGTCCCTGTTTTAACATGAAACTATGACAACAGGTAACAAAATAAGGTGGAAAAGAGGAGAAATTGCTCCTAAGGAGCAATTTCTCCTCTTTTCCACATTATTTTATATATATATTTCTAACTTCAGGAGTCAAATTACACATTCATTTGTTAAATGTGGTTGTTCAATTTATTGTTTTCCTCACTCTCTCAACTCTGATATGTCGAGGTGCGGATATCTCGAAGTATTTCAGTGCGTCCCTTGGAATTCGAGATAATGAGAGTCGACTGTATTAAGGTCACGACTACAAACCCATGTCAGGGTAAAAGAAAACCACCAGAAGTTGCCTCCACTGAAAGTGTATACATTCCCCTTAATTTCACCAACTAATGATGACTCGTGCATGCTCAATCTAGTCTGATGTCTTTGCCTATGCGTATGTGATTATATCTCTTTTCCATTTTTGTCGCATATTCGTATGTTTACAGCAAGTTCAGGGCCATGAATACGCTTTATAAGTATTTCACGATTTCTGCAAAGGGACGCCTTTTGTATGGGCTTTCTGTTTGCTTTACTACAAACCAAGCCCCATCTTTAACAGGGGATATTCTTTAGAGGAAAGAATGGGAGCAAATTTTATCCTTCGAGAGTAGACTCACTGTAGACTGGAGAACCTTAAACGCGTAACTGGCAAACAGTGCAGACCCAGATCAGCCGGTGGCTTAGTTGGATGCGCTTCCGACTGGATACCAGGAGGTCGCGGGTTTGACCCCCACCGAGGTCGGCAACATTCTTTCGTGGAGATTGATCATGAAATATTTTCTGCGATCATTCTCTCCCTTCTGCTGATTCAAGAAGAGCAGTTGTTAGTTTCTGGCGAAAGAATGTGCACAATACTGGTTAACCGCATAGAGAGCCTGCCCATTGAATTTATGGTTAAGTAAACTGACCGCGGTCGACATGACCCCATTTGGTTGATTGGGCCGTAAAACCTCAACACAAAAAACAAGGACCCGGATCAGACGCCGCAGAAGGCGGCGTCTGATCAAGGTCTCCACTGTTTGCAAAAACTTCAACCATTTTCCTTAGGAATTTATACATCAGATAGCCTGACATACCTAAACTTGAAAAAGAACTCTTCCAATATATAGGGTGGGAGAGTTTATTCAGTCTTTAATGGGTTAAGAAGGGGGTGAAAATAATTTTGACAGTTGCCCCTGAAAGTGTATCTTTGCTCCTAAATACTTGTATATGTTTACTTGCAGATAATAACTGCCTATTCCTCAATGATAGAGTGTTGTCGAGAACGTGGATGGTTCGATTGGGCCGACAAGTTAGAAATTGCGCTTCTGAGAGGGTAAATTGTTTTCTAAATAATAAATGAGCCGCGTCATACGAAAAAGGAAAAACCCGTTCCAGTACATGCGAACAGCAAAGGTTTGGGCGAGCCTGCGCATTCGCAAGTCTCGCCAGTACGCATACAGTTCGCTTGGCAGGGCAAGGCGAAACTTCAACAAAATAACTAGATATGTGACCTCACAAAGGGGTCGGACATCATTACGAAAACACGCCTATTCAAATATATAGAAAATATTACCCCCAAAAACTTAAAATTTTCAGATAAAAAAAACTGATATTTTTCATATTTCTGCTCAAAACATAGATTGTGGGTTCTCGTTAGAACAAAATAATGCATACCCCTGTAAACCCCAGTTTTACTACATAAAAGTGAGGTTTAAGGGGGTCTAAATTATATAGGCATGTTTTCGCATTGTGTGCACTGAAACGTTGATCAGATGAAAGTCAGTTGAGCCTTCGCGATTCTTTCATCCCTGAGTTTCTGATGTGGACTCTTCCAGAACCATTATTCAAAATAGGGATCTCGGTCAAAAATCGAAACAGGACGACAAGCAATGTAGATTCTGATGAGACGGCTCATTATTGACTGTCTCATCAGGAGCTACATTGTTTGCAAAACGCTAGGTTTGGTATTTATTACATGTATTCTTGAAGATTTGTCATGGTTTTGCCTAATGCTCGAATAAATATGTGGTTAGTTAGTTTAGGCTGAAGCTGTTGAAGACTTTATTTATGCTCAGTACTCAGCTGGTGGCTTCTGTGAACATGGTAGTGCTGTTTTTGATACTTGTATTTCGGTACTGGTTCATGATAACTAGCTTCACTGGGAAGTCAGTAAAGCTTTTGGCTATTCAAAAATACAAATGAAAGAGATAGCACCATACACAATGTATGTTTAAAGCATTCGCTGCCACGTTTTAGCATGAAGGATTTGCTTCCCCACCAGTCGAACTGCTTGCTTACTTTAACTTAAGAAATTGTCTTCAATTGCAAACAACTCCGTTTTCAATGAAAGACTTCTTAAGTATAGAATTTGCTACCATGGTTCATTAATCCCATTCATAGGGATTCATGTTTAAAGAAAAGATTTGCTTCAAAGAGATACAAATTCTCTTCTTTAAAAGTAAACCAATCTTAGAAGGGAAGATTGATCTCTCTGACCAGAAAGTACATATCCTCTCGGTTCAGTAAGGGAGCAAATTCATTTCTTTGAGCGAAGCCCTCATTGAGACGAGATAGTGCAATTCATTTCTTGTCAGAAGCGTCTGGGTGGCCGATTGGTTAATGCTCCCGACCGGATCATGAGGTCCAGAGTTGAATCCCGCTGGAAGCGAAATTCAACTCACGCCTGTGCGGCGCTTAATTGCACAGAGCCTTTCATTATCATCATTCCATCGTCTCGATATCACTTAAATAGTATTTAAAAATAATCATCATCCATGACGTTTTTCCCTTAAAAAATAAACGCCAACAAAATTCATGCTCAGGTGATAATCTAACCAGATGTTTAATGACTTCTGTTCTCAGCTCTTCGTACACTCATGAGTCTGTTCACAATAGGTGGCATTACCAGACTACATTTCTCTAATAACACAGGTTCCCTGCACTGTAGTACATAGTGTAAAAATATATTTTGTAACTTAGGAAACCGTTTAAATTATGTAATTTGATTAACTTTTCATGTAGATGTCGATTTTGGAATTAGTTTTGAGCTACGTCAGTATGTTATATATGTTCTGAATTTTTCGTGTGGGTTTCTAGTTAACCGTCTTATCAGTATTACTTAATTAATTGTGTAATGGAGCATCATTTTATTGGCGTCTCAGCAGAGTTTTATGGTATCAGTCATAAAAAAACATATAGAAATGTGTAACTCCACTAACCCGACTTTGATTTAGTATTAGTCGGGAGGCGGGGGTCAAATTCTCTAAGAGAACAACATGGCATGTTTCTGGCTAGTGATCTCCTGGAGGGCGCACTCAGTTTTCATGTTGACCATTACAGTTGCGCTGCTCGCCATGATGAACTATCTACAGAAGACAGAAGTATACTAGGAGGAATCTATGCAAGAAGCTGCATTGCTTACTTTATCAAAGGAGATTTGAAGAATGCCGACATTGCTGGTCAGTATATTTGATGCAAAACGTGAAAGGGGGATTTGCGCAATTTCAAAACAGCGACGATCAACATCAACCTGCGCATGTGGTCTAATTATGAATTCTCTGTCCATCTACACGTACATATGATATTCTACAGAAGTCAGTAATTCTGTGAATGGACAATAAAAATTCTGATCAGACTGTGAGGACATGGAGATTGATCTGACCGTCTGACGACCGTAAAACGTCTCACCTTACTTCAGTATTGTGTAGTTTATATTTTCTGGTCCTTTGTGATCATTAAGTCCATTCAGTGATTTAAAAAAAATACACGAGGATGAATAATGAGGCCTGACTGGCCAAAACTAACTAGTTCCTCCCAGAAATTTCCAAACTTAAGCTCTTTTAATTTTCTTGTATGCGTTCTGAATCAATAGTCATTTGTGTTTTTGTTAGAAATACTTGCCCGTGGTCTTCATGTCTGCTTGGCGCTTAGCACAGAAGTAAATTTGCAAATTTTTGTCATGGTTTACATTGGGGGTGGTCGGGTGGTGCGAAGGTGCTGTGTATCTTACATCACCGGGGCGTCCAACTGATATTGGCTTACAGTTGGGCAAGGCCTGCTATCCTTGTAGTGGGTAAGGGTAGAGGGGGAATGTTTTTATTTCTTCTGTTTCTTCACTTTCATTCCTGTTCCTCTTTCTTCCCTGTCCCTCTCTTTCATCTCCTCCACTCTCTCTTCTATCTCTTTTCTCCCTTTCTTTGGGAGACGACACAAAATGACCCTCAAGGGTTGACGTGTCGTTAAACCCAAACACAATTAATCAATGTCATGGTTTACAGAAATGTTTTATTCTATTTTTATTCTATTCATTTCTTTAAAAAAAAACAACAACAACAAATATTTTATTTTTCCCATTCTAAAAAGGCTACAAATACTGAAGCATTTGGTAGGGTAGATAAATTCGAGGCATGCTTTCAAAACGTTCCGTTTTTTATTTTTTTTATTTTTTTTTTTTTTTTGTATTCTTTTTATCATTTTTTTTTTCATTTTCTGAATTTTCACGATATTGATGGGAAATATTAATAATTGAGAAAAAAAAAAATAAAAAAAAATAAAAAAACAGTTTAGAAAGTTTAAAAATATTTTCTCATAACATTTATAAACTATCCTAAAATCACTTTACTATAAAAGCACCATAGTTCAGGTGAAGTTTTGGTCGTAAATCTAATTTTAGGGTAAATATTTGAGAACAAACCACAGAAAAAGAAAAAAAAAAAGGTTTCTTATCTTATCAGATATGATCAAACAATGCTAAATGTTTTCATTTCGATAAAACGCCAAGCAATACAAAACGTCTTTAAGAGTGATGTCGAAAGGACAGAAAATATCTATTTTCTTGAGCTATCGGAAGAATTTCCGAATCAGCCTCGGGAACCGAGGCATCTGTGTTGGAGTAATTTGAACTTTTTCTGTTAGTAAACCAAGATTTGTCTATTTTTATTATTATATAGGTCGTGCCGCTGCTGAGATTTGCATTTGCATCCAAGATCTTGAAACTACGAAACATTTTACGCCCTACTACTTCTTTCTGTGCTTAATGAAAAACACGTAAGTTCTTCTTTCTCTCTTTTTTTACTGCTATCTGCTTTAAATCATAACTAGAAGAAACCCACATAGCTCTGTACAGTAGCAACCATGTATTTGAGCCTAGCCAAGCCAGAATTCTTTCCATGGCTGTACGGCGCGTTTTTAACCCCTGCAAATCTTTAGTGGACTTCCATCTGATTCTGGTCAGAACCATTGTTCAAAATAGGAATCTCGGTCAAAAATCGAAACAGGACGACAAGCAACATAGACTATCAGGATCTACATTGTTTGCAAAATGGATACTTTTATCACTTTTTCATTGTCCCTAAATGACTGTAATACCATCAGTGAGACGTAAAATAGAAAAAAGAACTAACGAACGAGCCGCAATATGAGAAATGTACATCCAAATGTATACATCCATTAAAGTCTAAAATTAGTTCCCAGTCAGCATTCTACGTAAATCGATATCGGGCCGTCATCGGCCCGTCAGGGTAGCTGACGGGCCGATGACGGCCCGATGTAGATTTACGTAGAATGCTAGCTGGGGTTAGCGCAGACTGATTAGTCATCACTGGATGCTCGTTAGATATCCAAGGAGCCAAGTTTTCTTCATGTTGGCAGAAAGCCTCTGATCAAACTGGGCGATGCACAGATGCATATGCTGAGCATATATGTTCGAAAATACATTTAATCTAATGGACTGAAAAAATACGAAATATTATCCTGAAGTAATGATAATATTTTTGTCGTAATTTGCCTGATTCAAACATATAAGCTAAAATACTAAGGAAATGCCACAGTCACTAAGTACAGTCCTCCCGAAACACCGTATGAAGAAGGGATGAGGAACAAATTAGGAGAGAACAAACGCCACATATGAAACCACAGACGCATAAACAACGAAAGACTGCAACAGAAGAACGGCCTTGGAATGATCAGTAGGAAAAAAATACTGGAGACTTGTACCAGTTTCAATTTCGCAAAACCTCACTCTTAATTCTTATGCAACTCCAAAATACAAATATATGTTCGGTCTGTATCGGAGTCCTCTACCCATATCTGTGAAACATCACAGTGAAACACGTATAATCACAAACTATGTGATGAAATAAATCAAAACATTACGAAAACACGCCTATTCAAATATATAGAAAATTTCATCTCCAAACACTGAAAATTTTCAGATAAAATACTCCGATATTTTTCCTATTTCTGCTCAAAACATAGATTGTGGGTACTCGTTAGAACCGCCTTGCCGAGGCGGTTCTAACGAGTACCCACAATCTATGTTTTGAGCAGAAATAAGAAAAATAACTTATACCCCTGCAAACCCCAGTTTTACTATATAAAAGTGGGGTTTAAGGGGGTCAAAATGATATAGGCATGTTTTCGTGATGGGCTCAATGGTGATCTGAATCCAGAACATAATAAAACCACAAACAGGGCCACGGTGAGCCCGACCATAGATATTGATAGTCAGATGCCGACCATCTGAAACAAATTGAAGAGGAAGCCATCATTTAATTTGAGGACCAAACCACCGTCGTGCAATCAAAGAAGAGGCAAATTTATCAACCAAAATTGGGTTAAGCCTGTGCTGCGGGGCGTATTCGGCCTCACAAACTTCATTGTTGCATATGAAGTGACATAATAAAACCGAGATCCCCATTTTCGTTTTTTTTTTTTTTATGTGTTCTTTGTTTACAAAGGCAACCTTTCAGATTTTTTTATTAATAACCATGCAGTTTGCCGCAGAATATCCATATTGTAGCTTCTTTTGTAACGAGTGATAATAGTTTTTTTAAATTATACCAATAGAAAAATTCAGAAAAATGGCGATAAAACTTAGAAAGTATTTTACGTAGTGTATGCTTACGGTACCCTTGTTAAAGAAGTTTAGTTGTTAAAATTTTATTTCAATTATTAAAAGTCACTAACTTGATTGGATGCTCTAACAAAACGAATTAACTAAAAATTATATAGACCTTAGGATGTAGCACGAGAGACATCGCCATCCATAAATGGAAACTTTACAATATCGAAATGATTCAAACAACGGTTCAGTGTTGAAAGTGCAAGTCTGTCTTTAAATGATCGGTTTCCGTTTAGACGAAATGTCGGTTTAGCCATTAATGTAAAATATTACTATGACGTCATTGCAAATTGTATAGGTATTCTCAAGAGTCAGCTGATGTGCATAGAAAGTGTGCGAGAAATAAAGGAATAAAGACGAATAATATGAAAGACATAATTTGTTCGCATGAAGACAGCTGTTTAAATATCTATTGTTAGAGGGATGTAATATTCTGAAAAATAACACACATTTTATATTTAGGTTAGACTATTTGGGATTTTATTATCGTTTATCAAATATTAAAAAACTCTTTCACCGATAAAAGACGCACACACACAAAAAATGTAAACAGTAAGCCATTGATATTAGACTGTTCTGTTGATGAAGTTCTTTCCTGTAAGTAATTGTACAAAATAAATACGATGCAACCATTTATAGACGTTTCCCTTTTCTTTCTGATCATATGTCAGCATCAAATATATCCTGCCATTTTTTGTTTGCTTCCATGTTTCATCTCTCTAGTTAATCTGAAAACTTAAAATATATCTTAGAAGCAACTATTTTCTCTTTGATGCCTCTTAATTGTTTTCATTTAATAGGTTTCGTGAATTGTTATATCGTAAATTTAATCAACTTTCTTTAAAGAAGGATAAGAAAAAACGATGATGATTTTATCGCTGATGATTGAAGCGAAAACTAACAAAACAACAGTACATGACCGTCTTTTTTAACTACATAAATACGACACAGACTAGTAAGAGCATTGATGTTTTGCAATGCCTGTCATTATGTCATCATTTCCTTCATATAAATATGGTACAAAACAGTTTATTGGTTGTTGGTTATGCTTTTAATTTCAATTCAGTTACCAATTCAACCTCTCTATAGGCATAAAACCTGCTTTATAGTTGTGCACTATGTTAATTTTGCGAGAAAATTAGGCTAGACATTTCATATGAATTGTCTGCATAATAGACGATTTACATTAAATGTCAAGCCGTATTTTCTCGGACAAATAAAACAACGATGATGCTGTAAGGGTTAAGTGATCTGGTGCTGTGTATAAGCCTCGTGGATGTTCTTATCTTTGGATCCGTGACAGTGCCTCATGTGAGCCTGTGGTCTGCTGGATAGGGCACTTTTTGCGCTTCATACAAGAATGAGGGCACCATGTGCCATGTTATGCGATTAGTATCAAGACATATTACAATATATAATCCCATTCCACAATAAATGCATAAAATTAGAATATACATAAAAATTGACTTTTAACGCTTAACACTCTGGGTAAAATTTTCTGCAGACAACATACCGTAAGATTTTTCTAATTTTTCCCAGAAAACAGAGTTTTGACATTTCATGCAAATTGTCTCGATTGGGACATTATGTATGAAATGTTAAATCCTTTTTTCTGGGAAAATAAAACAAATGTCATCAATTGTCGTCTGTTGAATTAACCCAGAGGGGGGTAAAGGTGAAATATTGATATATTGTTTTTAAATTTTGGTCCGATTTTAATGAAATTTTCACCAAAATGTAGGGTTGATGTCTGGACTTAAAATAAGGCAAAGAGCAGCTTTTAAAGGAAGCGGACAGCAGGAAAGGGCTAGAAGGGCGCCCCACCTCTCTGTTTAGGGCTAGCTGCAACACTGGTATATTAAGCCTTTTAAGAATGCATAAACTCCGCCGTATTGTATATTGGCAGAGTAGAAGTTCAGTTTTAGATATGTCAGTCGATGTAATGTAGATATTCCTAGAGATAAAATGACAGTTGTTTACAAACAGTGGAGACCCTGATCGGACGCCGCGGTCTGCGGCATCCGATCTTGGTCTTCACTGTATGCTAATTACGCTGTTGTTGGTCTCCAGACTACAATTGGCTAATGGAACTATTTTTGTTTTTCAAATTACCAGCTATAACAATTGCATAGACATGCTGCACCAGTTTCGATTTGCCTCTCAGATGACAGACGACAAGATTGCTCGCACAATTTACCATGCACTTTGCTTGGAAGTAGCTATGGCCGGAGGTAAGGTTTTTGCCCTCGACGGGAAAATCGACGTGACATTATCGACTACACTACGTTTATAAATATCTTCAAGAAAATCGTTTTCTGAGTAGCGCTTTACTCAGCAGTAAAATGCAATTTTTTGTCATAATTCAATTCAACACGTTTTGTCGTAACTACCTGGTCACAAGAAGTTTTATTTTATTCAATAGTTTTACAAAAAACAAACAAACAAAAAAAAAATTTCTATTATTTCCTTAGTAATACAGAGTGCAAATCTTGCAACAGTTGGTAACGTAAGTGAATTGATGACTGATTTTCAAAAAGTTCTCTTGTTCAAAATTTCCGAAATTTTCACAAAATCGTTATGGAACATCAATGATTTAAAATCTGTAAAAATAAGCAGAAAATATCTTGAAATATTTCTTTTTCCAAAAGTCCAGTTACTATAAAATTGCATAGGTCAATCCTACTTTTGTCTATTAAGTAAATTTTACAGTAAATATTTTAAAAACAAAGCAGAGAAACAGAAGAGACAAATGGTTCCTGATAAGACATTGTCAATCAGAAATTAGTGTTTTCTTTTAGATAAAAGGTCAAGTGAAAAATGTATTTCCGGGGATGTCGAAAGCACAGTAGGCACAAACCAGTCCAACATATGTATTTACTGTGTACTACAAAATGGTTGGAACATGTTGATTTTCTCGCACTGGACCGCAATTCATCTTGTCACGCCTTGTGCTTACAGGTGTGTGTGGCGTGTGAGATTAGTTGTACGGATGGGGGTGAGCGGGGTCTGCTTCATTGTTTGCTGTTATATTTTATACATTGTGTTTTATGTGTGTATATTATATATGTGTTACTCTTTTATTGGTTACTATTATTTTATACAAAGTTTGAGTGCGCGCGTGTGTCTGCGTGTTTAGAATGCCTATTTTCTCACATGTAGGGGCGGGGGCTGCATAATGAATAATAGATTCTAAAAAGGAATTACCCCTAGGGGCAATGAACACATTCACAAAACTAAAAACCAAACAAAAAAGCTGAAGCTACAAGTCTTCTGTGCTAGACTAGCTAGTTTCGATCAATTAGGCCTCATCAGTGGCTCTCATATTTTTTCCGAAATCCCAAAATGGGCTTGATCAGATAAGTGAGTAAGATGAGTAAGTCTACTGTAGGGCTTTTGAGAACTTCTTATGTCAAGACCTTTACTGAATCAGTTCGCGTTTTAAAAATCTTAATTACCACATAATCTTAATGAGCCACACCATGGGAAAAGGTACCGTGTCGTATATGCGGACACAATGATCTTGACATTCGTTGATCAGGATCTTGTCTGTCTGCTCTAATACATATTCATTAAATACTATAGAAAAGAACAATACAAACATACAACAGAAACTCTGTTCTGGTTAGCGAGGGGTGGGGTGGGGAGATTTCCTCATGTGTGTGTGTTGGTGTGGGTGTGTGTGGGGGGATGGGAGCGGGGGGATGGGGCTTTCGCTGTTCGCATATGCTCTGAAGGTACGTTTTCTTATGACACTGCTAAAATGTAATTTACAGTAGAACTTCAATGGTTCGAAATCTTTAGGACCATGGAAATTTATTCCAGGCATGGATAGATCGTAGATGGAAACACTGACGTACATAAAGCCAGGTTATGGTGCTAATGAGGATAATTTAGGAATGCGTTTTCGATCTTCGATAAAGTAAGAATTGTATGTTGAGTGATGTTATGGCGATTCTAATGAGTACACTCAACATACATTTTCATAAAAAAAATGAAAACAAAATCCGTGAAATATTCCTAAATACTTGTTTTCGTGAGCTATGGGAAGAATTTCCTAGGGACTCAAAAAATAGTTCGAACCAGCCACGATAAACGATCCATCGGGTTCGAGTTATTATAGTTTTACTGTGTAAGATGAATCAACTGAGTCAATCCTAACCTATGTGGCGCTTAAGGGAAATGGATAAACATGGTAGATTTCATCCATTATTTACCAAGGACGCAACTTTTGCGATTTTCTGTTTGCTTTTCTACACACGAAACCTTTCATGAAAAGGGGTCTACTTCACAAGGAAAGGATTTGCTCACAAGAAGAGCAATTCGTCCCGTTAATCGTAGAGCACGTTTCAGAAGTGATGCAAAAAAAACTGATAAAGGTGTATCCATCCACTTCCCTTGATAGATGAGCCGCATCAAGTTAAATGTTCCGTCGAACATGCGCAAAATGTGCAGATTCAGATCCTCTTGCGCACGCACAAAGTATTTATCCGGGCCTTTGCTCTCCATTCATACATTCTGTAATATCTAATGATTCTGTTGGCGGCCAATGAATGCCATGATAAGACTGCGCACATGCGCAGGCTGATCTGGGCCTCCGCTGTCCGCATGTGCCCAAAGACATGTTTTCGCATGGCGCGGCCCAAATAGTGCTGGCTTAGCACACATAAGTAGCAAAGTTCTAAAGAATAAAACTGATCAATTAACCCTGGTCCTGCTGAGCCCGGATACACCCTGCCTTTGAAAACAGTGTAGATCCAGATCAGTTTGCTTCTGAAGACGCCAACCTATCTGGATCTGCACGGTTTGTGAATATGTGAATTTTTATCAACACTTGGGTCAAGTAATCTGAAAATTAGAAGTGAGCGGGCATCTTAATGTATTCAGCATGACAAGGGTTAAGGGAGAGCAAGTCTGTCGGTTTGCTCCCCCCCAACCCTTTCTGAAAGAGGTCTACTCTAAAAGACAATTATATGCTCCCCATTGTAGACAGATCTTAGATTTTAGTTAGAACCTCTTTAAAAAGTTGCTTCTTGTACCCGTAAGCAAACAGAAAGTCACAAGGTCTGTCTCCCTGGTTAAAATAGTTGAATATCTACAGAGTGTATCCATCTAAAGCGTCAACTACGTGATGACGTAGTCTTAGACAGGCCCGGATCCAGGGGTGGGCAAAAGGGGCACAAGCCCCCCCCCCCCCCCCCCCCCCGAAGTGACCGCTAGTCATACCTTGCCCCCGCAATTTTTCGAATTACACTCTTATGCATAAGCTATCCAGATACCTGTGATTTCCAGAAACAGGGAGTTCATAAATGATAATGAAAGCCATTACTAAATGGCATGCTGTGATTTGTCAATAACTTGTTGCCCTGCTGATAGGTAGCATATGGTCAGTTTACACAGGCTTCTGTCCTATAAATACATGATTTCACACCTTACATCTTTTTATTTAGATAATGTACATAAAAAGATGTAAGGTGTGAAATCATGTATTTATAAGAATTAACAGAACACTTCGAACAGCAAAATAAAACCGTTTCTACCCATACATCTAGATAATGTATATGTATGAGTAGAAACGGTTTTATTTTGCTGTTTGAAGTGTTAATTTGTTTTTTTTTTTCGGAGTCTTTCTGCTAATTCAGCAGTCGACAAATTGGTGACATTTGTCTTATTTTGCCCTCTAAACAGGATTTGAGTGAATGTTCATTTTTTTTTTTTTTTTTTTTTTTTTTTTTTTTTTTGACGTTCGGTAGGTTGGTTGTTGGGGAAGGGGGGGGAGGGGCATGGGAATTTGCACCCTCACTCTTTTTACCCAATCCAATCCATATATATTTGTATGGGTGTGGTGGCTGAAGGGACAGGCAGGTTATCCAGGACTCTGCATATCTAGCACGGATGATTATCAGACTAGCCAGAATTATTTTTGCAGCTTTGAAATTACGTAAAAAGCTGAAGATTTTATTTGTTTGTTTTGGAGTTTTACGGCCCAGTCAACACTATTTAGGTTATTTTTGAGCCGGTCAATTTACATAACCGCATTTCCTGGGTAGGCTTCTGTATACATAAGTGATTAACCAGTACAGTGCACATTCTTTCGCCAGAAACTGACAAAGTCCCCTCTTGAATCAGTGGGAGGGAGAGAATGACCCTACAAATGTATGTTGCCCCAGCAGTTTTCGTAAAATTGCCAGAAAAGAAAAAAAAAAGTCAGCCTGCAAGTTTAATGAAAATGACTTGAAAATAGCATGGAAATGCACTCTCAGGCAATCCAATTTTAAAAATTTTCCGGGAGAGGCCCCCGGACCCCCCTTATAAGGGGAACCCCGCTCTTATACTCCCCCCCCCTCTCGCGGCTTACGCCGCTCGATACATGCCTTCGGCAGTAAATGCCCCCCGTCTTCAGACCTTCTGGGTCCAGCCCTGTTAGAATCTCATATTCATCTTGTCATGAATTGTTAAAGAATGCAGACCTCTAAGTATATGAGAAATCATATGTTATTTTGGTCCGCACCTCTGCTGTATGATGTCTTGATACTGAATCATGTCAGAGTCACTCAAAAAATAAACGGAGGAATCACGAAAACATGCCTAAATAATTTTGACCCCCCTTAAACCCCACTTTTATATAGTAAAACTGGGGTTTACATGGATATACATTAATTTTCTTATTTCTGCTCAAAAACATAGATTGTGGGTACTCGTTAGAACCGCCCCGCAGAGGCGGTTCTAACGAGTACCCACAATCTGTTTTTAGCAGAAATATGAAAAACATCAGAATTTTTTATCTGAAAATTTTCAGCTTTTGGAGGTGAAATTTTCAGTATATTTGAATAGGCCTGTTTTCGTAATGGGGAAATACTAAATGAATATTTTCAGGTTGTCCAACGGAAACACCACAGAACTGCCTTGTCTATATGGCAAAATATCTCCGAACTTGTGATGGTGTTGCCAATGAGGTCACTACCAGGAACTATATAGCTATGACAGCGGCACTTTGGTATGTACATTTTAAATTGTAACCCACATAAAGCGTTTTGGTGCTGTACTCTTATTTCCATTTAGTCAGAATTGAATGAAAGGGACAGTATCAGTTTCTTTCGTATGCACTGGGCGATCTTTTCAATAACAAAAATTTGCTGTGATTTACTCTTGCCATGCTGAATAAATTAAGACGCCACGCTCACATCTAATTTTCAGCTTATCACATTACTTGATCCAGGTTGTTGATACAAATTTACATTATGCAAAATAATGTAAGTCCAGATCAGTTGGCTTCTTCAAACTAACCTGGATCTACACTGTTTACAAAGGCTGGGCATGTCCGGGTTAAGCAGGACCAGGGTTAAAGCATCTAAACTTTTTAAGAATGATAATTCCGTATATCTGCACATTAATTGAATGCAAAGGCTTATAAGGTCGTTGAGCTTTAAGTTTGAAATTATTGGCAAAATATACTTTAAAAATCTGAATACAATGTAGATCAATCGCTCTGCATTATATTTAGTCTTTCTGAAAAGGCATTTGATTTAAAGCATTAACCACTCCTGTCAGTATATTTCAACATTTCGAAGATTGGACAACAGATTAAAACGGATGATGTATTTGTTACCTGATCAGATATCAAAGGTTAATCTGTTAGGTTTGGACTCACGGGTATTTGCTTCAAAGGGGACATACTTTCATTAAATAGTTACTTCATTACAAAGTCAGTTTGTTCTTAACTAATTAAAGCTAAAACATGTTATTGATTTCACTTTTTCATAAGTAAAAACGGTCTTCAATTTGAGCCAGAATATATGAGAATACGACGAATGTGCCCAGCAAAGACTCAGAATAATCTGCGCATTGGCGCAGTGTGATCTGAGACTGCTGTCCGCCTGTACATTCTTGGATCCTAGGCTATCTCTAGAGCGCCTAGCGATGACAGATAAGACTGGAAGGATGCTCAGGATTATCTAAACCTTCGCTGAGCACATATGTTGGAAGGTAGATTATCACACATTATGGCCCATTTAGGTATGAAACGAAAGACAGTTGACTCTCGTTATCTCAAAGTCCAAGGAACCAAAAGTTTTGGTTTAAGATAAAAAGGGGTTATATATATAAAAAAATGCATCAATCTGATTCATTATTGCCATTTTTTTAGTTTGAGTTGGGCAATAGTTGGGCCGCGCAGTCTGATCAGGACCTTCGCTGTCCACAAACAGAATCACTGGATACTATAGAATGTTCCAACGGATAGCAAATGCCCGGATTGGACTTTGCGCATGTGCGACCTTGCGCATGTGCAGGTTGATGTGAACGCACATTTTGCGCATGCCAGAAGGCATTTTTTCGCTTGACGTGACCCAGGTAGAGTTATTACAGTTAGCAGTGTTTGAGATTATGAGAATCAGCCGTATTTTGGCACTTGTCATTTCAGGTGTGCAAGGAAAGAGCAATGGTCTGAAACACAGACCTGGTTTGATTATTGGGAGCTGTATGAAACGCCCGATACCTCATTCTTTGGTCTGCTAGCTCGCGCCAACAAGCTAGAATGCATGCTCCACTCGCTATCGAAGTCCATGGAAATCGGAAATATGAATGTGGCAGAACAATTACAAAAAAGTATTCAAGCAGTGAGTATGAAATTTAACTTAACATTCTACCCTGCAGACCAGAACATATACCTTTGCAAACAGTGTTGAACATTACGGATTATTAAATGACACCCTTTCTGCAATAATTGATATGTCAAAAATCAAAGATAGAGTGGTTTACTTCAGAAACGCAGGGATGAAAGTATTACTGTAGAAGCCTAGACTTTTAATGACACCCCATCTGCAATAATGGATATGTCCTAAATCGAAGACAGAATAGTCTGTTTAAGAATCCTAGAGGCGAAAGGATAAACAAACTTTAGACACAGCATGATATTATGTCACAATAACACAGTTTAAATGGACGAAGGTGAATCGATACACTTTCATGGAAGTCAGTCTGTCAGAAGTGTTTGCCTTCCTTTTGAACATTACGAAAACACGCCTATTCAAATATATAGAAAATTTCACCTCCAAAAACTGAAAATTTTCAGGTAAAAAAACTCTGATACTTTTCAAATATCTGCTGAAAACATAGATTGAGGGTACTCGTTAGAACCGCCTCGGCGAGGCGGTTCTAACGAGTACCCACAATCTATGTTTTTGAGCAGAAATAAGAAAAATAATATATACCCCTATAAACCCCAGTTTTACTATATAAAAGTGGGGTTTAATGGGGTCAAAATTACATAGGCGTGTTTTTGTAATGATAAGCTTAGGGTAATATATGTAGGGAAGCAAACAGGCAGTCAGAATTTTAGGCTTTCTTGTCGAAAATGGCATATTATCTACCTAGTGCATTCAGGGTCCAGTTGTTCAAAGCTAACGATGTCGTTAGTTAACGATTCGTTAAAATTTACATCGAGTGACACGCAAATATGCTGAAATTTTTTGCTGCAAAAATGTGAGTAGCTTTTGCAGTGCAAAAGCTACTCACATTTTTTTCAGCAAAAACTATCAGAATATTGTATATTGAATCCGCTAAAACAGTTAACGAAATGACCCTTAACGAGCTCGTTAAGCTAACGACGCTTTGAACAACTGGGCCCAGACCTTTTGAGCGTGACTTTTCGAATCACAGTTACCGTATTCGAACAAAATACCCAACAGTGCGGTTAGGTTTTTTATAACTAGAAAAGAAAAATTTATAAAGTATCTACCTAATAAGTACACACCTAAAAAAAAGATCAGCAGTGGACTTCATGGTGTGGTTATTTAATGATGCTTATGTGATATTTTCCTTCTTTTCTTTATAAAAACATATGTTGTAGGTATTAATTTGAATTGCCTTGATAAGTCTATAAAACATATTTTGATACTCATTTGTATTGCCCCGACTTATGGAGGTAATTTAAATGAATACCAGCAACATATGTCTTTATAAAGAAGCAGATAAAAATTCATGGTTGTAATCTGAAGAAGGAGAGATGAGGAACAAATAATGAAAAAACAAACGCCGCATATGAAACCACAGACGCACACACAAACAAGAACTGCAACAGATGCAACAGAGGTTTGAAACTGCTCTTACTTTACCATAACAATGTCCTGTGATCTACTCTCCTTTCGACTTATTTCGGAACGTCGTTTTTTTTGCCTGCTACTTGAAATAGAAAAGGTAAATATTTCTTAACTATATATGCAGAAAAAAGGTTTATTCTAGTTATTGGGTAAAAAATGAATATTTTTATTTTCCCGATAGTTTAAAGGACTCCAAAATACGCAAAAACAATTGATAGAGTAGGTAGTTTGGATCCAGGTTTTCAACAAATTCCACTTATTCAAAATTTCTGAAATCAGTGAAGAAAAGATTTTTTTTTTCAATAAAAAAGGTCCAAAAATCCAGTTTACTAAAGAAATTGTATAGGTCAGTATTGAACATAAAATCAGTGTTGCAGTAAATATTTGAAATGAAAGCACAGGAACATAAGCAACAAATAGTTTCTGATAAGATATTGTCAATCACAAATCAATTTTTTCCATTTGGAAGAAAACGCCGAATAAAAAACGTCTTTCCGGAGGATGTCGAAAGCTCAGTAGTAAAAAAATAGGCCGGCGGGTTAGGCCTCAGATTCTATGATGGTTCCAGCGTAAAGGCTTACTTGAAATTTAATTTTGGGTAATGTTGGTTGGTACCTGATGCTCTATCTTTGGTCGGGCCCACCGGAGTCTAACTGGTGGTTTTCTTTTGCTCCAGCATTTCAGTTGTTTCGTGCTGTCCTCATCGTTGTCTCATCTCTGTAACTAGTTGATTTTTTGTGTTCTCGGAGATGAACATAGATTGTCGGTACTCGTTAAAGCCGCCTCGGCGAGGCGGTTCTAGCGAGTACCCACAGTCGATATTTTGAGCAGAAATAAGTAAAAATAATGTATACCCCTGTAAACATTAGTTTTACTATATAAAAGTTGGATTTAAGGGGATCATCATTACATAGGCATGTTTTCGTGATGTATTGATCTCATGTGCTGCTGTCAGAAGTCCTTTATAAAGAAATCTTACCATGACAAGACTATGTAAATACAAAGGGACGTATGCTATATAAAACTTCAATGACTCGAACTCCTATGGCTCGTTTACCGTGACTCATCCGAACTAGGTTCTTGCGTCTCTAGGGAATTCTTCCGATAACTCAAGAAAACAAATATTTACGGATATTTTAGGGAAGTTTTCGTATTTTGAAAGTGTATGTTGTGTGTACTCATTAGCATCGCCTGATCAAGGCGAATCCAACACTCAACATAACAGGATATTATAGAAGATTGAAAAGACATCCTGAAATGATCCCGATTTTTGCTGCCAGATTTGGCCCTATGATTAACCCACAGTGGCTCGAACTAACCACGTCTAGAACAAATTCCTAAAGACCAAAAGTTGTTCAAGCCACTAAAGTTCCACTGTGTTTGGAAATGTACGATATAAGCCACATATATGCACACGCTATACTGAATGCAAATTAATGCACGCGCCAACATTCTCATTAGAACAGGTTGACAGCCAGCAACAGAGGTTGCTCTACTCAATACAGTGAACCCTCGTTACAACGACAGCATTTGTTCCTAAAGATATTGTCATTAAAATGAAATTGCTTTTGTAAAGAATTCTTAATGAGCAGAATGATATTTAACACTTTTCATGTTTTATTCTTATTTCTTCATAAAACGTGTTTTGGATATTTGTTAGAATCGCCTCGGTGAGGCGATTCTAACAATTATCCAAAGCACATGTTGCTTGAAGTGTTAAATAATAATGTTTCTGCATAATTTCTGATTAGTTGTCACCTCTTGACCTCTTGAGAGAGGGTTTCCTTGCCAATCAAATTGTCAGTATAACGAATTTCGTCGTTGTATCGAGTGTCGGTATAAAGGGGGTTGACTCTACTTATCACAATAGAAACTCAGACTGAAGTTCTGAACATGATTTACGATAAACATGTTTGAAAACTGCATTTATTTTTTCATAACGATGTCATGTGATCTCGATAGAAATAATGGTGGCGTGGCCAGGTATTGGTTATCACGGATGTGGTGGCTAGTTTGAATTGTATTTTAGGTAGCGCCTGGGTACCTCTATATTTAATTTTAAGCATATGCTGCTGTCAGAAGTCCTTTATAAACAAACCTTACAATGACCAGACTGTGTAAATACGCAGGCACTTATGCTAAATAAAACTTCAATGACCCGAATACCGATGGCTCGTTTACTGTGGCTTTTTTCAACTCGTTTTTGAGTCCCCAAGAAAATATTCCGGTGGCTCAAGAACACAACTATTTAGGGATATTTTAAAGATGTTTTCTTATTTTATAAATATGTATGTTGTGTGTACTCATTAGAATAGCCTCATCAATGCGATTCTAATTAGTATACTCAACATACTATTATTTTATAAAAGATCAAAAATAAAATCCCTAAATTATCCTCATTTGCCTCTTGACCTGGCCCACTTATTTACCCTCGGTGACTACCTAAGTCTAGAACAAACTGCATGGTTCCAAGGGTGCTCGAGCCATTGACGTTTAACTGTAGTTAGAAATAGGAGAGCTGTGACCCAGGTATGGGTTAGCAGGGATGTGATGGCAAGTACGATTTGTACCCTGGATGGCACCTGTGTATCTCCATATTTATTGTTCTCCTGTTTTGTTGTCAGAAGTATGTTTCCATAGTAATGATTTTCATTTTTGTGGATTTTATCGACGTCTAAAAGCCGGCGAAAAACTGAATAAAGCTTAGTTTAGTTTGTGAGGGAATCGCTTGTGGCGTTTACACATCGATAAGATTTACAAAAATAAAATTCATTTCTCATACTTCCAGATAGGGCATATTTAAAAAGTTCATCTTCGAAATTTGCGCAAAGAAATTACGCGTAGTTCCGTGATTCCCGCTCAGCTATCTGTCTTTCTTGTCAGATTTTTAACGCTACCTGGCAACTGAGTCACATAGAGATAGCGCCATTCCCGTTTATTGGATTTATCGAAGAGTAAATACCGCTTTCAAATTGCTCTCAACGAATCAATTTGCGCTAAATAAGTGCAAGCGAATTGGGTTTGAATTATTAACAAACCTTAACATGGCTGACTGAGTAATAACGTTGACACTGATGCTAACTAATACTATGACTCTGTTTTTTTTAAGGATATTAAATGGTGCACTAAAGTGGTTGCCAAATCTCCAGTTCAGACAATTATACAAAATGCTCTTATTCTAATTTCTAGGATTTGATTATTATGTAAGTTCTTATGCTAAACAATACTATGACCGTTCATTTCAAGGATCTGAAATGGTGCATTAACTCTTTCGTCGCCAAATTTCAGACGACATTTGTCGTCTGCTTTTTTATTTTTGGAAACACGTTTATGTGTAAAGTTGAAAGACTGAATGTCAAACAGCGTAGATCCAGATGAGACGGCTCATTGAGCCGTCTTATCTAGATCTATGCTGTCTGCTAAAGCCTATTATTATCACCTGAGGCAGTAAAAGAATTAAAGAGCTTTGCAAGTCTCCAGTTCAGACACTTATGCTAAATAATATTCTTATTATATTCATTTCAAGGATCTAAAATGGTGCACAAAAAAGGTTGGCAAATCTCCAGTTCTTCACCCACGGATACGTCATCTCAGCGCGTATTTCGCCATACTGAATGGCCAAGAGCGGGTGGCCTTCACGAGAATTAACAAAGCAACGGAAGACACAAACGCTCAGCAGAATGACCATGAAGCGATATGGATGAAACACAATCAAGCTCTGTGGTGCCGTAAACCGTTTGATACCAGCTGCAACCAGCTCTGGAAAGAAATGACTAATTTACATCATGTGGACTGGCAGTTGAAATCGGGTTTGATTGGAGAGTTCACCCTTTATACGCTACCCTTACCATGTCCAAAATAAAAGGATACTGTCAGAGGACATGTTGACCTTTAATACGTCAATCACAACTGCAACAGACGACTTTTTGATTTTTTTATATTTTCCATACAAAATAACTATAGACATTTCACGTGAATCGTCTGCTTGACAGATGATTCACGTGAAATATATAGACTTATTTTTCTTGTTATACTAAATTACAAATGTATGTGTCTATAATATTTATAATCTTTTAAACAACTCTATACAAAAGGAATCCCACATAAATTCCATGGTTTCAATCTGTATCTCAGTACACAGTACATGTTCTACAGAGTGCAAACTGATAATGAGTTTTATTATATAGCTATAAATATTTAATGATAAAAAATATGCGATAAAATCCGAGGAGTAAAGGTGCTGATATCATTGTTATTGCGCGCTCATTCGGATGCCTTCGAGTTTTACCGTTATATGACATGATATCGCACCAGTGCAAAAATTATATCGCTTTTGGAAAAATTTCGCACTGTTGTTAGAATTGCTTTCAGACAAAAATATTTCACAGAATTTTGTCTATAAAGCATTTAAACGAGCAAAACTATTTATAGCTATATAACAAAAGGATTATTGCACTGATATTGGTGAATGGGATATCTACGGACACTCGCAAGCTCGTGTCCTTCGATATCCTAACTCGGGGACAATATTCACCAATATCAATGCTATAACCCTATAATGTAATTACCCATAGAGAATGTTTTGAAAGCTACGTATAAAAGTACATGTGGTATATTTAGAAAATATTTACAATAAAATAAAAGAGCACGAATCGTTTTTGTTGTGCTGAGTTTGTTTTCTAAATACTTCGGGGCCAGTGTAAGGTTTAGTCGTACGGCTAGGAGAAATTTGGGGAAAATCAATGCTGAAAAGAGAACAAAATAAACAAGAAAACTGACGTCTTTTTTTTTTTTTTTTTTTTTTTTATTTTACATTGATCTTGATATGTCTGTTAGATTTTACTGCAGGTAAATCCGTTCAGGGTCCAGCATCACAATAATTCCTTAGAGTAAAGGTATTCCGTACTTGCGCATTTGCGAAGTCCGATAAGAAGCTATATTAGGCGCATTTTTGGACAGCCAAGAATGCAAACATTACGAAAACACTCCTATTCAAATATATAGAAAATTTTACCTCCAAAAACTGAAAATTTTCAGATAAAATTTTTTTATATTTTTTTCAAATTTCTGCTCAAAACATAGATTGTGGGTACTCGTTAGAACCGCCTCGACGAGGCGGTTCTAACGAGTACCAACAATCTATGTTTTGAGCAGATATAAGAAAAATAATGTATACCCCTGTAAACCCCAGTTTTTCTATATAAAAGTGGGGTTTCAGGGGGTCAGAATTATATAGGCGTGTTTTCGTGAGGGTTTTTCACGCGGACAACGGACTGTTCAGACTGCACGGATGCTCAGACATTTGAGTCATCGATTGGCACATACAGTCGACTCTCGCTTATCTCGACCTCGCTTATCTCGAATAACCGCTTATCTCGAAGTGAAAATCTGGTTCCTGTTTTAACAAAGGGATCTGCCAACAGGCAAAATATTGTGGAAAGGAGGAGAAATTGCTCCTAAGGAGCAATTTCTCCCCTTTTCCACAATATTTTCAACATATCTCTAACTTAGGAGACAAATTACATATTCATTATGTTAAAAGTGGCTGTTCGATTAATTGTTTTCCTCAGTTCCGCAAATTTGATATATCGAAGTACGGATATCTCGAAGTGTTTCGTAGAGTCCCTTGGATTTTGAGATAACGAGAGTCGACTGTATATCAGAAAGTACGTTTTCTAAGTTTGCGACTCGTATAACAATCACTGAGTGATTGAACAGTGCAGCCTTGGGTTTCGCATTTGCATTTTGTATGTCATTGTGTCGCGTAGGCAATGCTCTCTTCCTTATAATTCGTCGTAAGATGTACTAATCCCACTACTGACATAGTTTTTACGCTACATGATCGGTCAAAATAAGAAGCGCGTCGAAATTCAGCCAATGGTATTGAACTGCCTTGAATAAATTAATTGACGGCTTTTTCCGCAGTTTAACGGATATAAAGAAACAGTGGCTGTTTGCTTGGTTCCAGTAAAGAAGATTATCTACGACTGAATTGCAGTTTATGTTATCGTCCGTCATCGTAGAAATTAAATGTAATGTAAATACAGGTGATACGCGTGCTATACGTTAGTTTTGCAGTTGTTTATGGTAGAACTATATAAACAAACTGATAAAATAATACAGTTGATGTTTGCATTAACCTCGTATTATGACAGATAATGCTGAATGAAGATTAAAGAAAAAAATACCTGGCGCCCAAGATCTGAACAAACTTTTTTAACTGGGTCCGACTTTTTTTCGTGGGGATGGGTGGTGGGGTGGGCGTAGATTTTGAAGTTTACTATTATTTGGGGTTGGGGGAAAAATGGCTATTTTGTGGGTACTGACCATTTGGCGGGTATTTTTTGGGGATCACATTTTGATGGATTGGTAAAATTATTCTAACTACAAGCCTGGTCCAGGAGTGAAGACCAGGCCTTTCATAATCGAGTTATTCGGCGTATCATATAAGACACAAGTGCCAGGAAAGCAAATATTAAGTTGGGCACAGTCTATAAACCTTAGTCTGTAAATCACTAACGTTCCCTGTTTATAACATAACTTTCTTCCATTCCACTTACTATGTTTATCTTTTTAAATATCTTTCTTGTTTTCCGGTGTCTTCTAAGAAATCACTGACATAACAAGGTAAAGGCTTCCCTCTTGTCACACTGACGTCAACACCAAGACAAATAAACGTGATATACACAAAAGAAACATTACCAAACAAAAACGAGCCGGGGCGCAGCATTTCCAATATGATTACATGTGCGTCCAGCGAAGACGCAGATCAGGTCACGCTCTGGGTAGCCAAGGATCATAAGCGTCTTCAGGGCGACAGCGAAAACTCTGATCAGTCTGCGCGGATGCGCAGACTGATCATAGTCTTCGCTGGACGCACATGTAATCTTGTAGGAAATGCTATGCCCCGACTCAAATGTAAACACAAAGTGCCATGCCTTGAGAAAAGGACATCCTACATGCACTCTGAGAATGGACAACGAGATCCCAACATCAGCCTGTACGACCAAGCAGCCTTGGATGTTTGTCGATGAAACCAAAAACATCTATGACAGCGGACAGCGTAGAACATATTCAAACTGCGCATGCTTGCTCCAAAGACGTCATTCCGCATGGCGCGCCTGCAGAATGCCCTTGAAATGATCTTTGTATTTGTACAGGATTACCTGCACGTACTTCACATATTGTTTAAATCTGTCTTAATAGATGACAACAGATGATCTGTAACGTCAGAATACATAGCTTAACCCTTAAAGCGCCAAGAAAAACTGCATCTGAAAATGTCGTCTGTTTATGTCGTCTGCTGAATATTCTTGCAAACATTTCAAACCTATTTTTGCATACAGGCAAACAGTGTGGACCCCTAAAGGAGCAGTCTGATCTGGGTCGACACTGTTTGCAAAAATGACTTTTAAAATCACAAGCAGATGACAAAGCAGACGACAATAGTTGTGATTGGCGCTTTAAGGGTTAAGACATGTTCACTCAGCAAAAATTCAGATCAGCCTGCACATTCACGCAGTCATATCAGAATCTTCACTTGACGCATTTTCTCACTGTGTGGCTTATATAATGGCTTTCTGATAATGATTCACACACAAAAATACTACCATTCAGTATAACTGTTGCAATTATCCATTATAATAAATAAAGTGAGATATGTTTTATTAAATGATTGATCCGCCAGTTCACGCTGCGGTCAGTTTCATTAAGACATCTGTGAAGTCATAGGAACGTGATTTTATATTTTGGGATTTTATTGATGAGTAAATGCCGGTTATTCACTCACAGACTAAATTAACCCCTACAAAAAAAATTTAAAAAAAAAATAAAAAAAATAATAATTTGATATAATTCCATTACAGTCCTTTCGATAGCACTAGGGAGTACTGTATCCCGGATAAGTTGTTGTCTGCAAATTGCATTACGAAAACACGCCTATACAAATATATTGGAAATTTCACCACCAAAAAACTCAAGATTTTTCCGATAAAAATTCTGATATTTTTCACATTTCGGCTCAAAACATAGATTGTGGGTACTCGTTAGAACCGCCTCGGCGAGGCGGTTCTAACGAGTACCCACAATCTTTGTTTTGAGCAGAAATAAGAAAAATAATGTATACCCCTGTAAACCCGAGTTTTACTATATAAAGGTGGGGTTTAAGGGGGTCTAAATTATATAGGTATGTTTTTGTGATGGAAACGCATACATATCAACAATTTAGCGCCATATATACCGTATTTATCATAAGTAGATCAATTAGGATAGATAGCAAATATGCAAACAGTGTTGTCCCAGATCAGACGCCACAAAGTGCCAAGTACACTATCTGCCACTCTTCTACTCGTTTAGCGGGTTTTAGATTGTATCAACTGTAATTCTAACATGACATTAACGCTTTCCTGTGGCGCCTAATGGAAATGTCATGATCAAACTACAAATAATAATAATAATAGTAATAATAATAATAATAATAATTAGAGGATCTTACGTGAGTGTTCATTTCATATGAAATTTATGAAACGAGCATTCGGCGTGTTTGATAAATTTAATATGAAATGACCATGAGTATAAGATTCTGTTTATCATACGACCATTTAAAATTGGACTTTATCACCTTTAAAGATGAGAATTGTACAACAGAAAATGCACGGTTGAATAGACGTCGTCAGAAACAAGATACCTGTTCCCCCTGAAATATCGGCATTTTCCCTTGTTTCCAAAAAATCACTCTGTAGGAACTGATATTTACAAAATCTCATCCTTCCCTCAAATAACTAGAGATTGGAGTGCTCTTCCAGATTCGATTATTTCCTCCGCTGAAGGTGTAGTTCGGCTAGGTTAACCCAGGTCTGTGGAAATACCATGTCCGATTTGTCCTGAGACAAGGACTTTATAGCTCTAGCTAGCAAAGAAAATTACCAGATTAATTCATGACAAATATATATTATATTTTTCTGGTTTTGTTTAGTCTGAAAAATGAAACATATCAACAATCTGATCTCGGGATTGCTGGGAGGGCTCATATGCACCGAAAATATCGGAAATATTGCAAAACTTTTGCGCGTTTATCCTTACTTTAAACTCACGCCTATACCTGATTTTGATTTGCTTTTTAGCATCAAAGCGTGGCCTCCGTTTGAGTTTAACTGCTGCTGTCTCCGAGTGGTTGTTAACAAACGCAGAAACCGGAAGTGACGTATTTACTGATAATAAAAAATAACATTTATGATTAGTCCAAATGTTTCTTGACAAAGATCAATTTGTCAATATGATTCATTTTCAAACTAAAGGAAAAGACAAGAAATTATAATTATTGGTGCCAAGAGTGGAATAATAGCAAGTGGTCGCCACGAATACCATTTAACTTTTCGGAATCCACAACTTCCGATTCAGCCTTTGACTGGTTCCCTCACCCTATAGCTCAATACTTCGCAGATATATTCTTATAGAACACAGGAACCAGTTAAATTCAGCCTAAGTATAGCAAATTGAATAGAGCAGAATATCAGTTTATGGTAAAGCGACCGACTCTCGTTGTTGCCGCTTAACGGCGGCATATCAACTCGTTGGTTGGTTGTTATAATTCATGTCGTCAGCGTAGTGCATGCAAAAGGGCGCGTTTGGTGACGTCGCTTTACTTTTCGACGTCCGCTGCAAAAGAGTTCTATGGAAAAAGAATGCAACGATTTCGATTTTCCTCTATGTTTCATGTTAGCATTAAGAAATATTTTTTCTCTGCTGTGAATTGTCGTCGAATAACGTATGGTGTTGGAAGGCAGATTGCGAAGTATTAATTCACGACGGCAAAAGAGTTCTTTGGAAAGCATTGCAACAATGTCGTTTCCTTTCTGTATCATGTTAGAATTCGCCGTCGTGAATCAATACTTCGCAGTCTGCCCTCCAGCACCATGTGTTTTCAGTGATAATTCACAGTAGACAAAAAATATTTCTTAGATAAAATGAACTATTTCAGTTATATATCAGGACAAGTATGGTAAGTAATAGTTAAATAAAGTATTCCAGTCGATATCTGCGTTTTATGTTTGGTGCAAAAATAAACATTATACTCTGAATACCCTTATCTATATCGATGAGATGATGTTGTTGATCAAATAGTAATGAATAAACTCTGAATCTCAGATGGTTACACCTAAATATATTGCAAAGGG
The DNA here is from genome assembly GCA_964016985.1 of Anodontia alba. Classification (NCBI taxonomy): domain Eukaryota; kingdom Metazoa; phylum Mollusca; class Bivalvia; order Lucinida; family Lucinidae; genus Anodontia; species Anodontia alba. Next base: position 55,835,965 of record OZ024823.1, on the reverse strand, counting down.
ATCATAACTTTTGCAGACTGCATTCCTCCCTCCCTCTTACGTGAAATCTTCCAAAACTAGACGCTACTCTTAAAAGAAACAATTAGCCATACCACGGTTCATGCAGCAACACATACACAGAGCTCTTACCCGTTACGAAAACACGCCTATTCAAATCTTGGACCCAATATACACTGGACTAGAAACTATGGTACAAGTATTGTATTTATTGGAAATATACTGTCGTGCCTGAGTTTCATCATTTTGCATGATGAAGTTTAAATGCTCATATTTCATTTACTTCTCCAAATATCTGAGATTTGTTTTCAAAAAGCAATAGTTCAATATCTTACCTTTAAGACTGCATAATTATATTTAAGGAAAATCAAACAGTTTTTGTAAACATCAACAAGAAACCTAGGTACCCGTTTTAGCTATATTCGGCACTTTTAGCAGAAAATCATGAGAAATTCACCGAAAATGATGGTATAACTTCAATTTTATTAATTGGGACTGAACATTTTTCAACCAAACATATTAAAAACAATTTATTACAACTTCAGTTATTATCCAAAATCATTTTTTCATGACCATAGTGCTGTAAAATAGTGCTAAAATCAAGCCAAGATAACATATTTTGGCAGTTCCATAAGTGACACGTCCGGGTATTATTAGGTCCGAGTTCAAATATATAGAAAATTTCACATCCTAAAATTGAAAATTTTCAGATAAAAAAAACAACAAACTTTGATATTTTCATATTTTCGCTAAAAACCATTGATTGTGGGTACTCGTTAGAACCGCCTCGGCGCCGGCGAGGCGGGTCTAACGAGTACCCACAATCGATGGTTTTGAGCGAAAATAAGAAAATTAATGTATACCCCTGTTAACCCAAGTTTTACTATATAAAAGTGGGGTTTAAGGGGGTCAGAATTATATACACTGTAGACATGTTTTCGTGATGCTCCATTTGACTCAGTGCGCAGGTAATGATCCCTGTTTCTGTACGATGATAAAAGAAATCGTTGCACTTCTGGGTATTTACACCATTGTGAGTCATTTGTGACTTCCACAAAAAAAAAACTCACAAAAGCTATAATATTTCATAACGAACAAAGCATAATTTACTAAGCGTTTGATCAGTAATTTCTTTGTATGTCACGTAAAAATCTGAGATTGTATTTTGCAGCACGTAACTGTGTCAAAATCGAGACATCGCTAATTATCACGCGGTCACTGAAAACTGACAGTACATTCAATTTTAGGTTTTGGCGATTCTCCAGGAGATTTGATCCCAATTAAGCCTTGTATTTGCAAACAGTGTAGATCCAGATCAGTTGGCTTCTTCTGGATCTGCACTGTTTGTCATTAAGTATGTGAATTCGTATAAAAAACTGGATTAAGTAACCTGATTTGCTGAAAATTGGTAGTGGGCGGAGCATCTTAATTTATGCAGCATGACAAGGGTTAAGATGTTTTCTATTCCAACGCTAAGGAGAAGGGTACACTTCCGGCGGAGACAAATCTGTCAAAACTATTATACTTCGCTTCTGAAAAAAAAAAAAAAAAAAAAAAAAAAAAAAACACTATAAAAGGAAAGAATTTGCTCCCATAAGGAGCGAGTTCTTTCCTTTTAGATTAGACCATTTTTAGAAGAGACTTGGTGTGCAAACTCTTTCTTTTTATAGCAGACCCTTTGCAGAAGGGACGTTGTGCAAAGTCTTTCCTTTTAGAGTAGACTTTTTTTCAGAAGGGACTTGGCGCGCGCAGGAAAGCAAGCAGGTCACTGAAGTTGTCTCCCTTGTAAGATAGGGAAGAAAAAATAACAGATGTATCCAGTCCCCTTAACCCTTAAAGCGCCAATCACAACAATTGTCGTCTGCTTTGTCTTCTGCCGGTTACTTTAAAAGTCATTGTTGCAAAAAGTGTGGACCCAGATCAGACTGCTCCTTTAGGAGCAGTCTGATCTGGGTCCACACTATTTGCATATATGCAAAATGTAAGTTTGAAAAGTTTGCAAGAAGATGCAGCAGACGACATAAGCAGACGACATTTTCAGATGCAGATTTTCTTGGCGTTTTAAGGGTTAACTAGCATCATGCTTGTTTTTGTGTCAGAAATCATCCATTAAAAGCTTCCTCATGTTTTATTGTATTCCGCAATACAGTCGAAATTTAATAGCCCGAACGTCCTTAGGACAATGAAATGTTTTTCGAAATATGAGTTGAGCCACTGAGGGTTAATCATAGCGCCAGGTCAGGATGATTTATGGAAACCTTTTAAATCTTGTACAATAATGGTATGTTGAGTATTCATTAGAATCGCCTCAATGAGGTGATTCTAATGAGTACACACAACATACAATGTTATGATAAAATAAAAAAAATACCCTAAATATGTGTTTACTTGAGTTATCGGAAGAGTTTCGTAAGGTTTCACAAACGAGTTCGAATTAACCATGATATACGAGCCATCGGTGTTCGAGCTATTGAGATTAGACTGTAACTGGATTTTGCCCTCTTATCTAGACGTTCGCTATATTCAAGGTGGGTAAACGCACAATGCCATTCAATCCTGGAAATTGAAAAGTTGAGATCCTGTAAAACTTTAGCCAAAAGAAAAAAAAAAAAAAAAAAAAGATAACGATAACGATACTATTCGACCTAAAAGCTATAAAATGTTATCGGCACAAATTCCTAACTTTGTAATTGATGGAATGGTGGAGTTATCTCAAATCCCTCGAAAATGAACAGACCGAAATTTTGGTTTGATCACTTTCGTGAGATTCGAGATAACTTTAGTTCTACCAGTTAATTATAAAATAATGCATAACTAGACTTAACGCACACGAGACTCGAATAGCATCAATATGTTTTTTGCTTTTCCTTGTACAGACTCTAACTGGGAGTGGTTACCAAGACACCGCCATATTTAACATGCCACATTTCGACAATCCGTTTTCTGGTTACTACCAACCTAATAACTACCTAACAAATAGTTCCCTGTTAATGCTGATTACGCTTCTGATTCGAACCTGTTAGCGAGGCCCTCCCAGTGTGTGTGTGTGTGTGGGGGGGGGGGGGGGGGTCGGGTACTCTTCCCTTGTTCCCCTGAAATATTTCAGCATTTTCCCTAGTTCCCCAAAATCAAAGTAAAAATTTTCTATGTTCCCTGCTACAAAAAAAAAAACAAAACATTTGTTCCTCTGTTCCCTTCATTTTAGACTTATGTTCCCCTGAAACAAATGGCATTATTCCCCTGTTCTCCATAACCCCCGGGAAGGCATCATTACTCTGATGCTTATAAATAGCGAATAAATAAACAAAACCAAAGGAAACTTAAAACCTTTTGACGACATACGATTTTAATCATAAGTACAATATCGGCGAACGAATATGAATAATCGGGTAAAACGCACAAACCTAAACAACATCGGAGGATGAATATGAATAGTAAAACGCGCCAAATTTACAGCGTTAGGTAAAAAGTGTGACCCGAGTCGCGATCCAAGTAAAACACCGAAAAGAACCTTCCTCATCGTAAACGACTGAAAAGGGGCAAAACAATCGGATGCCGAAAAGGACAGTAAATATTAACAGTTCTAGGGGTCTATAGAATTCAGGCAATCGCCCCCATCAGCACTTTCAGTGCTTTGATTTTTAGTTTGGAATATAACTAAGCGTTTAATAACCATGATATCGATCTATTTACAATATCAAATGACTCTGTAAAAAGAAAGCGAAGGACTTGATAAGAATGGACACACAGCGCTACGAGGATAAATTTCCGCATGACGAGTTCGTGCTGTTACCACATTATTAAGCCAACTAGAAAATAAATGGACCCATCAGTGCTAGTGTCACATGTAGTAAGTCATTAATTACATTAACTGTGGGATACATGTTAAAATCAGAGACAGTTTCGTATGACAGATTATTTGCGCACAGGCCAACTTCAAAATACCCAGCTCAACGTACGCATTTGCGGTCCGAAAGAGGCTTCCATTGTTCGTCGTTTAAAGACTGGATGCTGTATATTCTAAACTGGCAAAAGCCTTTTTTTTTTCAAATTATGACCGATCTGCTTGTGTACACACTGTCAACTCAGGTTAGTATGTCCAAATACTTATGGTCAAGGCAGTATTTAACACAGTGCAACAATGTTAAGGAGAATTCTTACACTTTCAATTTAGATTTCTCTGTTAAAATTGTTTTCTTTCCATTAAGAACAGATCCCTTTTTAGAAGAGATGCAATGTGCAGGAGAAAAAACTGGAAGTCACAAAAGTTGTATCTTTTGTAAGAATTTCTCAAAGTTATCAAATCTCCTTAAATGTTGCCAGAAACTACAAGCAAAAAGGGGGATTGACATTCATGGCAAAGTTTCGTAGCAAATGCGATCACATTGACCTGTCTATGTGCAGCTGGTGCAAGATGCTTGAAAATGACGCATGTAAGTGCGTGCAACGGTGAAAAAAACATACACGCCAATCCAAGCCAAACAAGTACCTACCGAGCAAACACACGTAATTGTGACGTCAATACAATGTCGAAACGACTGTGTAACGACATTGTGTGTAATCATGCGAACATAGAAGATGCAGATCTGACACAGCGGTCTACACTGTTTACCACTCGTCTAACAATTCTAAACACAGCAGCAGTAATATACATGCTTAAGAAAACCTCTAGATTATAAAAATCTCTATTGATAACACACTTGTCTTCCTTGCGTTAATTTTGCTGCATGGCTTAGCTAGCAAACCCTTATTGGACAGTATTTTCTCCCATAATACTTTATAATCCAGTCCTCAATTGAATTCTACAGCGAATTAGGGGCAGCTTAATTCCATTTGGAAATAGTATTATTTTTAACAAAAAGTAAGGCTTTTATGAAAAGTAGTTCAGCTATCAACCTTTAATTAAACGAATTCAGGAGACGTCGACGCACAAGCTTGCACTGATTGTTTCCATAGCACATCAAAGTCGTCCAGTACGAATAGTACAGAAACGGCGAAATCCTATGAGCCGCAACGTCAGAGAAAGTACCTTCTCATATGTGTGCCCAACGAAGACTCAAATCAGACTGCGCTACCGCGCAGTCTGATTCGAGTCTTCGTTGTCCGGAAGAAGCAAATTTCACCCTTACATATCTAAAATGTGACAAGTTAAGATTCTGATCAGACCTGCAAATGCGCAGGTTGATCTGCCTCTTCATTTGACGCACATGTCCGAGGGCATGTTTCCTGCCGTTGCGGCTCCTATCAGTACGTTGTAATTTAGTAATTACCCAAGTATAATGTTTCAAAGACCTCAATTCACGAATGACGTCTGCTTAAAGCCATATATGAATTTTCCTAATAACGAGGTGATTCCAGAAACTGCGTCAGTGATCAGATTACTTTATTTTTCATTACTCTTTTGGGTTTCTCAAAAAGGTAATCCCTGCTCCAATTTCTAGATTGATAAATACCCAAGCCAAAGCACAACATTTGATGCGTTATGCGAGAAAATTGTTCTTATGTCACATGCAAACACCGAATTCCAACTCCAGCCTGCGCACCCGCACGGTGTGCTCAGAGATTGTTTGCCTTTGTTGATGGATTCTACAATATCCAATATTCTCTAGACAGACAATATAGGTTTAGGTCAGATTGTGGGAATGGACAGGCTAGTCTCTACCTACGATGCATCAATATCAGATAATATCCCTTCTTCACGTTGTTCAATATTTTTGGCAAATGATGCTATTTGTGCAATGAGCCATGAAGGTCTTTAGGATGTAAATAATTACACTATATCTTACTTACTCTAAATATTGGGAGACGTTTAACCATAAACCATTGACGTAAAATTTGAATCACTGTGCTTTCAACTTCTCTTCCTGGTGCTTTACACAGATAAAGTAAATTTGCAAACTTTTGTCATGATTTAATGCAAACCTTTTTGTCATAAAACTTTATATTCTATTCATTGCTTTAAAAAATCAAATATTTTCATTTTCTTAACTTTTAAAAACTGGCAACACGTTTTGCAAAAAATTTGACAAGGTAGGTAGATCTGAGACAGGTTTTAACGACTTCCGCTTTTCCAAATTTCACTGTATTGTTTTAAAATATCAATAGTTAAAAATCAGTGTAGAAAAGTAAAAATATTATCTAAGATAAAAAGTAAAAAACAAAAAAAAAAAAAATAAATAAATAAATAAATAAATAAATAAATAATTAAAATTGAAAAAATACTATTGAAATTGCACAGGTTAGGCAAATTTTTGGCTACAAATTTTATTTTAAAGTAAATATTTTAGAACACAAAATCACATAAACAGAAAAGACAAATGGATGCTACTATAGTCAGACATAACAGAGTATTTTGATTTATAGTAAAACGCCAAGCAAAGAGCGTATTTCCAAGTGATGCTGAAAGGACAGTTGTCCATTTAATACAGTGAACCCTCGTTACAACGACAGCATTTGTTCGTAAAAATGTTGCCGTTAAAGTGAATTTGCCGTTGTACAGAATACATAATGAGCAGATTGATATGTAAGAAAGGTCTTGTTTTGTTCTTATTTCCTCATTAAACATATGTTTTAGATATTCGTTAGAATCGCCTCACTGAGGCGATTCTAACAAATATCCAAAACATATGTTTCTTTGAAGTATTGAGATATAATATTCAGATATAATTTGTGACTAATTGTTACCACTTAAGAGAAGGTTTCGTGACAGTCAAATTGTCATTATAACGAATATTGTTGTTTCGATATAAAGAGGGTTGTCTGTAACTGTAGATGTATCTCAAAGACTACTGAGTGTTTGTTCAGGCCTGTATGGCGTTTTACTCATTGTACTCGGGTCTTACTCACCGATTTTGTTGTGGCCGCCAATAATGTTTTCACCAACTACAAAGTCGCTTCCACGACGTCGCGGAGTTGAGTGCTAAATTGGGCGACTGTTACAGCCAACGTGCACTTTGTACTGCCATTATTTGATCCACATCTCTCAGTCTTTTGGTGCCTTGATACGATGAAAAATGATACCCCGACAAAAATATTACCCGGTATCAATTTGCGTACATTACGTAAAAAACAAATGATACCGGGTATCATTTTTCGTATATCACGTATGAAAACTGATATAGGATATTCAGAGTTGCAATTTTCGAATACCAGTGGCCGCGGAAAGCTATACCAACAGGTACATGGAAAACCTCTTTTGTCTTTTCTTCCAAATGCGCCTACCGACTGCCTCGATATAATTACACAAAGTAAGCACCTACCCCTTGGTGCGTGTATTCTCTTCTAGCTTGAGCCATTCTTGTAACAAACTGGAAATTCCGCCCCTGATAAATACAGTAACTAAGGCCTATGATTACAATACCATCTTAAGGTCCTCCTTAACTTGATAATTTCTCCACAGCTGACGATAAGTGGGTTTCATGTTCTTAATAGGGAACGAGGCAGCCGATATTCACCACCAATCAATTTTGCAGAAATATAGGCTTGGATTACCTGGCTAATCTTAATCTGTTCCGTTGACACCCAGCTTTAATGATATAAACATAAATTCAATTACTGTGTATGAAAAGACTTAATAAAACCGAGTCTCCGGCTTCCGTTCTTTTGTGTGTTAAAGATAATTTAAGTTTTTTTTTTGTTTTTTTTTTTTTAATTTACTTCACTGCAGCTCATCACGAAAACATGCATATATAATTTTGACCCCCTTAAACCCCACTTTTATGTAGTAAAACTAGGGTTTACAGGGGTATACATTATTTTTCTTATTTCTGCTCACAAACATAGATTGTGGGTACTCGTTAGAACCGCTTCTCCGAGTCGGTTCTAACGAGTACCCACATTCTTTGTTTTAACCCTCTAGTACCCAACCCTAGAAAGCATTGTCCAAAAACTTCCATTCTACCAACAGTGACTTATTTTGGGAAGTATATTACAAAACTACACATGAAATTTTTGGGAAGTCAAAGGTCACGGAGATACGTATGTATCATATATGATACACTGGGCATTAAGTGTTCCCAGGCAAGGGTGAATAACTCCAGAATGAAAAATCTTTTAGGATTTATTTGTGCCTTCAATATTTGCATTTATTAAAAAGATTCTTTTGGAAAATTTATATCAAGTTTTTCTCTAAAAAGGTGGTTGGCAGGGGAATTTTTCATTTTTAGCAAAAATTTTGCCCAGTGTATCATATATGATACATCCAACTTTTTTCTCTTTGATGGCTGAAAAAAAAGATTTTAAGTTAAACCATAGAATAATCAACTGTATTTTCTAATGACCTCACATCTTGACATACTTTATAGCATTAAATATCAACAATATATTGAAATATCCTGGTCACGGTACCAAATATATGTCATGTATCATATATGATACGCGGGGCACTAGAGGGTTAAGCAGAAATATGAAAAATATGAGATAGTTTATCTGAAAATTTCAGTTTTGGGTGGTGAAACTTTCAATATATTTGAATAGGCGTGTTTTGGTAATGTGTTGAGTGTCGTGTGGCGGCCGTAATATGTTCCCCCATACTTTACCATGGTGCACACTGTATTCCCTTTGTGATCATTGAACCCATTTAAGTCACCTTGAAAATCGAGTACCACTTAAGCCGGTGCTAGGGGACCTAAACAGTACCGCAAACTTCATTGGTATATATGAAGAGACGTAATCAAACCCAGTCTCTGGTTTTCGTTCTTTTGTGTGTTCTTTGTTTCCAAGGGCAATCTTTTATATTATTTTTATTCTTCAATTCGTGACTTAACTCTTTTGGTGCCAAATTTCAGACGAATTTGTTGTCTTTTTCTTTTTTTTTTTTTTTTTTTCTTACTTTAACAAACTATATCTTGGAAAGCGTTTATATGTAAAGTTGATAGACTGAATGTCAAACAGCGAAGATCCAGATGAGACGGCTCATTCAGTCGTCTCATCTGGATCTATGCTGTTTGCAAAAGCCTATTATTATCGCCTGTGGAAGTGAGTTAATTATATGGAATTCAACGATTTAAACTTATATATAGAACAATGAATACGAACAGATATACCTAATTTTCCACGTATGCAGTCGTTTTTCTATTGGTACCATTTTTCGCGGCTACAGGTATTCGAAAATTGCAACTCTGAAAAACGGTTTCATTTTTCATACGTGAACTTCGAAAAATGATACCCGAATCATTTTTGTTTCATAATGTACGAAAATTGATAGCGGGTATAATTTTTCGTCGGGGTATCATTTGTCGTCGTATCAGTGCCTTGCAAAGGCCGTGCGCCGTGACTATGTCGTTTCCAAGTAGTTATACAGTAAATCAACATAAACTGGGTACAGTGATCTGACTGCTCCATAATAATTATATGCCAACTAATCTACTTTCAGGAGAAAAAAACTCTGTCAAAACATTTTTGTCTCCCTTGTAAAAAAGATCTACTATATAAGGAAAGGATCTGCTTTCTTTGGCAGCGGGGGTGGTTGGGTGTGACGAAGGTGTCGTGTATCTTACGTCACTGGGGCGTCCAACTGATATTGGCTTAAAGTTGGGCAAGGCCTGCTATCCTTGTAGGGGGTAGGGGTGGAGGGGGGTTATTCTGTTTCTTTACTTTCATTCTTGTTCTCTTTCTTCTCTGTCTCTCTCTTTCATCTCTTCTACTATATCTTCTGTCTCTTTTCTCCCCTTCTCTGGGAGACGACACAAAATGACCCACAAGGGATGACGTGTCGTCAAACCCCAACAGCATTTTGTTCTTTTTGAGTACACTCCTTTTCGCAAAGATTTTGGTATGTAGGAAAGCAAACAGAAGAAACAAAAGATATAATCTTGGCTAAAATTGCGCAAAATCTACCAAATGTATGAAGCCTCCTTAAAGAGGCAATAAAGAGAAAAAAAAAAGGAATAGGTGTCTCGGAATATGAAGCAGAACTGTTTTCCCTAATATTATATAGAGTTTATTTGGTTGTTTTGATCGAGTATGGAGAAATAATTCACTAGTGTTCTAAGGTTTGTGCGTAAAAAACGAGTGAACGAGTGAGCAAACGAGTTTTTTTTTTTTTTTTTTTTTTTACAAGCAAACCTTAGAACACGAGTGGATTATTTCTCCGTAATCGATCAAAACAACCAAATTAACTGTTTATTACATTTTCATCCATGTTTTACCTTTGAATTTTTACATTCAGCCGTTATGATTTCCTACTAAAATACGTAGTTCCAGTCAGTGCATGATTTTCAAGAGGCGTGGTTTAGTTTGAAAATCAGTCGCCATCTTGTTTTCACTTTAATGTAAAAATCATCCTGTGCTTGAAATACAGACACAAAAATGTCACGAAATTTGAACTGGATTATCAAGAAAATCATACTTTATATTTGTATTGCAGGTCATACCTCAAAAATGCCAATTGGACGTGAAAATTGCAGTCTGATTTCCATGATTTTATCAAATTTTCCGCGAAACGTCAACTATTGTTATTGTTGTTACCAACTATTTCAGCAACGTCGCCTAGCAATTATGACGTCAAAACGTTCGAAATGAAATAATTCACTCGGTGAATTATCGATTATAATTACGGAGTAAATCACTGCTGAAAATGTAATAAATAGAGTTTATTTGGTTGTTTTGATCGATTAGGGAGAAATAATTCACTGGTGTTCTAAGACTTGCACGTAAAAAACGAGTGAGCGAAACGGACGAGTTTTTTACAAGCAAACCTTAGAACACGAGTGAATTATTTCTCCGTAATCGATCAAAACAAATAAATAAACTGTATATTTCATTTTCATCAATGTTTTACCTTTGAAATTTTACATTCAACCGTTATGATTTCCTATCAAAATAGTTCCAGTCAGTGCATGAATTTCAAGAGGCGTGGTTTAGTTTGAAAATCAGTCGCCAGCGTTTTCACTTTAAAGCAAAAATCATCCTGTGCTTGAAATAGGCTACAGACACTAAAATGCCACGAAAGTTGAACTGGATTATCAAGAAAATCATACTTTATATTTGTATTGCAGGTCTTACCTCAAAAACGCCAACTGGACGTGAAATTTGCAGTCTGATTTCCAAGATTTTATCAAATTTTCCGCGAAACGTCAACTATTGTTATTGTTGTTACCAACGACGCCAGTAACGTCGCCTAGCAATGATGACGTCAAAACGTTCGAAATGAAATAATTCACTCGGTGAATTATAGATTATAGATCTAATTAAGAAATAAATTATACCGAACCGTGCTCAAATGCCTAAGATAAAGCACAGTTGAATTTGGGATGTACCCATTTGAGCACGAGCTAGCGCAGCTAATACGTCTTAAGCTAATACGTCACATGGTTACGTAGTTACAAGGTTCGATGACGAATATTTAAAATGGCGGATAACTTATGCGAATCAGCTGCTCGATCAGCTGACGATTTAAAATATAAAAATGTAAAATACAAAAACTTGTATCTTGTGTTCATAAAAAAATTGCAAAACGTATGAAATTGGAGTGCCACGATGGACTTAAGAAGGACAGATATAAAACAGCAAAATAAGAATGTTAACCGACTTACTTTTGTTTTCGTACCGATAGGAGAAAGGGGACGTGTTTTGTTTGGGGTGGTTTTTTTTTTTTTTTTTTTTTTTTTGTTTATTATTATTATTATTATTATTATTATTATTATTATTATTATTATTTCTTCGCGGTTAATCGCAAACAAAAGCAAACTTTCCGTTCATTTATGACAGTTTTCGGCGTACGATTGCGAGTATCCATCCGCAAACTTATCTCAAGCTATCTTTTGACACAACCAAAATGGCAGCGTATGCGAATGCGATTTTTGTATGCTTGTTCGTAACATAAACTATAGAAATGTTTACTAGGTTGATAGAATACAGTCGATCCATTATAAAAAAAAATATATTATTGACACAATTTATCCGATCTAACATCAAGTCTCGTCAACAAGAATACCGGTTGCTCTATATTTTTGGGTCACTTAAGGCGGTTTTACAATAACCGTTCAGAAGATTCGAAATAATTTTGTAAAAACCGTCGCGAGTGATTTGCTTTATTGAACGCAGTCCAGGTTCATGGTTTTCACTGCTGACCGTTCGAGGTACGGTGCCTCTTCGTTAATTCGTTCTTTGATCGTTAGTTTGATCTGTTTTGAACCGAGTGCTGCATGTTTGGTGTTGCCCGGTGCCTTGAGCTGTCTGTGTAAAGTGATTTTGTCCTATTCTTGATATCTCCAGAAGTTCTTTTCTTGTGGAACGAGAACAGTCGCCCAGTCCTTAACCCGGGTCTTGCTGAACCCGGATATGCCATATCTTTGCAAACAGTGTAGATCCAGATTAGTTGGCTTCTGCAGAAGCCAACTGATCTGGATCTGCACTGTTTGCCATTAAGTATATGAATTTGTATCAGGATCTGCCCGTCAGCCATTAAGCATGTGAATTTCTATCATAATAATCTTATAATTATTAGTGCCTACAACATGCTTTTATAAAGAAGTATGTATAAGTACACGGGCTGTAATCTGAAGACTACGAAATTACTTCATTGTACCCACAACATGTGCTTTTATATTAAGGGGTAGATAAAAAAACATAGTGAAAAACATTGGATACATAGAAGATATTTACTCTTTTGAAGTGAATACAAGAAATATTTTCATCGAGTGTAATGAAAACATCAGTATTTTCACAAGTGCAAAGCCCGAGTAAAAATTTGAATGTTTTTTATTACACGAGATGAAAATATTTATGACATTTACTTCAAAAGAGTAAATTTTCCTTTTATTTTATTGCTTCCATGATGAATGTTTCTGACGTCACAACGTAAACGTTATGAAGTCGACGTTCAGTACCTACCATACGAAGCGCTATCGTAGACAGACAAAACCAAATTTTCACCAAATCAAAATGATTTTAGCACTAAACACTTCCTCATTTTCTTATTAATAAAATGAAACCCCACTCTTGATATTTTTGAGGAAGCGGTCATTTGCATCTGTTCTGGTAACAATGAAGGCTACCGACGTATTCCGAAATGAGTAGTGAAAATAACACAGTCGTGGTATACTTATAAAATATTATTTTTATTCATTTCGGATATACTCGTACATTGAATTCACCGCTTGCAACAAACTAACCAATGTCGTCAGATGAGTAGGTGAGTGTATTATTTACCATATTTACTCTTAATATTCGGACGATCAAGCATGAGGTAAACAGTATTATAGACCATAGACTTCTAAAATCACAAGAATAGCAACTTCCATTACCCGCAATAGTGAGGAACACAAATTCTCGTACTATCACGAGAAACCACGAAAGTCGCGTGACAGCCAAAAAGGTCACATCCCGCCATCTTGTATTTCCTATTCTGAAAAAATTACCCAGGATAAATTATCGAGTAGATGACATTGCGACTCACCAATTCCTTTTGCCTTTTAGGTGTTTACTTTAACGTAAATCGTCTGTGCTTATTTCTGTCGTGAATAGCTAAAACAACAGCCTATCAACAACAAAAAAAGAAATAGATTATGTCATAAGATTGGAGGGGATGTAAGGTGGGTTTATAAAAATATTCTTTTACATATTTTATGCTGACTTAGGACTTTAAGTACTGGCCAACCAAAGATCAACCATTATTTAAACACATAATGATAGTATCCAACAGAAACGGCTGAAAACTGAAACGTTCTACGCGCTACAGAATTGGCAATGTGACCGGGAGAGCTTTTCATTTCGTCAAATATGACGTTCCTTGAAAATTAATTTTTGCACCTTTAATGCAGTTTTTAGAGCTGCTTTTTTTTTGCTACAGAATGGGCAATAATATTAAGTCCTACAAATACACAAGATGACTATCGGCTGTCGCACAGACTTTTCTTGCGACGGTACAGTTATTTGGCTAGGTCCGGGCTTTAGCTAGTTCCGAATAAGTGAAAAACATCGTCATCAAATACATGACAGCGGTCAAATTTAAAAAGGAAAAATTTGTGTGGTTCTGTCGTTCATTTATTCTTCTTCATATATCAGAAAATAAATATGGGAAATAGTACCTTATTGGTCGATACGATCCGATTTCCACTAGCATAACATAAATTTTGTAAATGTGAAAATAACATTCGCCTAGATATCCTTACGTAGACAGTCAATTAAGACATTTGTTGGTTCAACTATTGGGTGGAACATACTTTTCAACATCTGCTCAAATGCTCCCTGCAAGGATTTTAAACAAAGTGCTTGTTTTCAACCATAAATCGATCGCTAATTTGTGCATCCGATTTAGTCAGTTCCGGGTAAGGTGTTTACACACTGTGTTTAAAGGTGTGTAGCTATCGATGTAGTGTATGTAAAAGAATCTAACCCACGTGAAAGACGACTGAAACGAAAATATAAGCTTCGTTATGAGATAACCTGCTTTATGGCATATTCGAACAACAAAGACTTATAGTTTGTGCACCTGCGCAGTCTGATCAGCACCGTTGTTGTTCGCTGTCTAGACAGTTTACTACCTATCAAAACTTTCAAGACAAGCTAAGGCGTAAACAAATAGCTGTGTTTTCACTAACCGACCGACCCCGTTTCAAACACCCGACTCTGCTATTTTTTATCAGTAAAAATGCAAAATAATAAAGTAAAGCACCGACTCTCAACAAAATACCTGTATTTTCATAAAATTACAGACCCGACCCTGTTCTTTTCTGGAGAAAAAATAGAAAAACAAAAAAAAAATATTCTCCTACCTACCGACCTTTTTTTTTCAGTATGTTAGTGGAAACATAGCTAATTTTACCTCTAATCCGGCGCTGTGGCTGAGTTAGCAAGTCTATGGCTGAGTAGGCCGATCTGAATCTTACTTGGTTGAAAACCGCGAAGACAGGTTTTCTCGTGTCGTCGGTTATATATTATCCGGAAGCGCATCACGAAAACATACCTATATAATTTTTACCCCCTTAAACCCCACTTTTATGTAGACAAACTGGGGTTTACAGGGGCATACATTATTTTTCTTATTTCTGCTAAAACATAGATTGTGAGTAGTCGTTAGAACCGCCTCGCCGAGGCGGTTCTAACGAGTACCCACAATCTAAGTTTTAAGCAGAAATATGAAAAAATATCATAATTTTTATCTGAAAACTTTCAGTTTTTGGTGGTGAAATTTTCAATATATTTGACGAAGAACGGGGAGACTTTGTAGGAGCATCACACGGCGCTAAACAAGTTACAATTGCATTAATTAACACATAATTTTACTTCAAGCTTATTCTATTTTAGGGCTACAGAAGGGGGTAAAATAGGACCTTATGCGCATACTCCTTGCAACTTCTTATACCTCTCTGAAATATTTTTTTATGTTGGAAAGATTATTAAGTCCAGAAAATAGGAGCTAAATCTTGCAGTAAGGAGAGTGTACATGCTGAAAAATCGTTATGCCATGAATTGTGCGATTTGGGCTTAAAACGCCGATTTTAAGGTCTTTTTGAACTTGTCCTTTTGTGGCGAATGTCATTATATTGAACTAATTTTCTCTGTAACACATAATACAAGTTAATAAAGTAATATATAGAGGCTGTTGCATTATCTGAGGGATTTTTTACAGATCCCTCATTCATTATTCGGAACTGTCAAAACTATTCGGAACTAGCCAAATCAGTGGTGTACTTCACAGTCATCGCAAGGGCAGATAACCAAAGGCGAATGACAAACTCTTTGGTGTGGTATTTCAAGGAATGATAGTACTCTGTAGCAGCCAAAAAAAATCAAGTTCTGATCAGCCAGTGATTTGGAAATCGATATGAAGCATAACCTTACCAGGAACTAGCCAAATGACTGTACAAGAGGTTGCGTTCCGCGCTATTGCGAGTGGTATAAAATAGTTTTTGCACTTTTACATGTATGCAATGGGGTTGGGCCACAAGTTCTCTCAACATTAGTTGCGCCCCCGCCCCTCGCCCCCTACATTTTTAACACACAACAACATTGCGAGTAATGGAAGTTGCGAATATTGTGTATTTTACGTCTTTGATAGGATGGCTCCTGGTGAAAAAAAATTAATGTAGATTTATGCTGACATGGTAAACAATCAAGCATATTGGTCATGGTTATTCGCTCTGCTAAGCTATCATGGCGATGTTTACCTGTGTTGTCTTAGTAACGGAAATTTCGCACGGGTCTCGCGATCACGTAGCTCTTAACACAGAGACTCACGAGATATTGCAGGATTTCATAGTTCCGATTCTGGTATTTTTATGTATATACATATGCCTAGCTCTTACGCTGCAGATTTTGGTCTACATAGTTTGACACTTATTTAGCAGTATGGAGACACATTGCCAAATAGCCAAACGAACTTATTCAGGTTTTAGGATAATTCTAGTGATAAACAGTTAGGGAAACAAATTGGATCCACTTGTTTTTTGTTTTTTTTTTTGTTTTTTGTTGTTTTTTTTTTTGTTTTGTCTATTTTTTTTTCACTGCCATAATCTACAAGGGAAACATTTGTTGTGATTTTCTGTTGGCATTCCTGCACACCAATCCCCGTCTGGAAAAGGATCAACTCTAAAAGGAAAGAAAATTCTTTTCCTTTACAATTAACCAATTTTCAGAAGGGAGGCAAAACAATTACATATATAGTTGTCTCCACTGAAAATGTACGCAAACACCTCAAGGTTCCAAATATTCAGTCTAAATACGGTATAATCTTGGATACACTTCTTAGATTTTTCGTTATTTGGGTCTATTGTTTACAATCTAGCCTAAGTATACATACACCAAAATTTCCTTAAGGTTTGATGTCCATGTGATTATCATTGACCAATGAAATCAAACCACGCATTTGTATCCAGGTAAGGTTATTTATAGCCGCGTTATTTTTATTTTCTGTCAATGTGACGTCAGAGTGCCGTGTAAAGAGGGTTATCTGTAAAACCTGGACTGGGGCATTGGCAAACAGTGCAGACCCACTGCCCTGGTTGCTTAAACTACAGGCAGATAAGGGTTAAATGCAACAGTCTTAAGTCTCCGTTCAGGACCATTTTCCCAGCCTACCCACCAGTGCTGTCAGTGCTTTGATTTTATAAGGAAGACAACTTGTGTGACGTCCAGTGTGCTTCCCTGCATCCCTAGCCTCTTCTGAAAAGGGATCAATTCCCTGGAAGTGTATCAATTCCTCTTCATCACGAAAACATACCTATATAATTTTGACCCCTTTAAACCCCACTTTTATATAGACAAACTGGGGTTTACAAGGGCATACATTATTTTTCTTATTTCTGCTAAAACATGGATTGTGGGTAGTCGTTAGAACCGCCTCGCCGAGGCGGTTCTAACGAGTATCCACAATATACGTTTTAAGCAGAAAGATGAAAAATATCATAAATTTTAATTGAAAACTTTCAGTTTTTGTTGGTGAAATTTTCAATATATTTGAATAGGCGTGTTTTCGTAATGAATTACACCTTATATATTACAACTTTAGCATGCTGCTGACGCTGTTAGCAAACGAAAAATGGGTGATATTCACCAATTCTGATTTTCAGAGAATAGGGCTTGACTTTTTATCAAGCCCTATCTTGACGCTAAATCCTGTTTCCGGGTTAAAAAGGAAAGACACTGTAAAATGTCGTGTTGATATATCAATTCAACAGGCTAATGTACATTTAAAAATCTCCTTTCCAGTGTTGCCTGTCACTAACAGTCACTGTTCACTATGTTAACAATAAAATTAACAAATACAGTAACAAGTACAACTAAGTTTATTAAGCTCAAACAACAAGATGTTTATCGCTGAAATATACCGAAAAAAAAAAAAACCTACATGTTTAAAAATCACCACTCTCTGGGCTAATTCAGCAGACGACAAATTACAATATTTTTCTTATTTTTTTCCCCAGAAAAAAGCTTTGGCATTTCATGCAAATTGTTCCTTAAAAAACACTTTGCGTGAAATGTCAAAACCTATTCTCTGGGAAAAGTAAGAAATATATTCAAAATGTCGTCTGCTGAAAGTTTTACCCTGGCATACATAGCATTAAATGCCGCATGTATTTTCTTTGTATGACTTCAAGGGAAAGACCCACCAAGTGCACTAAGTGCATTCTTTGCCCTAAACTATGATATGCAGCTGTAAAAAAAAAAAAACAAGCATTATCAAAATCGGTTGAGAACTAAGAAATATATTACAGTTTAACATTTCTGAGTACCTATTTACAGTCAACTGTAAGTAGCCCAAAATGTTTAAATTGTTTGTTTTTACGAGCAAACGACACTAGCCAAAACACGCTAAAATGGTCATTTATAATCAAATGACATTAGCCCCCCCCCCCCCCCCTCGCCACCTCAACCCCCACCCTACCACACACACACACACAAACACACACACCAAAAAAAACCCAAAAACACGTGAAAATGGTAACAAAAAAAAAAAAAAAAAAAAAACACACGTTAAAATGGTCATTTATAATCAACTGTCACAGGCAAAAAAAATGTTAAAATGGTCATTTATAGTCAGCTGTCAATAGCCAAAAAACGTTAACATGGTCAACTGTCGTTAACCATAAACCGTTAAAATGACTATCTAGTCATACTTATTACAAATTTGTTCTCGAAGAATCATATTTATTTATTACACATTATTAATTTGTTCTCGAAGGAGGAGCAATAGATATGATATAACTTCAGTTTGCATCAAAAGGATGCGGCGTATAGGAATATTGCACTGATATTGATGATATTGGTGAATATTGTCCCTACATGTAGTTGGGATATCAAAGGATACGAGATTACGATATCCCTGCGTGGTGCTTAAAGTGAAGTTAGGCCCCGAGGTTATAAAAAAATTTTCATGCTCAACTCAACTGAGCATGAAATTTCACTTGGTCATAAAAATATAAAATACCAAAATTTTTAAAAAATTTTCATGCTCAGCTCAGCTGAGCTTGCTCAGCTGAGTTGAGCATGAAAGAAGTTTCAAAATTTTGTCTGTATTTTAAGATATATATATATATATATATATATATATATATATATATATATATATATATATATATATATATAT